>CM040241.1:211361291-211961291 GCA_022545495.1 Chrysanthemum lavandulifolium
TGTGTACCTCTACGGCTTCAATTTTAGTGGACGAAAATTTTCTTTTAGAGGGAAGAGTTGTAAAACCTAAAAATCTAAAACGCGTGAAAAGACTATTTTGATCCTCAACTTTTATATTTATAAAATAGGTAAAATCGTCAATTCATTAAATCGTTTAGAACCTAACTCGTAATTATGTAAATTGAACAAGATAAATGAAACCGTTACGCTTACATTTAAAAGACATTGTGCACGTTAATACTTTGCATGGGCCGAAAATTCCATCATAAATACACATAAACTATGAAGCCCATAATAGTGTTTTGGAAAGTTAATATTCTGGTTTTGAATTTCCCTGAATGATCGGCCTAATCTCAAACCCATAACTCACCAATGAATTCCACTTTAATCCCATTTATTCACTTACCAAATCATATTCAAATAACACATTCAAAACCCTAGATCAAAAATAATGACGGCAAACCCTTTTCTCGGCCACTTTTCTGTCGACATCAAGGAAGTTCAAGGAGGGATTTGCGGGCATGGTGGAGCTGCTATCATTAAGGAAGTTTGGTCATGGTTATTTACTCCTGCTGGTCGTGGGTTTCCAGGGTAAAAAGGGAGGTGATGGTCGTTACTTTTGGATCTGTTCTTTTTCCCCTCACGCATGCTACAAGGTAAACCTTATAACTATCCTCTCGTTTCACGAAGCGGGTCATGTGATTATTTCTTGCGCATGCTATATAAACATCACACCTAATGTTAAAACCTTGTCACGTGAAAACTAAAACTGGGATCACATAAAATAAGAAATGGATGACTTGGATATTCGACCCACATGTACACTACATATAATCTGTTTGGTCCTACCTTGCCTATAGTCATCATGTTTTAAATATTCTCATATCATGTTATAATGGTCACGAATCTCGTCTCGTCTTGTCTTCTTTTGTTTCTTTCTTTAATGATGTCGTGAGTATCTAAGTGATCACATAAAATAACAAATGGTTGACCCATGCAATTCGACCCATATATAGACCCATATTGTTGAATCTGTTTGACCCCATAATCACGACCACTTGTATATTTATTTACTTGGTAACGAGTTAAACGGACACTCATACACACTTAAACCTTGGTTAAACTGTGTCGCATATAATTATTAAAAGGGGTCTCGTCTTGGTTTCTTGTTGTCGAATGAAATTTACTAGGTCTGGTCACGCCTCGACCTAGGTTTGAATCACTATTAAGGTCGTATAACTTGGTTATGACTAGGTCTTGAGTTGTTAAATGCAATGGGTAGTCGAATCTAGTTTAGCGTATGTAAAAGAGTTTTAATGATAATAAAAGGTTTAAGGTTTATTTCATAAAGTATAAGCATGAGGGTTGGTTTTGCAAATAATGAAACTTGGAAAGGTGGCTCGTGAAAGGTGATAAGAGGATGGACTAAACTGGTAAAAAGAGTAAACTTATAATAATTATGCTTTTGACCCTACACTTTGTAATATTTTCAGTTTTGAACATAAACTTGTAAAACTTGGCATAAATGATCCTTAAACTAGTATAACACTCATTTTTCATCACTTAACCTAATACGACATTAAATGCGTCATAAATGACTAAATCTGCTAAGTACGGAAACCTGCTATTTTCGAAAAGTTACCAGAAGTGGAAACCTACTAAAAATGGAAAGTCGTCTAAAATGTGTAATTCGACTTTAATAAGCGTTATCCAACTTCATATAGGTTCCGGACGGCGGGATTGATACATCGTGTGACTTACGTTCCTATTTTGCTTGCTTCGATTGAGGTACAGATATTCTGACCTTACCTCTTAAGGTTTCTCATGATTCGTATACATCTTCCGATATTAGCTTTGAACTGTTATGCTTTTACTCGAGCCTTCTTATTAGGGCTTCCCTGTGACTTTGCTATGCACCCTCTGTTGAATCTCTAATATGAACTGTATGGTTATGAATCTTTGATATGAACTTCTGATTATGGACTTATGATATGGGACTTTGATATGAACCCTTGACTTCTGAACCTTTGATATGAACCCGTATGATATGATTATGCTTTGACCCTTCAGTTTGATACCCGAGCCAAATATGTGTTCCTAGTCATGGAGGTACCATGACCATGTCATTGATGCACCAATGGCATGACTCCGGTGTGTCTGGTGATGTTACACACTTCCCATTATGTTATATGATTATGAGCTCAAGATATATGTTCGGCCACTATGTTTCGGGGAGTATGGATGCATCCTAGATATGTTATGTTATGATACGATATGATATGATTTATATGGTGAATGATGTCGTGTGCAATAAACGTCTTCACATTCCCGGAGCTAGCTACTCCATTGGTTACCGAGGTCTCCCTCCTATTATATATGGTATTCGAGGTCACCCTCCGAATACAATGGTTACTATGATATGATATGATATGATATGTTCCGGCTCGTGGTAGATTTCGACAACCCTTACACTTTTGATATACCTATATTGTATCTTCCAGATTCCCCAACGCACCATATTCTCAGATTAATTGTTCATTACTCGGTACACTTATATGACTCACTCTATTACCAAGCTATATATATTCCATTGCTTTGATCATCACTCTTATTTCGTTACTTGGACTATGGTTCCATTCACGTACTGGTTATTATATGTTTATTGGATTTGATTATGATATTCATGTTTTATATGACTACCGATTACCTGTTATGATATGATTAATCGCGGTTATATGATTTACATTTGTCATCGATGATATGCTATCTTACTTTTATGTGATCCTTTTGATTTGTCGGTAACCATGCTTATGTGAAATCGATTGTTGATCTATTTATCTTTTGTACCTCGTTCGATTAATCTCGTGGACTATGACTATCCGTGGTATCCTTATCTCGCTTTTTGTTGACTGCCATGTTTGCATTTCGCTTATGCTACGGTTTGATTGGGTAAATGGTTCAACTTATGACGCCTAGCTTGTTAACTTGTTTAATTACCCGCTATGTCTTCAATTCATTTAATTATATCGTTTATCTTGTATTCCTACTTATTACGTGTGACTTCCATATGTTGATTCTTTGTTAGTACTTCATTGTATGATAATCTTGGTTATGTTTTCAACTAAGGGTTTTGACACGTGAATTGCCATGCTCACTTATTAATTAATTGCTTCCGCTTTCCTGTAGATATCTGTTTGGCTTGTATGTCTTGATTTCTGAATTGATTGTATGACATATATGTTGTGTGGATGCGACCTTTGCTATGCTTGCTTATGTTTGATTCTTGTATATCCGGTTTGTATGTGCTTGTTTATATGTCATCGATGCTTTGCTTTGCTTCGTTCTCCTTGTTATCTGCTCGTTTTGGATATATGTATAATTGTGTTCTGCAGGATCCTCATTGACTCATTGTTCTCATTTCACGCGACTTTGTTATCCGTTTCCTTTGTTTCATTTTGCATTTGATTTTATTTAGCGTTTGTTTTGTTATATTTGTTCATTGGCCTTTTAAGCTCACCAAGCATTTCTTTTCTGCGGCGGGTTTTAGGTTTGAAGATGGGCTTTGATGGGTGAGAGTTGGATTATCTTAGTGGACCAACCCTAGTTACCTTATTATTTGGACTTATTTTTCGGCTATTGTTTTGAGATTTCAGTTTATTTTAGTCATCTTGAATTTTGTAATTTTCATTGTAATCTTTCGTTTATATGATTGGGTACGTTATTCTTTAAGACTTCCGCTTGTAAAATTTTATTTGTAAGTTCTGATATGACACCAGAATGTGACACTTCTACCCTTGTCGGTTGGGGTGTTACAGTCTTCTTCCATCTGAATAGCAATCAAGTGTTCAAACATATCATACTGTTTATCTACTTTGTCAGTGAACAATTCTGGCTTATCTTGTAATACTCACAAGGCGATTGACAATTAAAAAAAATGTTATTATTATTATTAATAAACAAAAGTTAATCTGAAATACATTCATTTTATATAAAATTTATCTTACCATCATTGATGTATAAAAGTAATGCCGTTTGATCTTTCTATCGAGAACAATTCCTCGTAGTTTAGGATATCGACAAAGGTATCTATCACAGAATTTCAATTTTCAAGGTTGGCGTTAGTGATTGAACATTCATTCTCATTAATCCTAAACCTTTTCGTTTCTCTGAAACTTGTTCTCTGTTCACAATATCACAAGTGATAAGTATAAGGAACCGTATATAGGTAAATGTTTTTGTATCACAGTGAAAATATAAGAAACTAATATATGTTTTGTTATCACAAGTGATAACCATAATAAATTAGATATTGAAATTTTAAATATAAACTTACGCCGTTTCCTTGCATCTGAAGATGCTTCTTGCCAAGAGTTTTCCACCTCCGTTAGATTTTTGTCGTCGCTAACCTTCTTGTTCATGTATGGAGATTTGAGTGCATCGATATTGTTTTCTTCATCACTTGATTTTGGTGTACTCTCGGGCTATCAAATCCTAAATCAAAGCTTGGTGAGACCACAGTATAAAGACGGAACTAGGGCTTTGTGAAGATGGAGCTGTTTGTTCCTTTTCTTCAACACTTTTCTGTTTCTTAAGGTTCTCACGGTTCTCACTTTCTGCATATCTGTTCACTTCTTCATTTCGTTTTGCATCCATGTTGGCTTGTTGCCTTTGTATTTCTCTCAATTCATTTCTAAATTCTTCATCGGTTTGTTTAGTAAATCTCCAAAATATCATCATCGTGATCAAAGGTTCTCTTTGATCTTTAGCTTCTTCATTACTTTTTGACTTGTAACCTTGTTTGTTTCATCTTTTCCCTTCATTTTTTCTTGACTTCACCCTTTTTATTACCGTTCCCATCGATGTTTCCCACAGCCTTCATCCTTTTCTCGTCTATTCTTGTTGTTGTTTTCATCGGTTTAATCATTTTGGTATTGCTTGCGTCTTTGTTTCCACTACCTTGCGAACTTCATTCTCATTATAGACCGATTCTCCATTTTGGTCGTTTGCTTCATCGTTTTTGACAGCATCATCAATTATCATTGATTCGTCATTTTCATCTCCGTGTTCTGTATATTGTCTAGCAAATGGATTTTGTACTTCATTATTTCCATCTTCATCATCACGTGTGCCAAATTTGATGGAGCTTGACTCTGTTGATGTTGATTTAGATCTTGATGATAAGAATGGACTTTTTCCTTTGAAACATCATCTGGTTCACTGAAAATCTTTTTTATTCTTTCTCTAAATTGCCTAAGCCTTTCATCCCCTTTGAATTTACATATGTATTCTTTAATTGTTTCTTCTAGCATTTCTTTCTCACTCAAAATGCTTTCTATCTTATCTTCTAGCATCTAATACACTTCCTGTGATTGAATTTCAAATTTAAGATCATATTAGTTATGCATCATCAACAGTGATATTATTATGTTTTTTTTTTTTTTTTTAATATTTTTCTTGTATTATCACAAGTGATATCTTGCATAATTTATTTTATCACTTGTGATAGGACATAACAAAGAACTTAATTTTTTATCTTGACACCTTTTGAATATCTTCTTCGTCTTTATTCATGTCTCCTATAATTTCCACCATTCCAAAGTACTTGTTGAAATCAATTTCAGGATCTCCTACTTTTTAATGACTTGTGTTCCAACTTTTTAGAGTCGGTATTCTTCTCGACATTCATTTGATCAAACTTTGTGTAATGTAAATATGCAAGTCGTTTCATCAACAATTTTATCGCTCAATGAATGTATATTTTCATAACATTTTATGTTAGGAAGAAAAATAATTTAAAATTTATTACTTACCATCAAGAATATAACTGGGCGTAATACTCAACCTCCGTCCTATTATTCTTTCTTGCGGACCAATCATGTTTTGTTGAGCTTGCACAATCAAAAATATATCTCGCACCGATCTATATCTTTCACGTTATCTCCTTCAAACATGTTTTCCAACACCGTTTTGTGACAACGAGCTTTTATCGCATCCTCCCAATGTATTTGCAATAAGCATTAAAATGTTCATTCTTAACATGAAATACGTGTTTGTTGTTTTGTTATCTCCTTTGATATGGCATTTGTTGTCAAACTGTTTCGTGTTTGAATTGATTTTCCATTCTTCAACAAATTTATCGTTGTATTGTCTTTGGCCTTCATCTCTTTCTAGCGTCCTTGATCCATTTGGTAGTCGAGAACTTCATGCACGGCTTGTGGAGATATTTTTAAATTCCTGTTGGAAGTCTAAGGTTCATTGATTACGTGTCGAGGTCGCCTACCACAAAGAAGGCAAGCTTTGTTGGTATTTCATTTATTGGGAATTCTATCAAGTCTCCAAAACCCATTTGTGTTATAACCTTCTTTCTTTCTACACTTAACCCACGCATTGTCTCAAAAAGTGGCTTAACGATGCCCTTCCTTGACTATTGTGTACACCTTTCGTTTATTTTTGAATCTTTTCAATCTCTTCGTTTACATCATCTTCCATTTCACCAATTTTTCTTTTTCCTTTTCCTTTTTCTCTTTCATGATTATCTTCTTTATTATCATTTTTTGCAGCAGTTTCTTTTTCAGATTTTTCTGTTTTTTCAGGATTTTCTTTTTCAGCCTGTTTCATTTTTGTGTAATCTTCTTTTTAAGCTTCTTTTGCATCCTGTAGTAAAAATAAAATAATAAAATAAATTTTTTGTCATTTATCACTTGTGATATTTTAGCATTTATCACTAGTGATATAGCATTCACATAACTATCGCAAAACACTTTTCATATACATTGCTCAGTAGCTTTTTCGATGCTTCTTTTTCTTGCTCGAGCTTTAATTTTGTTGCTTCTTCCTTCATCATCTTCTTTTTCCTCCAACCCTTTTTCTTTTCTTCCATTTTTGATGCAAACCTCTAAAACGCGTTTTTTCTTACTTGCTAATTGTTTTCTTCTTTTTGGTTTACATTCATCGTATAATAGCAAATCCATTTATACATTGTTTGGCAATTTCACGGTCATTGAATCTACAAATTAACCAAATTTGGGTAGACGTTTTTAACAACCAAACTACCTTTAGTATTGCGTACACATTTTCGTTTCTTTTCTACGTGTTAACAACTAAATCACCTTGTTTTATAATGAGCCCAAAAAGTTTCAACGATCCCAAAACAGTCGCATTTATGTCCCTTAGTTTACAAGTTCACTCAAAGTAGTTACAACTTCAAAATGTATAAACTAAGTTCTTTTCACTATGCATTTTAAATGAAGTTGTAAGCCCAAAACAGCTTAGGTGAGCTTCAATCAAACTACAATCAAACTACAATGTGCCTCAATTTATAAATATCCCAAAATACAACGATCTTAGTTTCTACAATTGTAAACATCTAACAATCAATGACATGAGTCATCGCTATTGTAACTTCTAATTCAATAGCATAAAATTTTGTCTTCAACATATTTTTTAAATCACGTAAGATAAACGGTATATTACACATATCTTGAACAATCATTTCATTTTTTTTTTTTAAATATAATCAGTAATTTATCATTGTTTCAAGACATCTTAAAATAAGCAAAACATATATAAAATATGCATATAAAACTCAAATAAAATACGCAAACAGTAAATAAAATTCAATTAACTTTTAAATAATATCGAAATGAGTGTCGTACCGTTATCCATATTTTCAAAAGATTGTTTTCCGTTTTCTTGTTGAGGTTACGATTCCTTCATGTTTATGTATTTTTGAATTTGATTCAACGATTCGTCGCTTTATTTTCAAGGATAGATTGTTGGTGTGTGTTTTTTTTATTTGTGTGTGTGTTTTTCGGATCTGGTTTTATTTTATTGAACTTTACATTTTCATCCTTATATTTTTACTTTATGTAAACTTTTTGCTTTTTAATTTATATCACTGTGATAAACAATTAAATACATTTTTGAAAGGCTTTTGTCTATACTAGTCAATCGAAAATTTTCACAAAGAAGGACATACAAGCTCACACCTCAAAATACATTTTGGAAGTAATTAATCCTTACTTATTATTTGCTTTTTCTTTTTTGTTAAATGGTGGTGTGATAACGGTGATATAATAAACTTTTAGTTATATCACTGGTGATATGTTCTAATATCACAAATGATACATTTAAAAAAAAAAAAAGAGAAAAAGAAAATTTTGTTGGTAGGCTAGTTTTGTGGTGACTCAAGATCTAAATTTTGTTGGTAGGCTAGTTTTTGTTTACCAGTTTTAACATGTTTTCACAGAGTATGTCATTGCAAAAATAATCAATCTCTTAATTTGATATACACTTTAAGGACAGTGCGTCTTGGCAGTCATCTTATCATTTACCAAAGTATCGCAAATAAATCATTTACACTTTGAAAAAAAAATTCATCATAATCCCAAATTTACCGATCTTTGGTTCACCAATTCATTTATTTAAACTAAAGGTACACGAGTAGCGAAATCTTCTATGAATTATCCAACAAGATAAATATATATAGTGATAGATACATGCATATGTCGTGAGAAGAACATAAGCAAGGTTATATTCATATTACCCAAAACCTGCTTACTTCCATCTAAAATCAAGAACAAAGTGTAAAATACATCTAAAAGCATCGTCTGCATTTCCAACAAAAGATGCAAATTTCGAGCAAAATGTAGTACAATCTCGGCACGTGGAATGTGATTCGGTACCTAATAGATCCACCCATCTACTTAGGTATTTCCCAAACTTGGACACCGTCAGTCACATTTCGTGGCGTGATCCTACTTGCATCTAAAATGCGAGAACAAAATGTAAAATCCAACTAAAATATTCAAAATCCAAAACAAAATGTAGTTCAATCTCGGCACGAGGATTGTGATTCGGTACCTAATAGATCCACCCATCTACTTAGGTATTTCCCAAACTTGGACATTGTCCGTCACATTCCGTGGCCGAAATTTCTACTATTGTTTTTTGCATATCGATTCTTAAACCTACTTTAAACCATCTACGTTGTTTAGAAATCTAAATACTTAAAAGCAAATGTAAATTGTTTTGTAATAGCATTAAATAGATTTAATGCTTGTTTTCTTCGACTATCTTCTTCCCGATAGCTTCTTCAACCACCTTTTGAATCTCCTTCTCATCATGGTTGTGTTTTTGACAGAAACTTGATTGCATATTCTGACATGAGTTCACTCTTTTGATTCACTTCATGTAACAGTATCTTAGCTGCATACCTCATCCTCATTCTTGTCATTTGTTCAGCATATCTGTAATTCCTTTCATCAACGATGTTTGGCTTCCAACTTGGTCCTGCGTCACCTTCAAATGTTTCCATATGCATCATCATGTATAAGCCGCAATCAATATTGTTATCCTTTGTCCTCCATTTCATCTTTAACACAGTTGTTGGCTTCTCTTTCAACATCGTATTGAGGATTGGGTGTGAAGCCCTGATCAGGTAATTTACAAGAATTGATTTCTGCAAATTAACCAAATATTACTTGCAACAATTTATCTCTAGTGATATAAGTATTTAAACAGAGTTCGTTTCAGACATTGCTTACCACAAAATCGAAGTTGGGTTTGTATTTATCCTTGTAGGGCGCATCTAAAATGTTGTTGTCGAAGATTCTGATGTTTCCCTTCTCCAGATTGAAAACTATGACATAGTAATGGTCGTGAGCAATTATCGGAAAGAAGACAAGTTTCACATCTTTCAATTTCCGTTTTGCTTCTTCCTCGATCATGAGTTTTTCATGAGTATTTCAAAATTGTCCTGCTTCTTTTTTTCATCTTTTACTTTCTTGAAATCTCTGGCGGTGTATCATAACAATAGATTCAAGATAATTTAAAATACATATTACATAATTTTGAAGCATGGATATATTATTGAATTTTTTTGGAAGTATTAATATCTTACCACTTTGCATCTGTTGGGAAGTAGTATCTTGTCTTCATTTTCCAACTTTGTTCTTTCTCTTTCATGATTCAATCTGAGCGAATGCATCGATCACCGACTTTCTATTAGCAAGCCGTGTGAATTGATTGCATTACTATTCTTGGTCTTGGTGTGCCCTTGCCATCATTGAACACCTCTTCTACGCTTTTTAATATCACATTTGATAAATTTGAAGTTCTTAAATATAGCATATCACTTGTGATAAATAACATAACCTTAATACTAACGAAAATTTAAATCTTACATGATATCTTCTTCCATCGAAAATAAGTCGTTAGCTAGCATTGTTTCGAGACTACATTACGGTTCCATCGTGTCTGCCTTCTTGTTCATATAAGGTGATTTCAAGTACACTGATGGTTTAAGAATCCTTTTTCCTTCCCTCTTTTCATTTTCTTTGTTGCTTTCTTCAACAACATCTTTCTGAGTCCTGAATGCCTTGTGTTGAATTTTGGGCTTTGAAATTCTGCAACTTTAGCCCTTTCTGAGTCCTGAATTGGGATTTATGCAAATCAGAAGAAAGCATACATTCACCATTCATTCTTAAAGTTTGGAGTTCTCTATTTCTAAAATACTATTTATTACAAACTATAGATCATAAGTTTTTTCGCAAAAGCATGCACGTGAACAAAAAGCATGCAAATGCGTAGGAATGAATGGGTACTAATAGTAGTTCAACTAGAAGGGACTGAAAATGGCTCTTCAAAGGCACCACGATACATCGCCTTTTCTTGCCTATTTTAAGCAGAGCAACTATCTAACCTTTTCTCTTCTTTTCTTAGCAAGTTCTTTTGTAGCTTCTTTTCTTTTCTTTTACGCTTCTTTCGGTTTGTAGCCTCTTCTTTTGCGACTTGTTTTGTCGCGACTTCTTTAAACTGCATTAATGAAAATTAACGAATAAATAAATTTAAAAAAACTATCGTATTGTATGACTTTGTTATTTTTAGAATTTATCACTTGTGATATTACCTTTTAAACTTCTTCTTTCTTCTTCCGAACTGCTTCCTTTTCAACTTCTTTTTCACCGCTTCTTTCACTGTTTTTAGCCTCTTCTTGTTTTTGGATTGCGACTTCTTTTACATTGCTTGTTTCTTCTTGACTTCTTTTGCGACCTACATTAATAAAAATTAAAGAATAAATAAATAAATAAAACTAAATAAAAAAGTGTTGTATTGTATGACTTTGTTATATTTTAGAGTTTATCACTTGTGATATTACCTTTTTCGCTGCTTCTTTCTTCTTCTTTTCAGCTTCTCTTTTTTTCTCAGCTGCTTTTTTCTGAGCTTCTTTTTCAGCCTGCTTCTTTTTTGCAATTGCTTCTTTTTCAGCCTGTATTTTTTTACCATTTTCTTATGTTAAAATTTATCACTTGTGATATTGTATACAGATAAGTACTTTAGATTATAATCATCTAAACTGTTGTTTATATGTTTCTGCAGGAGTCTCTTTTGTTGTTTTTTCTTTATCGTTGTTTCCTCCTTCGCTATCATCATCATCCTCATTATTTGTATCTTCATCATCTCCTCCTCCTTCATATTCCTCCTCCTCAAGATTCCGCCTTCATCATCTCCTCCATTTCTTCTGCTCGTTCCTTCTTGATTATCAATCACTCTACCATTTTCATCTATTTGAAGATTCCCACAGAATTGTGTGTTGTATTTTCTACATATAACCTTATTGTTTCATCTCCGGGTATATCTCCATGCTTACCCTTATAAATTTTTCTAACTCTCTTCTCATTCAAAACTCTTTCAAACTTTTCTTCGACGACTTCATATAGTTGTTGTGTTTTAATTAAATAAAGCAATTATAAGTATTTTATCACTAGTGATATATTCAAATTTTCATATTAATTATAAGTATTACCTCTTTCTGCTTCACGATATCCGCTTCTTCACTCTCATCCTCTTCTTGATCACCATGACATTTCCAAACCCTCCCATCTCCATCTCCATCTCTCTCTCCTTTTCTCAATCGACTTTGTGGTCCAATTTCGATGGTGGCCATTTTCTTGGCACATCCATTTCATCGAACTTTGTGAAATGCAAGTAGATAAGTCATTTTTTCAAGAAAACAAAACATTCATTAAAACCTTTACTTATTAAAAGAAGTGGTAGATTAATCTTTTTAGTATCCCAGTGATATTGTACATGGCATCTATTTTTAAAAACAACTTGTAATATCACCGGTGATAGAATACATTTTATATGTCATTAACTTAAAGTATCACTTGTGATACCCTACATCATATTTGTTTTAAAGATAACCTTGACTTACCGTGAATGCTGCATATGGTCCATAGTACCAATTTTCCGTTGTTGAGTCATCCCAACCTTCCTTGCTTAATTTCATAGAGTTCCAAATGTATGAGCACCAGTCAATTGTCGTTATTTCCTCTGGTGTCATCAGAAATTTGATGACGTGATACTTCAGCATCGAACTGTTATAGCAGGTTCCCAGACAGTTTGCAAACAACATTAGGAAATTCATCTGGAAGGTGAAGTCTATTTCTTCAGTACTCTGAATCACCTTTGATAATGTTGTTGTTGTTATCCTTTTCTTTCCGGGGAATTGTGCCATAAACTGTTTCATAAACACATCATCCCAATCCCTTTTTGGTCCTGAGCAAAGTGTTCTCGGACCCATTGGTATCCCTAGAACTTCCCTAATTGTTTTCGGTTTGATTTTTATGACACCCCCATTTGGCAAGTTTATTTGCATCTTTTCCATATCCATATGTGTCAATATGAAGTAGGCGACTTTCGAGGATTTTTGCAATGGAAATCAATCGGTGTTCCAAATCCCATTGCCATGACCATTTTCCTTCTTTACGTGCTCGTGAATGTGATGCATCGTAAAACGGTTGGACAGTCGTTTTAGCCCTCAACGACTTGAATGGAATGACATATTCTTCTTCTTCTTCCTCATCTTCCACCTCCATTTTTTCCTTGCCTTTCTTCGTCTGTTCTTTCTTCTTCTTTGCTTCTTCCTTCTTCCTTTGTTCTTCTTTCTTTTTCGTTTCTTCTTCTTTCTTCTTCTTCTTCGTTTCCTTCATTTTTTTTGATTTGTTGCCTTTCCTTCCTTTTTCTTTTCTTCTTCTTCCTTCTTTTTCTTTGTTTCTTCCTTCTTTTTCTTTCTTGCATCCTCAGCTTTTTCTTCCCCTCTCTTTCTCTTTCCTTTTCTTCATGCTTT
Organism: Chrysanthemum lavandulifolium; assembly: GCA_022545495.1. Taxonomy (NCBI): domain Eukaryota; kingdom Viridiplantae; phylum Streptophyta; class Magnoliopsida; order Asterales; family Asteraceae; genus Chrysanthemum; species Chrysanthemum lavandulifolium. Next base: position 211,374,424 of record CM040241.1, read on the forward strand.
TGTTTTTCGGTTTGTTATTTTTTTATCTTGATCTTATTCTGACAATCGGTGAATCTGTTGCTTGTTCTTTCTTTTCTTTGTTTGCTTGGGTTTCAACTTTGGTTTTGCTTCTTTGGGTATGATTGCTTTCTTGGGGTGTCGCTTGGTGTTGTTTTGGTTGTTGTTTCTGGTGTTGGTTTAGATGGTGTCGCTTCAGGTGTTTTTGGTTGGGCTGTTGGTGGTGTTGGTGTGGTTTCTATGGTTGCTAGAGTTGTTATTGGTGTGTTTTCTGGCGATGTCATTTCCGGTGATGCTTGATTTAATGGTGTGACAAGCCTTGATCATGCAATGGTTGTTATCTGTTTTGTGGGTGTCTTTTCTAGATAGGTAGTTTTTATCGATGACTTCGTGTATTTTGTGGTTGTTTTCTGTGGTGAGGGTGTAGATGTTTCCTGTTGTGTTTCTTGTTGTGCTAGTGTTGTTTGTGGTGTTGGTGTTTGTGTTGGTGGTGGTTGTTTTTTTCTTGATATGTTGCTTTTTTGAATTGGAGTTTGTTTCTTGCTTCTTTTCTTTTTCATTTCTTTTAGACTTGTATTCAAATCTGCACAAAAGAAATCCCAAGTAAGTTTTCATGAATATTTATTGCTGATAAATATAAACTCTGAATGTTTATGCGTCATACAATTTTATAACATTCTACTGCAAGTATGTCATATCAATTTGTATCACAGGTGATATAACACAGAAGCTAAATGTCAAAACAAGTATGCCGCATACATACAGGGTTTATCATAGTTGATATTTTTCTAAAGGAGACATGCTTATATGTTGGAATTTACCTTTTTCCTTTTGAATCTCTGGAGATACGCTCAAAAATTTGCTTGTCGACAAAACTGCATTTACAAATTTTTTTAAGAAACAAACAGAATGTCTGCAATTTTTATGTTTAAAAGATTTATTTTAGCAGACAAAAACTGACCGTTTAAAGCTTGTATTGTCTCCAGATGCTCGTAAATATCATCTTCTACATTTTTTTCAAAATCAAAATTTTAATGTCTTATGTTATGTAAAACAAAAAGACACTATAAATTCTAATCAAAAATGTATTTGAAATATAGTTATTTCACGTATAACGATAACGACTTATCATCACAAAAAAATGTAAAAAAAAAAAAAAAAAAAATCTTCATCGCCATCATACTTAAATATTTAAGTTATCCATCGCTTCTTCATCGCCATCACTACCATCTACCACTACCACTACTAGTAACACTACGACTACGAAAAGTCATAACTAAACCACCACCTTTACCACAAAACACTAAAATGTATCGCTTATCGCTACATGATCTCTAATCGTGTGACAAGTAATCAATTATCGCTACATCCATTTTTTTATCACTAGTGATATACCATAAAATATTTCTCCACACACTCAAAACGCATCATAAGTTACATCAAAATTATACTCGTAACAAGCTAAAAACATATCCATTATCACGAAGAACGCTAAAAGTCAAATCGACGTTCGCTACCACTACTACTATCACTACCACTATACTGAAGCACCACCAACACCACTACCACTACCACCACCACCACAACTACCACTACCACCACCACTACCAGTATCAATACTAAACCACTAAAACTACCAAATCACTACCACATCTACCACAACTGTTTTACAGTATGACACCTAAAAACATCTAATGTCAGCAAAATCTACATAAATTTCTTCTTCTTTACAAGATGACATGAGAAAATCTCAAATAAATACATAATCATCAATTGCATGTCATTAATACAACAAAAAATACGGAAAAATGTTCATAAATAGCAATAACATTCATAAATAAGTATAGAATCGGTAGAGATACATAAATAACGCCTAAATAATTAGTTTGAAGCTTACCATCGTTTTGGAGTTGGTAGGTTTGTTTTGATCCATTTTTTTGTGCTTTTCTTCTTAAGTTGAAGATTGATCGCTTTTATGTTTTTTTTTTTTCGACTGCTTAATTGTTGGTTGATTTTGATAGTTAGGGTTTGTTTTAGTGAGAGATTTTAGTGAGAGAAAGCGGCGTGTTGGTTTCTTGATGAAAATACGCGTGTGTTGTGTTTATGTGGTTGGGGAAGTTCGCGTTTTAGCGAAATAGTCCTTCCGTGTTTTTATCCTTAAAAATGTTTTTGATCCAACGGTGATCTTGTCCTTGGTAAGGTAGGAAATAAAGGTTTGTGAAATAAAGTCATCAGAATGATGCATCTTCCATTTTGTTGAATTTAATCTACATCATTATAAATTTATGATTAAGACCACAGTTACTATTTTGGTAAACTCCTCGTTCATGCACGCCATGTTACTTTTTCTCTTCTGCTATTCCATTCTTAGCTAAAACGAAAACTAATATAGAACTATTTATTAAGATAACATTTGGTTCTAAACTCTTTCATTTTTGGTGGTCCTATATATGAACTACACTATCTAAGTTATTGCCTTAAATGCATTTAGTTACGTATAACAACCAGATTTAGACATGAATACACTCAAGACTTAAAATCGAATACCTTCCACAAAAATGTGTAGATTAGCGAACACTTTGACCGGTCTTTTGGACCACCATTGTTCTGCGGTCTATTGATAACTAGGTCAAGTTAAGAAGGCGTTTTGGGATTGCCTATTTTTTATGTTTATGTATCAGCTTAGAAATAAGTACATATTATGGAACTAGTGTTTAAATTTGCTTATTTAAAAGAACAAAAATGATAAATGGGCCTAAAAGATAACCTACTACATAAATAACTTATACAACAGATAATCAGACAAGTTATTTACGCGAGAATCCACCTTTGCGCTCATATATCGAAACTCTTAAAAGAATGCAATAATATTGGTAAAAAAAATTTTGATAGAAATATTGAATCAAATTCATTTATAAATTGTTTGAAGTTAAATTTAATAATATCAAATGAAAATATGAATACATTAAAAGCCGCTATAAATTAATCTTCGATAAATTAATAACGCCGATAAAATTAATAATTTGTATAGTCCCAACTTTGGGCGCAAGACAATTTGACCATAATCGATAAAATAATAAGAGAATAATTTTTGAAACCCCAATTTATATTTATTGGTCCATACTTAAACTATAAATTAATAATTCTTAAAAAATCCATATATATACATGCGATACATTTCAAAATTCTAATATTGTTTAGTAAAAATAAATTTATAGTCACTTTTCTTTTTGTTGAACTTCAAATATATATTTGGTTCATCTTTAAATCCTCTATTAGACCTAAAGAGTCCAGGCGTTCTCTTACCGTGTTGCAACAAAAAGTGTTAATTAATTTTTCATAAAGTGTGAATTTGAATTCATAAAATATTAATTGAAACTAGTTTTCTATGTTAATTTTCTTCTTTAACTAGTATCATTTAAGCTAGTATATTGAACTGAAAATTTAAAGACGATATGTTAAACCTCTTTAAATTAATAAATTGTTTATTTATCGATCTGATAATAACTCGTTAAATTAATAAAATATCACGGTCGGCGTTATTAATTTATAGATGTTTCTTGTATGTAGCTTTAAATCTAATTAAAAAAAACATTTTCTGTTTAAGAAATGATAAATACTGAGGGTGTTTTGATGATAAATAAATTAAAAAAAAAAGAATCTGTTTAAGAAATGATAAATACTATGGAGTGTTTTGATAATTAAAAAAAAAAAAAAAAAAAAAAACAATTTTTCTCATAAAATTTTAAGTAGTAAAAAATAATAATAATAAATAAATAAATAAATTAAACGCTCACCAACATACAACAAATAGTTGTTCGATTAACCCAACAAGAGCCAATCCATATTAAAGTTTTAAAAAAAAATGAGTTTAGATACATTATTACTCACTTTGTCTTGACCTATTATATCGGCATGCATTTATTTTTTATAATTAATCTTTGTATGTGTCTTTTTTGTAATAATATAATAAATGTGAGTAGGAAATAGAGAGGAGTAAGTTTGCGTTACGTAGACTTTTAATTATTAAAGTCAATAGTAAGTAAAGGGTTAGAAAAAGGTGACACCTACGTAAACACATGAGTGGAAGTTTTGGTCTTGCCTAAGTCGTTGCTTAACAACAAAACACAAAGTGTTCGTTCTTCTAGAAGGTTAAACTGTATACTCCTCTTTAAGATAAGAAGAATCTAAGGGAGCGTTTGTTTGATGGGTGTTGGCATAGGATTTAGGCATCATGGTAGAGATGAGATGTTTGGTAGATAATGGTGGGCGAGGGCGGGCCAGGGATCAAATATGACCGTCTTGACAAATTTTTTGAGCCGTAATATTGGGCACGTTTGAAAGACGGGTCATTTAAGATCGTTTAGGAAAAATCGGTGTTTTTCAAAATTAACACTATATCGAAAAAATCGATGGGGTTCAAGACCATGAACCCCTACTCAAATCACCCGATGGTGAGTCCCAATATAAGGAACGAGTACCAAATATATGTCATCTTCAATTCCGCGCTATTACGCATGGTTTAAATTCTTTTCATATTATTTTTGTCTTTATACTAAGGAAGTGGGCTCAAGTTGCATATCTATCACTCATACTTCTTTTTTTTACTTTTAAAATTATATTTTAATCTTTTCAAATCTTTATTTATTTATAAAACAAACCTTTTAAAATATAATAATTTTCCCTCCAATTTTTTCACTTTAAACTAAATCCAATCCTAAATCCAAATCCAAATCAAAATCCTAATCCTAATCCTAAACCCATATACAAACCAAACGGGCCCTAAGATATACTCCGTAAGTAAGAGATAAAATTATGAAAAATGAATCTGCTTAGGCTGCCCTTAGTAAGGCAATTCAATCTTCCTCATTTTCACTGTCACGTCAGCTTTCTCTCTTTAGCGATTTTCAGGGGATTAGGTGTCCCAGTAATGGTGGCCATGATCAGCTTTTTTTTTTTTAACACAAACTCAAATTTCATTAATAATTAAAATGTTACATAATAATTCTAATAAAATAAAAACACTATGAAACTTATTAAAACATTACAACACTTATTAAAATTAATAATCTAAGTTGTGGCTTGTCTTGATCGAATCTTTGATTTCTTGCATTTTTGTCGTTGTCTGCGCAAAGATGGGTCGGTTGGCGTGCGATAGAATATGATGTATTTTATATTTCTTTTGTCGCTCAAATTCAAGTTTTTCTTGTTCTAGTGCCAATCTTTTGTCATCCATTTTTGCTTTCTTTTGCTCTAACTCTAACTCCTTTTGCCTTTGCTCCAGCTCTTTCTTCTTCAAGTTGTAGTATCCGTCTGCCAGCTCCTTCTTCTTTCTCAATGCCGTGGACTTAATGCTTTTCCATTTCTCGGCAACACCTTCCATATAGCTTTGGAACTCTCCGAAGATTTCTTCTTATTCTTCTTAGCGGTATCACGACCAATTGGTCGCTCAGGAACAGGCACAGGCACATCCGAGTGGACATCCGAGTCGGTTTCAGAAGTCCTTGCTTTTTTCCGACCCTCATCTTAGCTTAAAAAAGTCGGCATCTCATTATCCTTCCAAACCTCATGGTCCTTCAAAATTTCCCAACAATGCTCCAATACAAACGCATGATCACATACTATATGGTATTCTTCACACGCTCGTCTATAAACATTGAGGTCATTCTCACCACTTCCGTAATTCCTATAAGCATTGTTGTAAATGGCACAACATTGACCAACTCTAGGAAGAATCCTATTTTTCCACTTGGTAATAATCGAGTTATGCGTTCTTTTTACACCAACCTCTTTTCAAAGTAATGATGACTTTCGCCAAAATCCCTAGCATTTTGGTTGTTTCCGTTATGCTATTCTCGAATACATCACACCAAGCATTACTGTGCGATCTCTTCTTGGCGTATCCAAAGCGACGAATCATTTTGGTTTCTTTCTCGACAACCTTCTTCCCGCCTTTATAGCTCATTTCTTGGTTTGACTTGGTGGCGTCTATTCCGAAATAGTCTTATCGTCATCATTCAGAGTAACGAATCGTGATATGATCCATGATACGATCCATGAGCGAACCTTGACCCGAACCGTGATACTCTTGGTCGGATAACCCGAACCGGTTCCAACATAAAAATCGGGATTGGTGTACAATAGTTCTTCAAAATCACAATCATCAAGATTCATACGGTTAGCCTGAGAATAATGTTGATAATTTGAATATGAAGACGTTGATGAATCCATTGTTGGACGATACACCGATTCGGGTGGCTTTGTTTGTTGTTGTTGTTGGATGTTTTGATACGGTGGAACAAATGGACGATTCATAGGGCGGTTTATAAAAATGGATTGTTAGTTTGTTGTTGTGGAGGTTGTTGCGATTGATAATCCAAAGTAGCGGGTCGAAATTGACGGTTGGTGAGACACCTGGTTAGCAGGAAGTCGGATCCGGTGTTAATGCGGGATTTTTGTGCTAACCGGAGTTTTCGGCCTTTTGTTGTGGTGTTTTCTTAGACATTTTGATAGAGATGATTATGAGATTTTTGATAGAGAGGATTGTGAGATTTGTGGTTTAAGTGTGTAAATATGTTGTGCATTTATAGTGTAGTTTAGTAGTTTTTTTTTTTTTTTTTTTTTTTTTTTTCAAATGGTCATTTTTTTAAAATGCAACGTTCATATTTTTCAAACATTCACTTTTCAAACGGTTAGTAAAATTAAATGGGGGTAGTATTGTCGATCGCCTAGACGACCATGAAGGAAGAAACATGCTCCACGATCGATTCCCTACAGAAGGAGGATCGAGTGGGGATCGATCGTCTAACTCGATCGTGTGCTTCTACTGAGGGCAGCCTTAGTAATAAACGAATAGTCCTAATTTACTAAATTGTAATTTATTTATTTATTTATTGTAATATATATTTTTTTACCCTGTCGAAGTTTGAGCAACCCACTAATTTTCTTTTTATACTCATGCTTAATGAAGCTACTGACCCCACTTTAATTAATTCTCCTTTTAAGATAAATATTGGAAAATGATTTACGCGTTTTATTAATTGATTGAGACACCTCGAAAGTCAAAAATATTGTGTACTCATATATATATACTTTTAGACCACTTTACCTATATTCACCCTTCTGATAATATAAATGTCGAGATATAATCTTTTGAATGTTACCTCCATAAATAAAGTCATAACATCAAATAGGGCGTTGAGGTCATTATATACCTCATGAGAAAATATCAATATACATATTATATTTGCCATAAATTGATAAACTAATCATATACATTCGTTTTGATAAATAAAATAATAATAAACTTTCACCCTCTTTTAAAAAAAATATCACGCATGAAACCAATTAATCGTTCTGCGAAAAAATTATCTTATCATGGCGAAATTAAATTATTTTTCCATAGATATCTGACTTATATATTTTCGACTAAAATTTTTTCAAATTTTCGCTTAAAAAAATCACATATGATTTTTAAAATGAATCACATGTGATTTTCTCGTCGAAAATTTTGTAAGAAAAAAGTTCGTCGAAAGTATATAAAAGTGCATATATATAGTAAGATAATTAAATTTTAAATCGCGATAGATATTTCAGAAATAAAGATTTATCGTTTACAAGATATATTTGTTTTAAAAAAAAATGAAAAAATAGTGTTTTTTTTTTTTTTTTTAATTTGATGAAAAATAGATTGGTAAGATTAGTTCATTGTATCTATAAAAAATATGATATCTATATTGATTTCAACTTTAGACATCATATTTTTATTAGTAGTGCTACAACCACACAAAATTCACAAAAAAGAAAAAAAAAATCCACACAAGAGATATGACATGTGTTGATTAGTGTAAAAAAGAGAAAAGAGAGAAAATATATTCAAACACAACAATCAATACATGACACATCTCTTGTGTGAATTTTCTTTTGTAAATCTTGAGTGGTTGGACCGCCGTTGGAGCACTACTTTATATTTATATACCTAATAAACCAATCTGACCGTTCACTTTTTCATCAAATAAAAAAAAAATCACTGTTCACCTTTTTTTTTAAATGAAATATTTTAAGCGATAAAAAATACGCCAACACAACGAAATTTTTATTTTTCGATGAGCGCCAAGCTTCGATATATACCAACGGTGAGGTTTTTTTTTTTTTTTTTTTTTTTTTAGTGTTAAAATTTGCGTCTAAAAATATCATATGTAATTTGTATATTATGAATCACATATAATTTAACAAATCACATATGATTTATATGTTAGAGTGGATTCAAAAACCACATGTGATTTTAAAATAACAAATCATATGTGATTTTTTCGAGCGTAAATTTCAACAATAAAAAAATCGAAAAAAAATTCATCGAAAAAATATAAAAGTCTTTCATCTATAGAAAGATAATTTAGTTATCGTTGTAATAGTATAATTCTTTTCACGTAGCTATTAATGGTTTGTTATATATTTAATTTAAAAATATAATAAAAATAATGAAAGCGGGTTTATTGGATTTAAGAAGAATTTGGGGTCTATAAATTTTTTCTCTCAAATAAGCATCTGATAAACCTCTATAAATTAATGATGTTGAGATCGGGATATTTTAGTAACTTAGCGAGATATTATTATATCGATGAAATAATAATTTATTTATTTAAAGAGGTTTTACGACGACCGTATAAATTTTCAAGTTCAACATACTTGATTCTGATGTATATTAGTTAGAGATGAAAAATAAATTAGAAAAACAAGTATAATTATATGTGTTTCGCTTACCGTTTAATTAATTTGTTTCACAACACTTGAATGTATATGTATTAGTTATTATGTGTTTGTTTGGGTTCTTCGTAACTCAGTAGGCTTATCAGTGACGTCATTATTCGCATATATAGAAATCGTTTGTTTGGGTTATCGATCTCTTACAGCGTCAAACACTCTCCCAAAGTATATGATTTTGTGACGATCAAGATTATATTGATTGAAATAAAGGTTAAAGTTGTAAAAATTTGAATTAAAATAAAATAAACCCACTAAAAATATAAAACTTTTAAAATATATCTAAATGGATGTTGAATTAAAGAGCGTAAAATTTTAGAAAATATAGTGAAATTAGATTGTAAAAAAAATAAGTAGATAAAAGATATTTCAATTTGAAAAAGAAAAAAAAATAGTTGAGTTGTGGCATATCGTTTTATAAGGGATCTATTAATGTCTGAAATTATTACCCCAGACCGTCACTTTGTCCTTTTCATCGAGTGGGGCCTCCTCTCTCCCACTTTCGTCCTTTCTTCTTATTTTTTTTTATTTGATTTGATCGCGTATAGTTTATTTTGTATGATATATTTAATTTGTGTAGTGTTTTTATATGTATAGTGTATTTATTTGTGTGATATATTTAATTTGTGTAGTGTTTTTATATGTAGAGTATTTATTTGTGTATTGTTTCCATTTAATTAAACAATAACATAAAACATTTATAAACTTTTTTACGTTACTTTTATAAACTTTTTTATAAACTTTTTATAAACTTTTTTATAAACTTTTTATAAACTTCTTTTATAAAATTTTATAAACTTTTTATAAACTTTTTATAAACTTTGGTTTATAAAAGTTTATAAAAAGTTTATAAAAAAAAAAGTTATAAAAAGTTTATAAAAAGTTTATAAAAAGTTTACAAAAGTTTATAAAAAGTTTATAAAAGTAACGTAAAAAGTTTATAAAATGTTTTATTGTTATTGTTTAATTAAATGGAAGCAATACACAAATAAATACTCTACATATAAAAACACTACTGTGATTAAATATATCACAAAATAAATACACTATACATATAAAACACTACACAAATTAAATATACCATCAAAATAAAATATACACATCAAAAAAAAAAAAAAAAAAAAAAAAAAACACAATTGCATGTGGGAGGGCCACTTCAGGTGCAGGGTAGGCGTTGAAATAAAATAATGTGGCAGTATTAATAACTCACGCCTTTTATAATTTAAATTCCTTATCTTAATTTTTAGTGGTTAGAGTTAGGGCTGGGTTTGTTAAGTAGACACACGCTATGATTGGTTCTTTATCTCATGATTGGGCTCCTTATCTTAATTTTTGATTATGAGTTAGGTTTGGAATGAAGTTTGACTTTTACATACATTATAATATAGTATAAATTAATTACTGTACATGACGTTGTATGATAAAAATAAGAAGTTTAACTACTTGTACATGTAATTTATACAGAACATACATGTTAACTACCGGTCTACCATGTCATCCACCTTTTAGTTTTTCACAAAAGAATTGTTTAATTTAAAAAGTAAGAAAATTGATATCCAAAACTTTTTAGATCGTCAATTAATCGTAATTCTGCTCGGCAATTATGCTTAAATTATGTCTTGCATAACTAATGAGTAAATTAAAATTTTAAGTAAGGGTTTTGGTCGTAAAATATCAACGTATTTTTTTAAATGTCTGGTTTTGATCGTGTATTATTTATTGTTCAATGAGTAATATTGTGTCTTTTAATTTTTGTTTTATTTTGCATTTGATGGCGTGTCGCGGCTTTCAACCCGACACATCGTGAAATGTGCAAAACGAAACAAAAAATAATCATTGACGAATAATAAATAAACTCTGGCGTCTGCAACGATACGTTGAAAAATGCGTTCTTTTTATGGCGTGAAAATTTTGAATCTTACTTTTATTTTGGTCTTCTAGGAATAATCACCATCGTCCATCTAATTTAATCTAATGGTGGGGATAAGCCTAAGATTTAATATGGAAGCACAAGTCAGTTTTTTTCTCGCTTTTCTTTGTCTTTTTGTCTTTCTTATTTATTAACATTTTTTTTTTTTCTTTTTCTTTTCTTTTTTTTTTTAAAATTCACGTTTTATATGAAATCATTTTTTTAATTCACGTTTTTTATTCAAGTTTTTTCTCGCTTTCATCGTTTTCATACGTATTCATACGTTTTCATCTGTATTCATACGTTTTCGTTCGTTTTATACGTTTTTCGTCCGTGTTCATATGTTTTCGTCCATTTTTACGTTTCGTCTGCTTTCATCCTTTTTCGCACGCGTTTACATCCGTTTTACGGCGTTTTCTTACGTTTTCATACGTTTATATACGTTTTAAATGCATTTTTAGATGTTTTGTCCGTTTCGTTTCGTCCATTTTAGACATTTTAAATGCATTTTCGAGACGTTTTAAATGCTTTTAAACGTTTCCGTCTGCTTTCATATGTTTTCATCATTTTTTCTAACGTTTTCGCCCGTTCGTCCGTTTCATACGTTTTCGTGCTTCTTACGTTTCGTTTGATTTCATACGTTTTGCTACGTTTTCATCGTTTTCGTCCGTTTTCTTCGTTTTACATACGTTTTCATCGTGTTTTATGCTTTCATCGTTTTCGTCTGTTTTCTTACATTTCGTCCGTTTTCTTACGTTTCGACCATTTTCATATGTTTTTGTCCATCTTTTAGCTTTTCATGTATTTTCGTTCGTTTTAGACATTTTAAATACGTATTTTTACGTTTTCATGTATTTTCGTCCGTTTTTATCGTTGTCATCATTTTTACGTTTTCATCCTTTTTAGGCGTTTTAAATACTGTTTTGAACGTTTTCATCCATTTTATACGTTTCGTCCGTTTTCATACATTTCATCCGTTTTATCGTTTTTATACATTTTATCGTTCTTGTCCGTTTTGAGCGTTTTGTCCGTTTTCATCGCTTTTATACTTTTTATTCGATTTAATCGTTTTGTCCGTTTCGAGACGTTTTCATTTGATATTTGTAAGTGACACTTATTTATCTCTTGTGATATAACAACTGTAAGGAAGATGAAAAGTATTACATTCTTCATCATGTATGTGTTATCGGTTGTGATACTCGACTAAGAATGTGATGGTTATGTTTTTGAAAATATTTAGGAAGATTTTTGTGTTTTATGATATTAGGAAATATTAGAAAAGTTGTTCAACCGAAAGCAAGAGATGTGATGATACTTTTGTTAGACTTGTGGTGGATTTTTCTATTTAATGGATACATTGTGAATGTTTGATGGGTTTATAAGCGGGTTTGAAAATATCATGGTTGAATCGCCAAAACACTGGTTGAAGATAGCACACTTGTGATCTTTATAAACAATATCACTCTGATAGGTGATATCACTGTCGCTTTCATGATATCCACGTGTGATATCACCTCACTTGATATCACTAATTCAATAATAGTGCTTATATCGCAAAAAACCTAGTTTTTCAAGACATAACTTTCTAATGTGTTCCTTTATAGACAAGTGAACCCTAAACATATCGCTAAACCGCTTCCCAAGAAACGATAATCACACACTAAATAAGATGTATATCCACACTAATAAACTAAACACTAAACACTTCCGTAGAAACAAACCATTAACTATTATACTTCGAGATTATGTCTTCGGCAGAATCCACTTCACTTCAAGAGAAACATTCTGCATTATTATAGATAATCCAAACTTCACATAATTCCAACAATCCTCCCCAACCGAATTTGACTGTTAGTTCCAGCTTTGATAGATCTTACAAGATCTGAGGATCACAAACAAACAAAGAACAAAGAATCCAAAGAACATCTCTACGATGAATAAACTCAAACTCCATATCTTTGAAGCAACAAATGACAAGAGGTACATCAAAACATTAGTTTCACACTATTCTCATCACATCCTGATAGAAGAAATGAATGAAAATAAATGGATTTGATGTCTTTACCAATAGCCATCACTACCGGATAGCCATATGTTTAAGTTCGTAAACTATGGTACACCATAACCATCCGATTTATTGCAAACCAAAGAACCAAAGAAACGGATTTGATATGTCTTCACCGTAGCCGCTTGCTTGTGATCAATCTTAGAATTGGTGAATGAGAACCAAATATGGAATGCCACCTTTTACCACAAGCCATATACATGCTGGCTAGCAATTTTGATTCCAAATAGGAATAAACCATGGTGAATTGAAACCATACAACACTCAAAGAATAAAGCATGTGGTCAGATACCCTATGATTTTTAGCAAATATTGCCATCAATGATTTGACGCGCCTTTACCAAAGCTGCACTTTTGACTAGCTAACTCTTTGATACACAAAGTATATCAAAGTAGTCAATAACCAAGAAAAAATATACAACAAACCCGTAAGAAAAGTTAGATAAAACCAAAACACAATTTTTTTTTTTTTTAACTAAGAAAAGAAAGAAAGAAAACAATATTACAAAATAGTACAATCAAGATGAACCTTTATGATAGAAGTCGATTCTTAATCAAACCAACACATCGAGAAGCACAGTTCATTGCCAACCTGGATTAAGGCACTTCCAACTTAGATAGCGACTTTTCAAATCTTTATAAACTCAAGAACAAGATTATCCAAATTTATAAACACTATTAAGCTTTCCGCTTCCACAAACCGTTTTCTAGCCAGGAAGCTCAAACACTGCGATATCACATGCGATATCATCCTCACTTGTGATATCAAACACAATGTGTGTAGAGAAACTTCGATGTTCAACTTATACATTCTCCCAAAGAATAAAAAACCTTCATCATCTTCATCAAGGCTAAACATTTGAATGTTCATAGATGAAGTTCGACCATCGCAAACCTCCTCCACTAGAACATCGCCAGATGCATCAACCATATTTGGCCTCGATGTCACAGACACCTATCCAAATATTGTCTTCTTCTTTAGATATAGAATAGGCTCGCTACTGAAGATTTAGCAATCGAGAAGAAACATCGAAGGCTACATCGCCCAATATTCCAAGTGGATATGAAGATTCTTCGTCTCCTCCTCGAAGAAACCAAATTTCTTTTTACCTTCCGACTAAAGAATTCCTCCAAGTTCTCAACTTTAGTCTCCAATTCCACAATCTTATTACCAAGAATAGACTTTCTAAGTTCTTTCTACAGACCACACCACCGTATTTGTGATCGTGAGCATATAATGAGGTGTGAAATAGATCCTCATCAGATCAACCGATTGATCGCTTGAATAGGAACTCATTAGACTGCTCAGAGCAACATTAACCCGATCAACATTAGAACATCCTTCACCAAATGGAGTCCTAACAGATTCTGCGATCAGATCCTCGAACTTCATCAATGTGATCCCGAACTCATCGCGATATCATTTAGCTCATCCATAACTTAGGATCACGGGATGAAAAGCTCGGTTTGTGAAACATTCAATATCATCTCGTAAGTAACCTGTGAAAGCCCTTCAAGTACCATCGTAGAATGATAAACCCATTCTCATCATCCAAGAAGTTGTCTTCACCGCCCCGTCACCACATACTCTTTTCCATCAACACTTGCACTATTTCAAGATTACTTCTTCTTTCGCCGATGCCCGTAATCGAGTAACCAAGGATTCATATATAGCATTTGAATGAGTTAATGCATAATCTTTGATCTTGTAAGAATGAGATCATCGCCTATACAACTCATCTCCTCGAGCAGCCTCCAAGAAAAGCAACCTTATTATGATCATGTTTAAATTGAAGCATTAGAGATTTTGAAGATTAGGTTACGATTTGTTCAAAAGGAAGTGTTTTGAATGAGAGTAATTATCAAATCACTTAATATGCGAATTCTCCAATTTTGGTCAAAGTCGACCAAAGTCGACGCGATTTCTACTTTAATTGTATTCACTTTTAACTTCTGTGAAATAGATAAGTAGAACAATCACTTACTCAATAAGCTCAAGAATATCTTTACCGCTTCATGCACACCTCTTTACCACTTGAACCCGCCTATAAAGCAATCCCAAAGCACACATATTACTTCATCAAAACCCCAAATATTATTTCAAACCCTAATTTCATCAAAACCCAAAATTAGCCATCATTCATCATGAGTACTAAACCCGAGATCATAGATCTCACAACATCCTCATCATCATCTAATGAAGATACCAACCATGGTTTCACCATTTTCCAAAACCATATCCACTACTAAAGCGAGAAACCAAGTGTATCGCCTAAGATTCTCGATGACTCCTAAGGAGGGAACATCTTACTCCCAACCCCAAAGACCTAGGCCTCAACGAAGGCCACGAGCCAAAATCCACCACTTCCGTAAGAGGAGTGGTTCTGGTCTTCGATCGTTTTGCATCATCACATCGTAGAAGTGGAATACCTTAAGAGAGTAGATGGTCATTGTTGAAATACATAGATGGCACAAAGGACACATTATTTTTCTCCATCATCAATGCGGTCATTTATCATCTATCGTCAGATCAATCCATCCTTCCATTTTGATCCTTAGCATCCGTTAGGGTTGGTTATGCTCTCATAGCCAGATTAAGGCTAAAAGATGGAGCATTATGCATATCCAATGTACCGTTAGATGTCGAACCGATGATATGTAATAGATTAGACTAGTAGATCATGTAGATGCTTTTGATGTTTACATCAAAATCAGAAGTCAGAAACTGCTAATGTGAATGATCTATTTGCTTCCGTGACAATAAATAAGCCATGGTTGAAGATAGCACACATCTTTATAAACAAGCGAGGAAGCTCGAACACTTGTGATATCACATGTGATATCACTCACGTGATATCACGCGTGATATCGTGTGTGATAACTGCCGTTGATATCGCGTGATATTACAGGTGATAGCATGTGATATCATAGTTTATATCGCTTGTGATATCATGTGATATCGTGTGATATCGCTGTGATATCACATGTGATATCACTGCATGAAGTGAAAATCAAGAGTGAGTGATATCACGTGTCTTTGAAACTCTTCGGTTTGTTTATAAAGATACGCTTTCTTCAACCATAACTGCTGGTTGCTAATTCAATCATAGATATTTTAATTCCCAACATCGCTATCATTGCTTGTAATCGATAAATAAAAATTCACCACAGCACAATCTAACAAAGTTTCATAACAAGTGTTGCATTAAATTAGCATTTTTGAACAAAAATAATAATTCATAAAGAGACTTTAACCCTTTTATTTCTACTAAGAGTATAATATCACAGTGATAGATAACATTGGTTGAATTAAAAAAATATCGCTTGTCGATTGCGATGAAAGCGTAAAAACTATCTTGTAATCGAAAATTATAAAATATTAGAAAACACATAGGTGATAATATATAAAATATACGGAGCGATGAAATATTTGGTGATATTAAAGGTTAAAAAACATACTTGTTTGTTTATGAAATATCACAAGTGATATTAGACATTAACTTTTTTATAAAAAAATATCACAATTGATATTAGACATGTAATATAATAAAGTTTAATAATAATCATGAAAACACATGAAAATAGACGAAAACGTATAAAAACTGCAAAAAACGAACCGAAACGTATGAAAACGGACAAAAACGAATGAAAAGCGTATAAAAAGTATGAAAACGGAAAAAAGGCGTCTGAAAACGGACGCGAATATAAAAACAGATGAAAATGGACGAAAACATATGAAAACGGACTAAATCGTCGTCGCAATGCATTTAAAGCGTCTAAAAATGGATGAAAGCGTAAGAAATCGAGCGAAAACATAGGAAAACGGAAGAAAATGTAAGAAACAGCGTGAAAAGCGGACGAGCGTGTGAAAACGGACAAAAGCGGCGGACAAAACGTGAAAGCGGACAAAACCTAAGCGAGAAAAAAGTAAGAAAACAGACGAAAGCGTGAAAAAGAACAAAACATAAGAAAGCGGAACAAAACGTATGAAAATGTAAGAAAGCGACGCGTATGAAAGCGGACGGCGTGAAAGCGTGTGAAAACGTAAGCAAGCGGGCAAAACATATGTAAGCGGACGAATCGATGAAAGCGGACAAAAGCAGACGAAAACGTGAAAAAATAGACGAAAGCGTAACAAGAATGGCGAAAATGGACGAAAGCGTAACAAAATGAGCGAAACGTGTAAAGCGACGTGGCGTGAAGCGGACGGCGTAAGAAAGCGGACGGCGTAAAAAGCAGACGAAAGCGGAAAAAGCGGACGGCGTATAAAAGCGAAAAAAGCGGACAAAACGTATGGCCCGGCGAGCGGAAAAAAATGTAATTAGAAAAGGTGATAAAAAAATACAAATAATAAGAAAATAAATAAGAAATATAAAAAGAAAAGAAAAAGACAAGAAAAAAACATGGACTTAGGTTTAGACATAAAAATCTTAGGTTAATTACCACCCTTAGATCAAACTAGATGGAAGGTGAGGATTTATCCCTTAGTATGCAAGGATTTTTGAGTATGCAAAATAAAGTGCCTCTTATGACCTAAACTCTTTAAGTAAAGATGAAATGAGTTAGATGGGTTAACGTACGTTTTTTCAAGTGCATTTAAATATGTACAACACCATAAGTCATTTTACCAAACGTTTAGATTATATATATACGTTTTATGAGGCACTTTATTTTGCATACTCAAAAATCCTTACATACTAAGGGATAAATCCCCATTTTTCATCTAATTTGATTTAATGATGGTGATTAACCTAAGATTTAGAGTAAATTACACCGTTCGTCCTTGTGGTTTGCGTTGACCGCAACCTATCGTCCTTTGACAAAAAAAAATGCACCGTATGTCCTTAAGTGGCAAACGTTATGCGCCGTTAGTCCCTCCCTCTGACGGAGCCCACTAATGGTCGTTAAGTCTTGTTAACCTGAGGGTATAACCGTCATTTCAACACCATAAGGACGAACGGTGTAGTTTACACTTTTTGTCCGTTTTCGTCCGTTTTCTTACTTTTAACTAAGGGTTTTTACGTTTACTCCGTTTTCTTTTTACATTTTCGTCCGTTTTCTTACGTTTTCGTCCATTTTTTTTTTATGTTTTCATCCGTTTTTTTACGCTTTATTCGTTTTTTTACATTTTCGTCCGTTTTCTTACGTTTTACTTCAGTTTTCTACGTTTTAGTTCGTTTTCGTTTTAAATGCATTATTTTACGTTTCGTCCATTTTCTTCGTTTTAGTCCGTTTTCTTTCGTTTTCATCCGTTTTATCGATTTTATCCGTTTTATCGTCTTCTTCCGTTTTCTTACGTTTCTACTGCTTTTTTATGTTTTGTCTTTTTACGTTTTCATCCATTTTCTTCGTTTTTCTGTTTTTTCTTCGATTTACTCTTTTTTTACGTTTTCGTCATTTTTTACATTTTGTTCATTTTCTTACGTTTTCGTCCGTTTTCTTACGTTTTAAATGCTTTTTATCGTTTCGTCCGTTTTCTTACGTTTTCGTCTATTTTTCTTATGTTTTACTTTCTTTTTTTTACGTTTTTATCGGGTTTTTTACGTTTTCGTCCGTTTTCTTATGTCTTCGTCCGTCTTTTTATGCTATCTTCCTTTTTTCTTACGTTTTACACTATTTTTTTACGTTTTCGTCTTTTTTACGTTTTAAATGCTTTATTACGTTTTCATTATGTTTTTCGTTTAGTCTGTTTTCTTACGTTTTAAATCTGTTTTTTTATGTTTTCGTCCTTTTTAACATTATACTCCGTTAGAAAGCGACGAAAATGGATGAAACGTAAAAACCTGAGACGGCAGACGAAACGAAAAAGCGCAAGTAAAAAGTAAGCGGGTAAAGCGTGAAAAAACGGACGAAAATGTAAAAAAACGGTGTAAAGCATAAAAAACGGATGAAAACATAAAAAAATGGACGAAAACGTAAGAAAAAGGACGAAAACGTAAAAACCCGATTTAAAAGTAAGAAAACGGACGAAAACGAACGAAAACGTAAAAAAACGGACAAAAAGTGTAAACTACACCGTTCGTCCTTGCACCCTTCGTCCTTATGGTGTTGAAATGATGATTATACCCTTAGGTTAACAAGACTTAACGACCGTTAGTGGGCTCCGTTAGAGAGAGGGACTAACTACGCATAACGTTGCCACTTAAGGACAAGCGGTGCATTTTAGTCAAAGGGCGATAGGTTGCGGTCAACGAAACCACGAGGGCGACGGTGTAATTTACTCTAAGATTTAATATATCTAGCACAAGTTCGTGTTTTTAACTTTCTTTTCTTTTCTTTTTATCGTTTTTTATTTATTGTCTCATTATTTGTATTTTTATTAATCAATTTTTTTAATTTCACGTTTTTTTTTTTTTTTTTTGTTGTTTTCGTTTTCGTTAGTTTTCATACGTTTTTGTCCGTTTTTGTCAGTTTTTCCGCTTTTTATACGTTTACGCCCGTTTTCATACGTTTTCATCCGCTTTCACGTTTTCATCGTTTTAAATCATTTCTTACGTTTTCATACGTTTCGTCATTTTCTTACGTTTCGTCCGTTTTATTCGTTTTGTCGGTCTTATTACGTTTCGCTCATTTTCTTACGTTTCGTCCGTTTTCTTACGCTTTTGTCCGTTTCATACGTTTCGTCCGTTTTAAATACATTTTCTTATATTTTGTCCGTTTCATCGCTTTTATTTGTTTTCTTACGTTTCGTTCGTTTTCTTGCGTTTTCATCATTTCTTACCTTTTCTTACATTTCTTACGTTTTGTCGTTTTCGTACGTTTCGTCCGTTTCATCGCTTTCGTCCGTTTTCTTCGTTTTGTCCGTTTTCATACGTTTTCGTCCGTTTTGCATGTTTTCTTACATTTTCGTCCGTTTTCCTATGTTTTTGTTCGTTTCGTCCGTTTTCTTACGTTTTGTTCGTTTGATACCTTTTAAATTACATTTCTTGCGTTTAATACGTTTTCTCATTTTCTAACGTTTTGTCCGTTTTCTTACGTTTTCATCGCTTTTCATAGGTTTATATCGCTTTTCGATCATTTTTTACGTTTTAAATCATTTTCATCGTTTCGTCCATTTTCATCCGTTTTATCGTTTTCGTCCGTTTTCATCGCTTTTTCCGTTTTCATCGATTTTCATTTGTTTTATCGTTTTGTCCGTTTTCATACGTTTGGTTCGTTTTTGTAGTTTTTATCGTTTTCATCTATTTTCGGATGTTTTCATGCTTATTATTAAACTTTATTATATTACATGTCTAATATCAATTGTGATATTTTATTATAAAAAGTTAATGTCTAATATCACTTGTGATATTTAATAAACAAACAAGTATGTTTTTAACCTTTAATATCACATGAGATATTTCGTTCTCTGTATATTTTTATATATTATCACCTATGTGTTTTCTAATATTTTTATAATTTTCGATTCTGAAGATAGTGTTTGTGCTTTTCATATGATTGACAATGCATATTTTTTTAATGCAACCAATGTTATCTATCACTTGTGATATTATACTCTTAGTAGAAATAAAAGGGTTAAAGTCTCTTTAGGTGAATTCTTATTTTGTTCAAAAATGCTAATTTAATGCAACACTTGTTTGATTTTGAGAATATGTCAAGTCTCTATTTTCATAGTTAGCTTCATTTTATTCATTTGATATTTTAAGTGGCGTTTATTTATCTCTTGTAATATAACATTTGTAGAAATATGAAGAGTATTACATTCTTCATCATATATGTGTTATCGGTTGTGATCTCAACCAAGAATGTGAAATATTAAATTCATACCAAATGTGATAATAATTTAGTATTTTACCAAGTATATATGAAAGAAATGATAATAAACATCACTTATTATATTACTGTGTTGATTCTGTTCATTTTTCTTATTTGTGTTTTTAAAAATATTTAGGAAGATTTTTGTGTTTTATGATAATATGAAATATTAGAAAAGGTGTTTAATTGAAAATAAAGATTTTATGAAACTTTTGTTAGACTTGTGGTGTATTTTTCTATTTAATGGATACGTTATGCATGTTTGATGGGTTTATAAGCGAATTTAAAAATATCTATGGTTGAATCGAATTAAAGAAGTTATGGTTGAAGAAAAACACATCTTTATAAACAAACCGAGTAAGCTCAAACACCGTGATATCGCGGTGATATCACCTCACGATATCACATAATATCACGGTGATATCACCCGTGATATCACAGGTGATATAAACTATGATATCACACACGCTATCACGTAATATCACACGTGATATCACGGTGATATCAGCGATGTTATCGCGCATGATATCACGTGTGATATCACAAGTAAAATGATATCACCCGTGATATCGCAAGTGTTGAACTTCCCGGTTTGTTTATAAAGATGTGTCTTCTTCAACCATAACTTATTTAGTTTTGCGATTCAACCATAGATATTTTCAAATCCCGTTATAAAACCCATCGAACACGCACAATGTATCCATTAAATAAAAATCCGCAAATGTCTAACAAAAGTATCATAACATCTCTTGTTTTCGGTTGAACAACTTTTCTAATATTCATAATATCATAAAACACAAAAACTTTCTAAATATTTTCAAAACACAATCATCATACTTAGTTGAGTATCACAACCGATAACACATACATGATGAAGAATGTAATATTTTCATCTTTCTTACGATGTTATATCGCAAGAGATAAATAAGTGTCACTTACAAATATCAAAATGAAACGTCTAAAAGGACAAAAACGTATAAAATCGAGATGAAAACATATATAAGCGTGTGAAAGCGAACAAAACGTGCGAAAACATATAAAGCAGGACAAAACGTATAAAATGGATGGCGGCAAAACGTATAAAAGCGGATGAAGACGTTCAAAAAAGGCGGCGTCTAAAAATGGATGAAAACGTAAAACGGATGACAGCGTGTGAAAGCGTCAAAACGTCGGCGATATAAAAGCGAAAAAATACTTGAAAGCGTAAAAATACGACGGCGTCTAAAACCGGACAAAATACATGAAAATAAAAAACAAACAAAACATATGAAAATGGCGAAAACGTGAAAAGCAGAATAAAACGTGTGAAAGCGTAAAACAAGTCCGAAAACGTATGAAAATGGTTGAAAGCGAAGAAAACGAGCGAAATGAGCGAAACGTGAGAGAATGGACAAAACGTGTGAAACAAGCGAACACGTGAAAGCGAGGCAAAACGTGTGAAAACGGACGTAAGCGGTAGCGTAAGAAAATGGGCGAAATGTATGAAAGCAGGGCGGCGTATAAAAGCGGATGGCGATCGAAAACATACGAAATGTCTAAAATGGACGAAAACGTAAAGCAGATTTAAAACTTAAAAGCGGACGGCGTCTAAAATGAGCGAAAACTTATATAAGCGTCAAAAGCGTGTAAGCGTCGAAACGGACGTAAGCGGATGAAAGCAGACGGCGTAAAAATAGACGAAAACTTATGAACACGGATGAAAGCGTATAAAATCGAGCAGCGTGTAAGCGAAAAAAATACTTGAATAAAAAGCGTGAATTTAAAATTAAAAATAAATAAAAACGTGAACTAAAAAAATGAATTTATAATAAAAGCGTGAATTCAAAAAAAAAAAAAATGTTAATAAATAAGAAAGGCGAAAAGACTAAGAAAAAGAAAAAAAACGTGGGCTTGGGTTTACATATTCGTCATAGGTTTATCGCGTCGTTAGATTAACCTAGATGGATGGTGAAGATTTGTACTTTGGTAAGCGCCAAAATAAAAGTAAGCATTTGAAAATTTCTCTACTTTCTATATTGTTAAATGAGTAAATTACATAAATGGTCCTTGTGGTTTGTCAAAAGTTTCACCTACCGTCCCTCAAACTTAAAAGTTGCATGAATGGTCCCTCTCGAGGCAAAAGAATAACATGAATGGTCCTTTTGTTAGCGGGTGTTAAGTTTATTAGTTATAACTTACACTTTAGCCCATGTTGGTTATGGCTATTACATCGTTTATCCTTTATTGTAACATCCGTTAATAATTTAAATTTTTGACTTTAGCCCGTTTTTAATCCGTTTTAGTCCGTTTTATATCGTTTCATCCGTTTTATCGTTTTATCCGTTTTAAATCCGTTTTATCGTTTTTTCGTTTTAGTCCATTTTATACATTTTCTTCGTTTTCATCCCTGCTTTATCGATTTCATCCGTTTTTATCGTTTTCTTACGTGTTTACCCATTTATATGTTTTCGTCCATTTTCTTACGTTTTTATCGTTTTATCCGTTTTATCGCCTTTTTTAACGTTTTCATAGGTTTTTATCCGTTTTCATATGTTTTTTTTTACCGTTTTCATTCATTTCAATACGTTTTCATATGTTTTTATATGTTTTTTTACGTTTTCATCCATTCTCATTCGTTTTTATTTGTTTTCGTCAGTTTTTTTACGTTTTGATATGTTATTACCCGTTTTTACGTTTTTGTTCCATCTTCGCCCATTTGTATATGTTTTCGTCCTTTTTTTTAACGTTTTCACATGTTTTTATTCGTTTTCATATGTTTTCCTTAGGTTTTCATACATTTTTATCCGTTTTATATGTTTCGTCGATCCTTTTCGTATTTTTCTTCTGTTTTAATCGTTTCGTCCGTTTTACACTGCTTTTCGTTTCATAGGTTTTTATCCGTTTGCATATGTTTTGACCGTTTCATTCGTTTATCGTTTTATCCGTTTTATACATTTCTTACGTTTTATCCATTTTCATTCATTTTTTTGTTTTCGTCCATTTTTATGTATAAAATGGATGAAAGCGCATACTTTATATCAAAGCGTAAAAGTTGGTGGCGTATAAAAGCGGATAAGCGATATAAACGAATGAAACGGTCAAAATATATGAAACAAATAAAACATAAGAAAGCGTAAAAGCATATAAAATGGGCGAAAACGTACGTGAGCGAAGAAAAGGCGTAATAATAATAGCGAAAACATATAAAGCGAATAAACACGTATAAAGCGGATGAAAGCGTATAAAAAGGGATAAAATATATCAAAACATAAAAATCTTGTGAAATCATTTAAAGGGATGAAAATAGATAAGCGTGAAAACATATAAAAGCGGATGATAACGTGTAAAACATAAGAAAACATATAAAAGCGGACGGCGTGTAAAAACATACAAAAACGAATAAAAGCGTGAAACGTTTAAAAACGGATGAAAACCTATAAAAAGGACGAAAACGGATAAAAACGTATAAAAACGGATGAAAACGAACGAGAACGGACAAAAACATAAGAAAAGTGTATAAAAACGGATGAAATCGTATAAAAGTGGATGAAAATGTAAGAAAAATGTATAAAAATGGAAGAAAACGAATAAAAACGGGTAAAAAACAAAGCTTAAGTTGAAAACTTTAAATTATAAACGGTCGTTACAATAAAGGATCGATGATGCAACAGCCGTTAACCAACAAGGGCTAAAGTGTAAATTATAACGGAATAAACTTAACACCCGTTAACAAAAGGACCATTCATGTTATTCTTTTACCTCGAGAAGGACCATTCATGCAACTTTTAAGTTTGAGGGACGATAGGTGAAACTTTTGACAAACCACAGGGACCATTTATATAATTTACTCTGGTTAAATTTAAGATAATAAGATGAATGTTAAGTTAAACCTAACCCGATTACTACTAAATCAACCACTTTAATAAACATGCAATTTGGACAAAAGAAAATGTCAGATAACAACTATTTTGGTTTGCCATAACGAATCTCAGGACCTTTGTAATAAATAATCATATCACAATAGCGATAAAAGAAATTTAATATTGTCATTCGTTGAAAATTATATCAACTTTGGTTACACTTGACCTCAAATGCTTAAATGGGTAAATAAAACACATAAGTGCCTTCGAAAAGTATTGTGTTGTTGTAAGCTAAGTTTAGGAGTATTTGTCTAAGCTTATATTTTGGGATTATGCTTATCACTAGCTTATAGTTCATAAGTTATATGCTCATAAGCTCTTGTTTAATGTTTTGGTTGGAGGTAAATTGACAAAAAAGATATCTAACACCTAAAATTTTAATTATTATATAAGAATATCAATAATATTAAATAAAAAAATAAAATAAGATCAAGGCCTTTCCATAAACCTAATCGTCCTTAAATAAGTAAAAACTTTAAAACTTATCAGAACTCTCTCATATAAATTGATAAACCCTATCATATAAGTTTAGCAAGATATTTGATTAAGTTTACCTTAATTATATACACTTATATGCTCGTAAGCCCTTTAAATAAAGCAAACAAACACCACATTAATAATACAGAGTAAATCAAAAACGGGATAACAATCTACGATTTCACTTGAGCCATATTCAATATATAAACGGCCACCAATATTACTTTTCCTCAAAACTTATTATTTTATGAAAAAAAAATTATATAAATCATCATACTGTTATTATGCCAAATGTCCTTATCTACACATCCCACCATATGCACAAAGAAAGTATCCACTAAAAATAAAGAAATTAGGTGAGGTTGGTTTTGGGGCAATTGGAATTGGAAGTGGTTCCAAGATTCCACCAAATCAAATGCAATATCATTTTTACCACAATATTTTTTAAGCATTCAGAAAATATACAAGCAAAATCAAATTTTATGTTGTCCATCTTTTTATAAATGATTTATTTCCAGAAGTAAACTACGTATACGTTTTAAGAAAATTACAAACCCTATTGATATTTTTAACTTTGAGTTTACTTCATATTGTACATTCAAGTATTGCTTCCTCATATTTTGTTCCTTTCAAGCAATGTATTTATAAATAATGTTAAACTATGCAACACATTCAAAATAATCCTTAACTACAAGAGATTTGTTTGTTAGTAATAAAAAAGGGTTTTGCTAACCATAAACTTATGGGTTGTGTTTAAGCTTTCTATAATCGAAAAATCAACACTTAATTGAACATCACATATTTCATGTTTAACAATATTTTCTATAATTATCATCTATATATTATAATGGAGAATATGTTGAGCCTAACTCCAAATCTTAATTAAAGCACAAATTAAGCAATACGACACAGTATATAAAAGCGAAAATTGATTCTCCATCCATTAAGGCACGCATTAAAGCCTCTGGCATGAAAATTGATTCTCGCGTTAACTTCTTTAAAATTATATTAACTTTCGATTGATAACATTTGTTTGGACGTTCTTTTTCGCTTTTATAAGAGCGATTTGTCGGAAAAAGCGAGATGGACGGAAAATATAACCGCGCGGGCCGCCATTGCAACCTGCGGGTCTTGCATTAATAATCGTAAAAAGGTGGAAGTATAGAAATAACGAGTTCATTAAATGTAATTTTACATAAAGGATGAGTCTTAAACACAACCCATAGGATTGTGGTTAGCAAAACCCATAGAAAACAATAAAGTTGGTTCGGTTTGTTCCGGCTAAAAAGACTAAGAAAATGACGACGTTCCATATCCATAAAAGGGGTTGACACTCCTAAGTAGGCTTGTCTTTGTGTTAGAGCGTTTGAACCGATCTATGTTGACATTTATCAACGTCGTGCAACAAGTAATAACAAAAGATATACAAATCATATAATCTTAGAAGAGTGCATGCTGCATGCGTGGTGGTCTTGACGATATTTTATAAGCGAACAAATATTTTGAGGTGGTGATGTGATGAGATGGTGGTGGCGGGCGGCGATAAGTATAGTTATATGTGTTTCTTGGCCGTTTAGTGAATCGTTTACAACACGAATGTATATGTGTTAGTTGTAAGTGTTTGTTTGGGTTCTGCGTAACTTTCGCATGACATCGTTATTCGCGTATATAAAATCTCGCCATGATCTCTTACAGCGTCAAAAGATACAAAGTATATGATTTTGATGAATCAGATTATATTGATTGGAATAAATGAAATAAAGGTTAAAGTTGTAAAATTTGAATTAAAATAAAATAAGCCCACTAAAAATATAAAAGCTAAAAACTCGTAAAATATATTAAAATGGATGTTGAATTAAAGAGCGTAAAATTTTGAAAAATATAGTGAAATTAGATTATAATATAAATAAGTAGATAAAAGATATATTAATTTGAAAATAAAGATGAATTTTTAGTTGAAAAATAGCGTGTCGTTTATAATTGGAATCCTATCTTAATTTTTGGTGGTTAGGAGTTAGAACTTGGAGTTTGTTAGAAGTTGAGGCTTGGAGTTTGTTAAGAAGTATGCGTGTCATACTCGTGATTGAAAATTACTTATCTTAATTTTACATGCGTTATAATATATCTTTCATAATAAAAGTAAAAAGTCACGAATTTTAAGCGCCCAATTTTAGAAGGCTAAATGCGATATAAAGTAGTATAGATAATCCAATTTTTAACATTTGGATGGATGCACTGTATTTTCAACAAGTTATGAAAGAGGCGTGGAAGAAAGAGGTGAAGAGCTTTTGTTTGGATTGTGTGTTTCATGATAAATTAAAAAAACGTCAAAATAAGCCATAGGGGTTGGAGCAAGGATGGGTTCGGTCTGGACATAGTCGGTGACCAAGGTCAGCATGTCGCATTAGATTTTTCTCTGCGATGATCGATACGTGGCCAAATTCTTGCGATGAATTTTTTCTTTAATTCAAATATTTTAAATAACAAATTTAAAATAAAAACATTACAATACTAATTAAAAATTAAACTAATAAAACTCAAACATTACAATACCAATTAAATACTTAATCTAATAATCTAAGTTGTAGTGTGCCTTGAATGTTGCCTTAATATCCATCAGTTCTTGTAGTTGTCGTGTGGGCAAATTTGGGTCGATTAATATATTGTAGAAAATTAAGTCTTGTTGTCGGGTTGATTGGGCCATTAATGGCATTTGCTGTATTTGGAGCTCAATTTTATCTCTTTTCATCTCCAACTCTTTTCCTCAACTTTATGTATGCATCTTCTATACCCTTATTTTTTCGGTTTTTGTGGCGAACTCGAAAAAGGTTTTGGCTATGAAGTAACAAATGATTACGGTGGATCACGAGAGAAGGAGGATTATTTCTTCATGGTTTGCGTCACGACCTTACGGTCGTGATCTCTAGTTGTTCCTCATCATCGAATCATCCACGTCTTGGAAATTAAAGAACCTGTGTTGACCCAAGGTAGTTGTAGAACCGTTTGATTTCTTCCAACTATTCGTTTTGAAGCGGTATCTCAATATTCTTCCAAGCATCATAAGTCCTCAAAATTTTCCAACAATCCTCAATGTAAAATCATGATCGTAAAACACTCAATTATTCTCTAAGAGCTTTTCTTTATCTTACATCATTCTTACCACTACCATGATTAGCCTTGATATTCCATAATACCACAAAATTCCAACTCTACTATGAATCCTATTCTTCCATTTGGTCGTGATCGAGTCGTGCGTTCTTTCCGAACCGGTTTCCTTTTGAAAGTACTCTATCACCTCCTCAAAAACCTATTCACATTGATAGCGTTTTCTCTCTCGAATTTTCGACACATAAACCAGCGATAAGGTTTAAAGGTACCTTTTAAGTGGTCATTTAAGCCCTTATTCGATCATTCAGTATCCGTTATTGCTTAATATCGTTCCTTTTCACTTTTAGGTCTCTTGAAGGCAAAATCTTGGAATGATGCTTATTTGGACGAAAAGCGCGAATATCTGAAGAAAATGGCCAAAGTCGAATCGAGACACTCAAAGCTTTGAAACATAAAGCGCGGCGTCACTGCATATCTGCGACGCCGCGTCGGGAAGGAAGCCTACTGACGGGTCGGGCGAGTGCATGTTTTCAAGGGACGACGTCGAGTTCTAAAGGAGTAGGCGTCGTTACTCGAGACGGCCTAGATGCGACCAAGGCGGCGTCGGTGAAGGGACGGCGTCGCGGTCATAAGGTGGCGCCGTCGTGAGGTTTACGTGGCCAAGGCGAAACCACAATAGCGGCGACACGGCGTCCACGAAACATAAGGTGGCCAGCGCGGATGTAATCTTATATATAGAATCCGAATTTTTCGGTTTTGTGTGTAGTCTTTTGGGTAAAACCTAAACCAGAACCAAGGCTTTCTTGTGCGATATTTTAGGGTTCTAAACCCTATTATACATCAAGATAAGTATTTACTTCATTAATTCAATTATGTCTTTGATTATTTGTGTGTATGCTTGCATGTTCTCCATGTCAAGCTAATTTATTTGTGTGTTTGCTTAGGGAATATGAAACTTAATTATTGAATATTGATTGGTTGATACTTATCTTAGTTGACTAATGATCTAGAGTGCGCTAGATTATTCGTTGTGTACTTAATGCTTGAAATTTCTTTGTGAACTTTAGAATATAATTATCTAGGTAATTGTAGGATAAAGTATTCAAGGACAACAAGTAGAGTAGGCGTCTATAAATCACTAGAGGATTTGTAAACAAGACCTTTGGTAATTTCAAAGAGTTAGGGAAATAAGCACGCATACTATAGCCTTAGAATCACAACGACTAGGAATAAGGGCGTGACAAATCAACCATCAATAGGAGAAAATTAAGGAGTAGTAAAACCTAAGTAAACACATCTTTAAACTATCATCACAGTACACATCAATTAGACATAGACTATCGCAACCTTAGCTTAGATAATTAGATAATAGTAGAGTAATCGGTAGCAATACCAACCCCCAAATCAATACCGAGATTAGTACCTTTTCATTTTCTAAAAAACATAAAAGATAAAAATAATCTTCCTCGACCTCGACCTTAGCGTAGTAACTTCTCACTAGCATTCCTATTCCCCAGAGAGCGATATCAATACCGTGGCACCCTAATTACTACACTACAGCGATTAGGTTCACTTGCCTGGGGTGTTATAAAACTTGCTCGAAGAAAGGAAGTTTCATGACCCGAGCGGCGTGTGGCGTTATCAAGTTTTAGGCGCATTGCGGGAATAGAATAGCTAGTTAGTAGTCCACCTCGTTTAGGTTTCTTTGTGATTCCTATCAAGTAAATTTTCTCATTTTTAGCTTTCTCTTGGTCTATCCCCGCTTCTTCGTGACCTTTGTTCGTAACACCCATCACTTTTCACCATGGAAGGTGACAACCAACCACCACTCGTCAACCCGCGCACCAAGCGACCCGCGAGCCCGTACTCTTGGTGAGTACTCGAGACCAAACCACCTAGGTTATAGGAACACCATTGAGCTTCCGACCAAGCCCGAACTACGGCCTGCGATCCGACACCATCCGGTTGGTGCAAAGCGGATGTGCATTCCATGGACTTCGTTCAGAAGATCCAAATCAACATCGAGGATTTCCTAAAATTGTCGATTCCATCGACCTTGATGCTACTACTCGGGAGACCGCGCTTGCGTCTCTTCCAATTCTCTCGGGACCAAGCTAGTAATTGGCTTGGCGACTTCCAGCTCCATCTCAAGTTGGGATGATCTTACTTCGCTTCCTTGCTCGATTTTTCCCAGGGAGAACCACTAAGCTTAGGAATGACATCTTGATGTTCCAACAACGTCAAGGTGAATCTCTCTGAAGCATGGACCCGATTCAAGGACTTACTTCATAAAGTCCTCATCACGGCATTGATCTTTGGCTCCAAGTCCAAATCTTTTATGATCATGTCAACTTTCCCACTAGCGATCCATTGACCAAGCGGCGGTGGAAAACTTAGTGATCTCACCGCGGAAGAATCATGGGAAATAATAGAGGACCTTGCCTCTATGACAGCGAAGTTAGGATGACCCCGTGAACTTCCCAAAACCGTCAAGCAATCTCCTTGCCTCCTCCGACCGTAGGATGATCGAACTTGAAGATCAAGTCAAATTCTCATGAGTTCCTACAAAATCCTAAGTCTTCACGACAAGTGAATCAAATCACTCTACCTTGTGAGTTATGCGGTGGTCCCCATGACACTCGTGATTGCTCAAGGCTCTCCGAACAAGCTTTTGCGGACTACGCCTCCATACGTACCGGCGGAGGCGGGAGATAAGTGGTACACTTTCAAACCCGAACAAAACAACAGGAAACTCATACAACCTCATGGAGAAATCACCCTAATCTTAAGTGGAACCAAAACTCAAGCACCCCCAAGCTCATCTAGTTCGCTTATGATTCAATTCTTCTAATCTGGGAACCCCAATATTGAAGCAATTGCATCTAGATTTTGTCATCCCAAGCTCGATTGAATAAGCTTGAAGCCGAGTTTAAGCAAAAGCAGGCGAGATGACAGCCAAGCGATGCCCTCTTAAAAGCCTTGATGAGCGGAAATTGGAGCACTCCCAGTGATACCATAAAGAACCCAAAAGTGAATTCGATTGCATCGACTTCATGTTCTAGTTCATCATGGAGAACACGCATTCATGCCCTCTCACCCACGGTTCACTCGGAGGATACAAATCTATGATCCGATGGTGATCTCAATATTTTTCAAGCATCATAAGTCCTCAAAATTTTCCAACAATCCTCCAATGTAAAATCATGATCGGGGAGTATTAGTTTCTTTCGTTTTAATTACCTTCTATTATCATAACTTTGATACTTTCGGGAACATTGGGGACAATGTTCGGTTTAAGTGTAGGAGAGAAAATAAGCGGGAACTTTGAAACTATGCTTATCCTTGACTATTTGCTTTGTCAGTGTATTTGTGTAATAAACCATGAGAAAATGTAGGTTAGGGTAATTTTAGCCAAATTTAAAATTTTTCATGACGATATAAGAGTGGGCCATTAGTCTTAACAAAAGCGTCTCATGGATAGGAAGTTGCATGACTAAAATTAAAGCATTCATCTTTAATGCTTAAAGTGTGAACCGGTAGTATATTAGATTCTAGAACTTGTTTTGTGATGCATTCCGAGATCGCTAGTGAGACTACACTTGTAGTTAGGATTAACTAAATGATAAGAGGCATTAGGATAAACCCTTGTTTGATACGTAATATAATTACTTCTTCCACACTCAATGAAGTTGTTTACACCCCACCCCAAATATACACCCAAATCGCCTTAGCCTACCTTTATTATTGCACTCACTTTTAGTGCAAATTTATGTTATCACCCAAAACCCTTAGTTCAATTATCGGTTGCTTGCATTCTCTATAAATCCCTATCATTTTGATGTACCGTAAGAGCTTTTCTTTATCTTCTACATCATTCTTACCACTACCATGATTAGCCTTGATATTCCATAATACCACAAAATTCCCAACTCTACTATGAATCCTATTCTTCCATTTGGTCGTGATCGAGTCGTGCGTTCTTCGAACCGCCTTTCTTTTGAAAGTACTCAGACTTCCATTTCTTTTAGATTTGTTATATTTCATATATACGCCCGAGAGAGATATCACCTCCTCTCAAAACCTATTCATTTAAGCCCTGTTGATAGCGTTTTCTCTCGGAATTTTCCGACACATAAACCCACGCTCCACAAAGCGCGATCTCTTCCGCCATGTTCTCCATCTATAGTTCGTTCTTTTGGTTGGTTCGTATCCTTTTGCCTTTGTCCTTCGCCTTTGTAGCACGTAGAGTAGGCGTCTACACTAGAAAAACAAGCTTTTTTTCAAAGGTTTGACGGGTGGACGTGACTCTTCGACATCATCATCGCCTTCAACATGCATGGAAATTAGATAATAGTACGAACCGTGATCCTAAAAAACATAAAAGAACATCGACCTTAGCCCATCGAGCATCTTGACTCGGATAGTTTTGAGTCGAGTATATCAAGATTAGCACTACGAATCGGGAATACGTTTGATACGGTTGGGAAGATCTGCCCATCGAAATCAATGTTAGGATAATAATATGACCGCTTGGTTCTTGATGATAGTCCATATTAGGGCGTTGCGGTGGGATAAATTGACGATTAATGTAAAATGAGTTTTGACTTTGATTCGGTTGTGGTAGTCGTGTTGGATAATCAAAACTGGGAGCATGAAATCGAAGACCCCAATTTTGTGGTGGTATTATGCCGGTTAATTCGAAATTTGAATCGGTCGGAAATTTCAAATTCGATGCATTTTGAGGTAGTCGAGATCGTCAATTTTTGATGTGGGAGTTTTTTTTTTTTTTTTTTTTTAATATAATGAATATGGATGAGAAGTTGTTTGAATTGTGCTTCTAAATGTGTGTTTGAGGTTTTGGTATATATAAGGTTGTAAGTGGTAAAGTTTTAACTTTTTTTTTTTTTTTTTTTTTTTTTAATTAGCGGACAATTTTTTTTGAATTTGTTGTGTTTAAACAGTCGGTCACCAAAACGATTGATTTGTCCAAAAAAATGAGCCTCGACCGATTCTATTTTTCTCCCCACAATGGGGATGGCCGATTTTTTAATCGGTCGACCGATCTTGTATTTCGTCCACTGTGGTTAGCCTAAGGAAAAATGAAGTATTAAGGACGGAAGCTATGCGGTGGGAAATGGAAGCGGAAAATAGAACGTTAAGTGAGGCGGAGAAAAGCAAGTGGTTGGAAACAAGAAAACGATGGGAAGATCGTAGATCAATTACAAACAACATGTTTCAAAAAAAGGGAGTAAGGTGGGACATGGAAGGTGACAAGAATTCTAAGTTCTTTCATTCGTATGTTAAGGGAGAAACAACAAATGAAACATAAGAGGGAAGGAGAGAGGATCGTCCAACCTTCTGTTGCGATATGGTAGTTAAGATATCGGAGGACGATGCGAGATTTTTGGAGTAATAATTTAGCGAGAAAGAGGTGTGGGACTCAATTCCGAGGTGCGGGGAGATAAAGCTTCGAAGCCCGATGGTTTTAACTTCAAGTTTATTAGAAAAGTGTGGGAGGTTATTAAGTCGGATCTGATGAGGGCGGTCATGTGGTTTTGGGAAAAGATGGAGATCTCGAGGGGGTGTAACTCATCTTTTATCACTATTATTCCTAAGGTTCCGAATCCTATTTGGATCGGCCTATAAGTCTTATTAGTTGCTATTATAAATTTATAGCAAAAATTTAGCGGAGAGGGTTAAACGGGGTGGTGGGTAGTGTGGTGGGGGAAGTTTAAAACGCGTTTATAAAAGGGAGATATATTCTTGATGGTGTTCTAATTGCTAATGAGACAATGGAGTATTTGAAGAAATCGAGGAAAAAGGTTCTTATTTTTAAAGTGGATTTGAAAAGGCATACGATAGCATTAATTTGAAGTTTTATTAAATATAATGTATAGAATGGGGTTCGGGATAAATGACGAAATGGGTGGAAGCGTGTCTTGATCATCGTGTATCTCATGAATGGCTCCCCAACGCAAGCATTTGGCTTAGAAAGATGCCGGGGGTTAGGACAAGGCAATCTACTATCCCTCTTCTATTTATTTTGGAGGCGGAAGGTTTGAATGCGATTGTTTACAAAGCGGTGAAAAAGGGCATTTTCCCTGGAGATAAAGTAGGTGCGGATAACGTCACAGTATCTCACCTACAATGTGCGGATGACACTATATTCTTTGGAGATTGGAATAAAGAGAATGCTAAGTCTTTTATGTGCATTCTAAAATGCTTTGAGAGGTATCCGAATTGCGGGTTAACTACAACAAAAGTAAGTTATATAGTATTGGGGTCAATGAGGAGGAATTATTGGATATGGCTGGTTGGATGGGACGTGGTCTCAGGGAGTTTCCTTTTACATAATTGGGACTTCCGATTAGAACATGAGGAGGTTAAATTCTTGGAGTCTTGTAAAAGATAAATTTAATAAGCGGTTGACCGATTGGTAAGCTAAAATGATGTCGTTGGGGGGTTGGTTTAACTTTGGTTAAATAGGTTCTAGGTAACTTGCCATTGTATTATTTTTCGATGCTCCGTGTGCCTTCGAGTGTGCTAAAACAAATTGAGAGAATTAGATTATTTTATTTATTATTATTATTTTTTTTGGGTGTGGTGGGGGGAAGGGATAAAATTGTCTTGGGTTAAAT
The DNA here is from genome assembly GCA_022545495.1 of Chrysanthemum lavandulifolium. Taxonomy (NCBI): domain Eukaryota; kingdom Viridiplantae; phylum Streptophyta; class Magnoliopsida; order Asterales; family Asteraceae; genus Chrysanthemum; species Chrysanthemum lavandulifolium. Next base: position 211,409,035 of record CM040241.1, read on the forward strand.
GGGATATGGTTCTAGCATCTCATGGGCGGGGGTTTAAACATTGGGTCGTTAAGGGATAAAAACTTGGCGTTATTAGGTAAATGGTGGTAGAGGTTTAGGAAAGAGGTGGGTGTCTTTGGGTGAGGGTGATTAAAAGCATTCACGAGATTAGTGGCGGGTTAGATAATAATATAGTACGAGAGGGAAGGGTAATGGGTGTGTGGTTTGGAAGGATATTGTTAAAGTAGGAGATGAGTTGGATGGGTTTGGGCTAGAGTTTACTTGGCGTGTAGGGTAGTTTTAGGGAGCGGAGAGATATTGTGTTTTGGTCGGATAGATGGATGGATGATCGAAGACTTTGTGATAGATTCCCTAGGTTGTTTCATCTAGATAGAGGAAAGAGGGTAATGTGAGGATAAATGCAAGTGGGTGAGCGAATTCGTGGCATTGGGAGTGGGATTGGGAAAGAAGTATTAGGGGTAGAGTGTGTAAGGAATTAGATGATTTGGTTAGTGTTTTGCAAAACGTTGTTGTTTCTAAAATTGCGGGGATAAGCGGAGGTGGACTTATTCGAGGATGGGGATTTCAAGGTCAAAGAATTATTAAGACTAATCGAGGAAAACATTTACAAGTGGAAAGCAGAGCTCAAGGCACGCTTTGGAACAAGTTGGTGCCAAAAAGGTAAACATATGCGTGTGGAGAGCTTTGAAAGGAAGACGTCTGGTTTGAGAGGAGCTTGATAAAGAGATATCAATTTGGGTTCGGTTCTTTGTCCAAGTTGTACTAATGCGGTGGAATCGTGTGCTCATAGTTTGGTCACTTGTGATCTTGCTATAAGAGTGTGAGATAAGATTTTTAGTTGGTGGAAGACGGAGTGTGTTAGCGCTTTCTCCATTAGCGAAGTTTTTTCTTCTTTAGGAAATGTTAACGTCCCTAGTAATATTGTTCGCGTTTGGCAAGCGGTCATCTGGACTTCCGGTTATTTCATTTGGAAAGAAAGAAATACTCGCGTGTTTGGTAATAAAATTTTAAGTACTAACAAAATTGTTCAAGCCATTCAACTAAAAAGCTACGAGTGGATGCGTGAAGATCTTATAAGTGTAAAGAGATAGAATGGCAACAATGGTTAAGGACCCTATAAACATTTGTGTGTAGTAAAGGTTTCTATGCTCTGCTTTATCAGTTTCAAGTTTCTGTGATGGCTGGCTTTCTGGTACCAGGTGGCCTGCGTGTCTGCTATGTGGGGCCTGCAGTTTGGCTCTCAGTCGTACTGATGTGTCCTGCATTTTGGTTTCTACTGCATTATCAGTGGATGATATCTCTTTGTGTTTTTGTGGCTCTTTGCAATATGAATGGCCATGGTTTCATGTGAGACATTGGTCTCTTGTGGTCCTTGACATATACATTGGTAGCTCGTGTATTTTGAAACTTTTGACATCTATAATGTTTCTTTGGGTCCTCTCTTTTAATCATCTTGTTCAATTGAGGAAAGGTGCCTTGTATTGTATCATTTTCCCCTTTTGGGATCTTTTATATATTGTTGTCTTTATAAAAAAAATACAATTCGAAGAGAAAAAAAAAAAAAAGCATCCAGTCTGTCTCGAAAATGTCTTTCCAGTATCTTTTGCTCAATATATCAAACTGTATGTTCCAAAACTTAAACTCATACTTTCAACTCACAAAACGGTTGGTCATCAAAACTAATATATATATATAATATTACTAGTATTTCGATCAAGATCAAATGATTGTTCTAGAACAGCTATTTATCACAATTGCTCCTTGTGATGCAGCGGAATCATGAATAACATATGCAACAGTCAAATATCGTGGTATATTGTTTAAATGGCCAGAATAATGGTAGAAACAATGACAAAAAGACCTTTCTAACCTATTCAACAACATAGGAGATAGTAACTTGCAACCACGTAAAAATATATATAATCAACCATCGTTCTCATCATGAATCCGTCCATACCAAGCATCAACCAAACTGCGACAATTATCATAAAACAAATAATCAATATTAAACAGTTAATGATGCCATACAAGGAACAAAAGAAAGACGCAAACCACTGGCGAGTCTTCATATATGAGTTTGAAAATTATAAAATTGTTTGCAAATACGGACATTACCAAATCTGCTATATAGATATGTGGGTATAACAATATCCGTATATTAAAGACTCGCTATCCACACGTGAAATTTGAATTCTCTATCTGTAGATATAAACATAAGTACTCTACCAAAAAGTACAGGAAAGAAATGATGCAATTTGGAATACTACTATACTAGGGTTTCTTTGAAATATGAGGTTTTACTTCTTTCATTTTTTTATCACTGTTTCATCTAAGGACCTTCCTAGCGTAAACATGGGAACTGAACTCACGACCATATGTGCATACCAGACAAATCATGTTTTACCTTCATTCAAGACGAGACCGAAGATGTAATGGTAGATAATACCTAGGCAGCAGCCTGCACAACCATAACAATCATGTGCAAGCATTTATAAAATAGTTTACATAACAGGAGCATTTTACCTGACACTAAAGATATCATAAATTGTTTTACCTTGTCACTCACTGGGGTGAAAAGGGCCTTGACTGTTTCAAAAACTTCTTCAGCAGGTTTTGCAGCATCAATCTGAGAGCAAATATAGTCCATTGTTTAGAAATAACACATCTGACACTTCAAAGTCAAACACTGACCTTTTCTAATTAGGGAGCAATGAATGAAGGATAATGATACTGAAGGGCTCGTGTACTTATTTACCTTTCGGACCTTCCCCTTAGAGTTGTAATATTCGATAACAGGAAGACTAGATTCTAGAAAAACTCTAAAGCGCTTCCTAATTGTGTCAATATTATCGTCTTCTCTCCCCTTCATACAAAACCAAAGATATACATCAGGAAATGAAAGCAAAAGATACAGAATGCCGGGAAAGCGAGAAGTAAATGATTAGCAGTCACCAATATTGTGTGAAATAGTTTTAGTGGCTAATGGACGGTCTATGCTGACTGTTAAATGAGTCAAAACGGTTTTGGTCAATTGCTATATCTAATTTAAAATAAAATATGTGTTTTTTACAATAATCTAATACATTTCAAATAAACTAAAGGACCTTTTATGCCTTATAAGAAAAACCTATTGGGTGATTTTCAACTCGTTTGACTTGATAAGCCTAAGTCATTTTCAGCTCACTCTTTTTTTTCAGTTGACCTGTTTGACCCGTTATAGATAATAACATAATTCTTAACACATACATAGTAAATGGGTCACAATTGTAACCTTAAGCTTTACTTGTATAAAATTCTATATATCAGATAAAATTCTATATATTCCTTGCGGCTAAAAAATCAGTTTTGTGTGGAATAATTGTACCATATGAAAATAATGTCTATTTAGAACGTGCACACTGAATACTTGTTCCTAGAAATTTGTGTAAGGCGGAACTTAATAACTCGTATAACTAACCTGATTGCGACCTAAGAGGCGCTTCTCCATCTCTTCCTCCGGGCAATCAAAGAAAAGAACAAACTCCGGTTCAACTTTAGTCTGTAGATCATGAAAGATATATGAAGGTTGAAACTTTCAATTACATGCACATGATCCTAATACTAAAATTTTATGAAGATTATATATAGTCTTCACTATATATACGAGTATAACTTACAACTGCCTCAAAGGCTGCACGATTTTCCTCATTACGAGGGAATCCATCAATAAGAAATTTGTCATTTTCATTTTCTGCAATTGCTCTTTCAAGAAGCTTGATTGTTACTTCTGAAGGAACAATCTTTCCCTCATTGATCATGTTCTGAATCATGGCCCTACACAATATTGTAGAATAATTTAAAGTTGAGATTATCTGAAAAAAAATATATCATTTATACACAAATATTGACAATTTTTAACATATCATCGAACAAATAAGCACCTCTAAATAGAAGATATCATGAAATCAAAGCCAATTTTTACCCGTTTGCAGAGCCAGATTTGATTTCTGCACGAAGAAGATCTCCAGCACTGAGATGGGTATACCCGAAGTGCTCTACAATTTTTGCACATTGTGTGCCCTTACCAGTGCCCGGACCTCCTGCTCAAGTGAGAAGCATATTCAGATCAAAATTCAAAAGTAAAGGATATACATCTTAATTGGGCGATTAAAGCATCTGGTGGAAAATTATATAAAATAATCTAGACAAATGTGATTTATCAAGGAAAATGATCAAAGACGTGTCAAAAGGCGAACCATAAATATAACAATGGTAGCAGAAAGCAGCTGAAAACATGTATGAGAATAGCTACCACTATGTATTATGTAGTTCTAGACACATAACAAAATTCTCACCTAAGACAAATACAATCTTTGGATTCTTTTGAGCAAGAGCACTTCCAGTTGCTTCCTACAATCACATAAGCATTTTGGTCACTACTTGTATGTTATCTTTCTGCCATTCATATAATGAGCAGAAGTACGACCCTATATTTTCCAGCATAAAGCTTGGTACGGATCAAAACAAGTGGTTCTTGGTACAGACTGGGCTGGGTTGACCCAAAACACCCTTTACAATTAAAAATGAGAACTTTCAACCCGTTTGACCCATCAAACTCACTTGAACCATTTCCATAAAGGTAAATTTGTATTTCAATTAACATGTTTGACCCATAAATGATAAAAAGCCACCCAAATCGACCCAGTCATATGTAAACAGGTTTAAAACTACTACTTCTACTTGAAAATCATGATTAAATTTTAGACAGATAAAAATAGTTTGAAATCTGAACAATAGTTACCTTGTTTACTGTCCCCATGACTTCACACTATCGTTTGATAGCAAATTTCTGCAACCAACCAAAAACCTTGTAACCAATATCTTTGTCCAAGTAATAAACAAATATATTATCGGTCAACTTCTCCTAAATGTATATAATTATTAATTGACCTAGTATTCATCCACTGATCCACTAAACAACAGGAAAGAGTGACCATGGACGCATGGTCTTTAAATAATGACACATAAGTTTTTGCCCCAAAACAACTACATAATGACAAGAAAAAAGAACAAATGATCCTAAACGAATCAAATGACAGTAAAAGTCAATGGACGAGCAAATAGGATATGCTAAGGGATAGTACTAAACAGTCTATAATTTTAATTTCAAGATAGTGTAAAGAACCTGTTGATAAATCGTATCCTTGCTCTTCTAATAGTAATTCTTATAAACCGATAGAGCTAATGAAAGACCAATGATAGAAAAGAATAAGGTACATCCTAATACACAACCAAATACAAACAAGACAGAATAATAACGGAAGAATATAATATGTTTGCCAAAGATGCCAACATCCTTGGGAAGGCAACAAAGATTTTCACTATCAATGGACCAAGAAGTCTACAAACGTTTCTTCAAAATAAATTCTTTTAAGAAACCCCTACAAGTCTTTCAAATAATACGTATTAAAAAAAAAACAGGCCAACACTAAAAAATAAAATAAATAAATAAATTATATACACATGTTTTCCCTGTTTCGCGTCACATGGAGCTTCTCGTCACAGGTTACCATTAAGATCCACGAAATCAAGCATAAAGTCAACAACTGGGTTTTAAAAGCGCGATTAAACACAAATAAGACAATTTATAAAAAATATTTAAATCATATATAGTGCACAAAACACGTTAATAACACATTTAATGTCAAAAGATACCATGCATGTTCATAGTTCAGATTCTATATCACTAAAATCCATAAATAGATCAAATCGAAGCCCAATCAAAAGTACATGATGTCAAAAGCGATCTGACGTCGGTGATCGTCACCGCCGAGGTGCTCGATGCAACAAAGCCTCGCATCGCACATGGCGCTTTTTAAACTTTAAACACAAATAAGATAAAACTTCAGTGCAATATCTCGTCAAGCCATACATGTTGACTTTGAATAGCAATATCTTTTCTAGAAACTCTGATGACTAATGGTTCAGGAAAATCTTTGGATCAATAAATATCACCAAACTTTTTTAACAAATACATCAAACTAGCCTAGTTCCAGTGTAAATATATTTATATACCTAAAACCACCTCAAAATTCAGGCGCAAGTGCTTTTATACTTTGATCACAACCAAGGGTAAAATGCAAATCTTTGGATGTTCAGGTATATCTAATAACAACTCCCAAAGCTAAGAGCAGAAAACTGACGAGTACCTACAGATGTAACACGTAAACCAACGAATCTAACTCAAAACTCATACTTACATCACAAAAGGGTATGTCTAACAATAAACCAATCCACATTCAAACAATACTTACACAATGTGTCATTTCCAGATTGAAATACAACACTTTCATACTCACTAGTCCTCGTTTACGAAATTTCCTAAGTTTGAACCTTTTCTTCTCCTCTCCAACTAATTACATCTTACTTAAATCTCGAATCGACAACATAACAATGATACATACATCCAAGTACACAATTCTAAATCACATATAATAAAAGAAACTTGCATAAAAACACCACAATCAACCTTAAAAAAAGACATTAGTTAAACCATTAATACAACATGGTAAATTGGTAATCATATTAGAATATCATTTCACAAAACTAACAACTAAAAAGTTTCAATAAGATCTAAAATATATATATAATATATAAGAAACTTGTCCAGAATAAATATAAATATATATATAGGAATGAAATCGTACCAGGAGTGAAATTGAAGGAAAACTGAAGATCTGAGAGAATTTGTGTTAATGAAGCAACGTGTCGATTTGTACTTATGTTTCGGTGTATTTTATAGAATTGGTTTACTAGTTGGTTCTATTCTGTTATACGTTGGGTTTACTCCTATGGAGGTGGTTGATTTGTATTTCATTAATTAAATAATTGCCATAACAAATGAAACCGACTAAACTGATGGGAATATGTTTATTTACGAGGTAGAGATGCCGCGCGTTGATGCGGCATGTTTTTCTAAAGATGATAATAGGTTTAAAGTAAATGCATAATATGTGTTTTCTTTTGTATATTTGGGAACAATGTGGAGATTATTTGCCAATATTTTGATCCGGAGATAGTTTGCGAGATACTTTGCAAATGATAGTTATACTTATAGCAGTTGTAGTTTGTAAGAGACACCAAAGGAATACGCTTAAGAAAAAAAATTGTGGCTGCAACCATCATGGGTTGCCTTGCGAACATGCAGATAATCTGAACTTCTTCAAAGTATTCCCAACACATGAGAATGAATACTACTGGACATTGGCTGAAAGTGCAATAAGCAAGCTATAAGCATGATATTTATTATACCAACAAACTGCATAAGTGCATATGTGCAGCACACATGACAGAATGATGGCCTACACCATCATAGATAAGTTCACAACAGTTTTATTCAAAGGCATTTACGCCATACAGAAACGACCAAGATACATGATTCATGACTAACTCCTACTTCTTTTTACCCTTCCCTTTCAACGCATCCCTGGCAAATGGTTTCATACCTATCTCTTCACAAAAATGGGTATTGGGAAGGCCAAGAACCTTGATCCTAGCATTAAAAGCTTCTTTAGCAATTTGTTTTGGCGTTTTATCCATGACATTAGGCTTTTTTCGGCAGGCTGTTTTGGAACTTTAATCCTCATAGCATCTTCTTTTTTAGAGCCTGACCCGGAGTAACCAATTGGAAAGTAGCTTTCCCATGCCATAGGAAAGTCAGGGCCTTCTGAGCTTGATTGGCTGCTTGAAATGTAGATGATTTCTACAGATAAAAGGAAAAATAAAAGTTAGGATGTGCTCTTTGGATATAAAGATGGAAATAAAAGCAATAAACCTTTTCCCTTGTTGGAATTCATGGCACAATTTGTTTTAGATTATTGTCTGGTGAGCCAATGTTTGGTGGAAAAGTTCTTTATAAATGAAATTTTAGATTAGTGGCTTGTTCATGAAGGGAATCTGTGCAGATAAAGTGATTAAAGTAGACAACACACAGGCTACAGTTTAGCGTGCAGTGCTGAAATTTGAGATTAGTGGTTGGTTCATGAACCATTTAAACATGCTTTTAGGTCAGTCTAGGTTCTGTGTTGCCTTGTTTGGGAATCTGTCATTGGAATGATAAGTAATGATATACTGTATTAGTTAGGTTACACTAACTTAGTGCTACAGTTTTTTTCCCCTATATAAGGTGGGTTTTTTTCTGGCTTCACATAGCTGCCTTTGTACCTTGTGAGTTTTTTTGAAAATCTGTTAAAAAAATGGTGTACACCCCAAACTTTGATCAGCTCAAAGAAGCATGTGGATCTGATGAACTCCATCATGCCTTTAAGTTCCTGTTTCTACAGGAGCAAAGTGAGAATGAGGGGTTCATCATGCTGCTTGGAGAGAAATGTGACGATGTTCTTCGTCGCCTTGAGAGGAGGGCTGAACTGCTGGAGGAGGGACGCAGGTTCAGTTCCGATGATGATGTTGCAAATGAAGGTCTTCAATGCTTGGAGGAGGCACAGGACAGGGACCATCAGATTCTTGCTGCACTGATTCAGGTCCTTGATTTGGCTAGGGAAGCGCGTATTGAGAAAAGCCGCCATGTGTTTACAATGGAGTTGCATGATTAGGGTAGTATCTTGTGTGTCTGTATGATGGCTTTTCTGATGGTGTTTATGTTTAATGGTATGGTGTTATGTGTTAGATTAACAGGGTGCTGTTATGTAAGATCGTAATATTTATTGTGTTGATGATTCGGGTGGTCTTGGATGGTTATTATACAAGTATGCCATGTTTTAGAGAGAGAGAGAGAGATGGGTGTTCTAGTTAGAGACTTGATTTGTAAATTATCAAATGTTAGATTGAGAAGCACCACCCCTTCCAAGGATGGAAGGGGTATTTATAATTCTGAACATATCGACCTCCCGACGGCCCATGGATCGGTATCACGATGGGTAAAGACCCGTCCTTCCTCCACGGAGTTGCACTAAACTAAACTACGCTAATAACTAACTAATAAACTAACAAATAACGTAACTAACGATATGTCTACCACTAACTTATGCTAGATAATATTTGAGGTGACCGACTCTTCACTATGGAATTTCTAATTCTAACAATCTCCCCAAAGGAGGTCACCCCATGTTTTACATTTGAATCCTAGCATTCTATTTAATCTTTAGTCTTGAGCTCGTAGACTTTAATTCTTCAAATCTGCAATCTTGTGCTTTAGCGATGATACTTCAAAGTCCGCATAGTTTTGTACTTTCGGTGGAGGCCTTTTCTTGATCCATCTTTGATGATCTTTGAGCTTTCATTGAGATCATCGACCACGATAAATCTCGGATCACCCTTTATTGTGTTGCCATCATGTGAAGTTGTGACTTTCGGACCGACATGCTCACACTTTCGGGATCATGACATCTTTTCATCGAGTAGCGGAAGCTTTCTTTGGTTCAAGATATTTGCGACAACGTGGCGAAGCATAGTATAAAAATATCCGAGCCGGGTTACGTAGATAAGCACAAGTCATGATTTCTTCAATTAAGTGTGGATGTTGTGAGCATGCGGCTTTAGATTGACGTCTCAATTCGATCACCGCACCGTCCAAATGTACCGCAAACAACAGTTAACAATAAAACACACGAAAGTGTCTTTGATCACTTTCGTTGAATTGAGGTACACGCCCACGGTTCCCGTTGATCGATTACAATCTTACTGTGATCGGTATAATTCAAAGAATCTCCTTGCGGGGTTTCGCAATGCTCTGCCGTTCTCAAACCGGACGTCTCAAAGAAGACAACACGGAGTGAGTGAACCAACAAATTGAGATTTCTTGATTGATAGAAAATGATTTGAAAACAATCGCGTATTGCTTAAGATAAAGAGTTTTTCAATACGGCGAAGGTTTAGAAGAAGAAATCAATTTTCAATCATAAATACCCTTTTATTTTGAAAACATAATACACAATGGCAGCTAGAGAAAGAGTTTTTGAGCACAACGACCGGTTTTCAAAGGTATCCGTCAATCCTTTTCTCGGACCAAGGTTGATTCAAGATTGAATCACCCCATTGTTTCTATCCGGTTGTCACAAGCTTGATCTTTGCAAGATCTCACATGTCACCCACCAAGAGCTTGTTTGATGTTGGCTCTGAAGGATTTCCATCTTCATCGTGAATATTTTCATATCACTCGGATGTTACGGCAATACCACAAGGATAAAGCGTGGGACTCTTAATATATTCTTACTTTCCACATTGTGTGAAACAAAGAAGTCTTCATTAGTTTTGTGTCCTAACGAGATATTGTGGATGATCTCTTGGCTCTAGACTCAAAAGTGCACATTTGGTTTCCTAAATCGGAGACTAGGGAGGGTCTCCTTCTTCAATATCAACAATCTCTAAGAAAGTCAGCAGTTATGTAGGTTCCCGTGAGAATGAAACAAACCCTTTTAAGAGGAACTTGAGTAGCTTGGGAAGTTTAGTGCGGTCGTCCTTTGGGTCCATGACGTCTTGTCTTCAATACCGTGTTACCTTAGTAACCACCAAGAGCATATGTATTGAACCGATTCACGCCCTAAGGTTGAATTATTGGAGGGCTATTTCTTTTCACCCTTTTCACATTCATTTCTTTTCATTCTTCAACCCTTCAATGCTTACGAGACTTCATTACTAGAACCTTGTTGGGTTTATTCCAAGACTAGCTCGTCTCGATCCGCACTCTTCCCATATCTCACTTTTCTCCTTTTTTTCATCATACCTAAGGACTCTACACTATCTAGTGGATTGTCCCTGGGTAGATCCCTCCGGCTCTGGCGGGATCGTGGGAACGAATACCTAGCCTAACCATCCTTATAACTCCATGCATAAAGTAAATTGGTCGGTCTTTTGGTATTGTTCTTTCTTTCTCGAAACCAATTGAAAAATCATTTGGAAAATCAATCAAGGTACTTGTGATATAAAATCAAAGCATTTTTTACCTTAATAGTTTTGATCTTTTAGAAATGTTCCCCCTCGACATGTGCATATGAATTTGAAATTGTTTCGCACATGGAGGCAAGAGTTCTTTAAGAATAAATTCTTGATCACAATTTCCATGGAAAAAGCCATTTGATTTTCTTTGGTGAATTCTCCCCTTCAATATGTGCATAGGATATTTGAAATCATTTTATCACATAGAGGAAAGAGTTCTTTTGAAGTACATCCACGATTACAAAAGCCATTAAGAAACCATTTGCTCCCCCTCAATATGTGCATCGATAAACGAAAGAGTTTAGCACATATTAAAGAGAACTAGGACTTTTGAATCAAATCGATCATCCTTTATCAAATTTCATTATTAAATCACAGATTCTCCCTCGATCAAAAATATCAAACCCTTTGAGATTTTGGATCCCAAGTGATTTAATAAGGTTTAGAAAACATGAGAGAATATGTGCCTTTGTTTAAATACTCTTTTGGTATTTGGTTAAATGCTCCTCCACAATCATGTGCATTATGTATTTCAAAATCGTTTGGCACATGAAGGAAGGAGTGCTTTAGAAACAATTACCCTTTTAAAACCGATTTGAGATTTAAATCACGATCTCTCCCCCGATCAAAAATTTCAAACCAATTGAGATTTTGGATCCCGATTGATTTAAATCATTTGGAAGATTTTGGGGAAAGACGTGGCTTGATTTAAATTTTGAAATTGACTGATAAGGATCAACTTAAGACATTAAAGATTGTTAGTGTCAGGTGTGATTATTTTTAAGAGATCTTTAAGTAAAATAAAACAATTTCACAATCAAACAAGAACAGAAAAAATTTCATTTTGTAAGATCTTTGGGTTTTAAAGAAAATCATACCATGACATAACATTAAATATTTAGATCACCACAACTTTTGTACAAACCGGACTTTTATAAAGAGATATTGTTTGAAAATATTTTATTTTAAATCACTCTCCCCCTCAATCGATGACCATAGTCGTTGATTGAGTGACTTAGGTTTTGATAAAAAAAATGAAGTCCGGTGAATTTTAAAAATTAAGTTCAATTAATTTTCAAAGCAATATTTTCCATTTTCAAAACAATTTAATCAAATTTTTTTCAAAAATGTTTAAAAATGGTATCTGCACTAAGATCGTTAGGTGGTTGAAACGCTTTTGTTGTTGTTCTTTGAGGTTGGAAGAAAACCGTCTGCGGATGCGATGAGACTTCATACGTTGCATTTTACCGCCGAGGTTAAATTAAGCTCCGTTTCTTCATTTCTTGTTGAAGAAAACCATCTGGCGATGCGATGAGACCTCTTACGTTGCATTTATGCCAACTCTCCATGGAAGTCAAATTAAGCTCCGTTTCTTCATTTGTCAACCCAAAATATAGTTACCCTTTCCTTTCGGCATCCAATCATCTTGAATTGTGGGATCCGGATCGGGAACATTCTTATATACCAATATACCTGCATACGTTAGTGAACACACATACAGATATATGGTGGTCGACATCACCCAAACAACAACCGACTAATAAAATTCAATTCAACATATCAGTCAGATCATAGAAAGGTATGGGAATTATGTGTTCATCAAACTTTAATCATCTAATCCTAACAATCATATCCTAGGCACCTAGTCCTTCAACGTAGGTTAACATCATTTTTCAGTTAAGCATTTAGGATAATTAGATAAGTCCGATAGATGATATAAATTTGAAAACATTCTCCCCCTCAATCAATGACTCATTTTATAAAAGGTTTAAAAGCGCTAAAGTCATTGATTGAGTTTTCAACTTATACTAAAACTCTGAATCTGATAGATTTTTAAGCAACTCATTTTCCACCATTTTGTTCAAACAAATATTTTTCTGAAGAATTTTAGACGGAAAAATATTTGAGTAGGAACAGCAGTCCTTCGACATACTTTCTTCATTATGTTTTAGGATAAGTGCACGAAATATTTGAAAATTGGTTTAGCGCAACACTTTCCTTTCTTGCAGAGCGGGTTGCTATCTGAAATAATAGCAAACCATAGTTTTAGCACGGGTTACAGTCAGAGATAATTGCAAGCCATAATTTGAAGCCCGGGTTACAGTCTGAAATAACTGTAAACCATTGTTTGTGACATGTTTTGAAAATAAATATTTACACCTTCTGCTAGAACTTCATCTATGGTCCCGTGCCATTGTTGAATGACATTTCTAAGACCGTAGATGTTATCGATATCAGAAGACATGTCTTTGAAAAAACAATATTTTTGGTATTTTTTCAAAATTTCTGATTTTTATGGGTTTTTGTTGATTTTATAATTTTCTATTTTGTTTTGCTGGTTTTCTATTTTTGTATTTTGCTTTTTGATAGATATATACACAGATAGAGTAGATGATATACTTTAAGAAGATGATGATACGAGTACCGAGTTAAGGATATCGAACAGCCCCGTTGTAGAAGATAGAAATCGTCATCTTTTAAACATCCACCACCAAAGCTTCCGAGGCTCTTGAAAAGAAGAAATTGAGCCTTTAAGAATGTGAGACTTTGGCAGCTTCCCCCCCAAACCGAGAATCCTTTAGCTGAGCAGATTCAAAGCTTTCTTTCAAGCTTCCATTAGCCAGGTGCACAAAGAAGCACACCATTATCCTCGATCCTGCTGCTCCTTTTAAGAATAATCATCGTGATTCATCGTTCGAGGTTATATCATCCAATAGAACAACAACAACGTATCATCCCACATTTAAATAATCTTCTCAAATTCCATTTCCACTGAAGTCTGAAGCGATCCATACCAAAAACGTTGTCAAGAGATCACTTCCCCCAAGTAGATGAAATGATGCAGTCAATCCCTTAGACTAGACCTTACGAACCCGAATACACATATACCCGAATAGAGAAACTTATACCATCGAAGTAGCAGATTAAGTCCGATAGCCAAAGAATAACCCCGATGTATAATTTTCTCTCCCGATGATAATGTATGAAGCTCAAGAACCCGAAGTACCGAATGCCCAAAGAGAATAACCGATAACATTGAAGAAGCGGGCGAATCACCGATTATCTCTGCGAATGACTATCTCTGCGGATGTCAACTCCGGAATAAGTGATTATATCTCTGAATCACTGATTAAGCCCTCAAGTAAAACAGCTGAGCATCGCAATGTACACAATCTCTCTCCCCTGATGATTGTGATAACATCAAAATCATCACACACTTATGTACCTCTTTCATCTTCATAAACTAACTCTTCCATCTCTTCCCCCACATAGTTGGAATAAGAACACTAAACGCCATGAGTCAAACCTTGAGTTTCTCTGCGGTAATGACAATAGTCTTCCCGGGATATCTTCAATCACTTAGAAGTATTAAGTTCATCAAGTTTACTCGCGTTTAGATCGTGTCTCCTTCCCCTGCTTTGGTTTGACACTTGAAATCGACAACATGTTATCAACCCAAATACTAGAAATTTGTTGAGAAGAACATCATTAGCTCAAATATATACGTGAGAATCAACTTGCTGAAGAATAACATGAGCAAATCTAATTAGGGATTAGATTTGGCTTTTCACTCTCCCCCAATTAGTGCTCTCCCCTAAACCGACAATTTGTTTGATAAATGCCCAGATTAAGAAGAAGTCTTTTGATAATCAAATGCAACTCGTCTTTAGTCATCTAACATATAGCAGAAAATGTATAACCGACTGTAGACTTGACCTTCTTCAAGATTGTCCAATTGAGGAATAGAAAGTCAACATCTTCAACTCACCAAATGCATTCCGTTAACTTACAAATAGCAAATCCCTTAAATCAAATCCTCCCAATCAAACAAGAACGGAAAGATGTTCATCAAAGAAATCACCCAATTTGGAAGCACTTTGTCATTTAATCATATCACCCATGAAGATGTCAACCAACGGCTCTTAGAAGAAACTCCATGTAGAAATGACCCGATAAGAAGCTCGGTTCTTACATGAGTTTGGAGTCGTTTGACCATTTATTCTCTAATAACAATCAACCATGCAGAATTATCATACTTTTTCTCCCCCTCAAGAATTGCATACGAAGATGCCATTCTTGATTAAATAAGTGAAATCATCCAAATGTAGTCTATTCACACTTCTCCCCCGCAAAATTAGCACATGATGTCGCCATCGTCATTATAGTTGAGCAAGTGGAATAAGTAAACAATCAATGGTAGCCCGGTTCACTTGATAATCGAAAGCACATGGAATAAGCATAAAGCATGTTGATGAGAATGGTCATAATAGAGAAGATTTCTCTTCTTCAGAAGATAAAACGCACTGACACGTACACTTTTCTTTTCTTTGAGGAACGAGGCATGAACTGATGTGTTCATACGTCATAATCTCTCTCTTTTCAAACTCTCTTGGCAAAACTTGTAAACACCCCATTATCATTCAGTAGTCTCTTTGTTGTGACAGCTGATGGAGTAAACCCATGATAACGCTACACGCGTCGTTCGGGGTCAAAGGAACTTTCTTTTCTTCGAGCAAGTTTTATAACACCCTAGGCAGTGAACCTAATCATTATAGTGTAATATTAGGGTAAGCCACGGGTATTGATATTGTTCTCTAGGGGAATAGTGTCGTTAGGCTGAAGTGTATGTCGATTTAAGTCTAAAGGTGAGGATGATTATTTTTGTATTTTTATATTTTATGAATCTCGAGTGTGAATGGTAGGGTGGAATTAGTTGCTAGTCAACTATCCCAAAAGATACTAACTAAATTGTGGGTCTACCAGGAACGTGAAGCGTATCTACTTATGATGTATTACTCCTTGCTAGCTATCCAGTTCTACCTACTGAATTGTCACGTCCTATTGATGGTTAAATTGTCACGTCCTTATTCTTAACGCGTTGTGTTTTCTAAGGTCGTAAGGTGTGCATTCCCTAACTTTTTAAAGTCACCTTTAAGTGTAGTAAACAAAATCCACTAAGTCATTCATAAACTAACTTTAAGGTTATCTTTGGTTTAGTAAACGAAATCCACCAAGTCATTCATAAACTATCAAAGATTTATCAAGTATTAAACACAACGATAGCCTAGTCGCACTCTAAGCTAATTACAATTAAGATAAGAGACAACCAATCAAACAAGAGATGTAGGGTGCAAGAATTATAAACTAAACCAATTAGACTCATTGAAATTGTCACACCCCTAATGATGAAGATAGACACAAGCATCACTAAGAAATTAATAAGATCTAATTAATTATATACAAGTTTCATACAATCATAAGCAAACACAAGGTGAATTAGCCAAGTATAATTAATGAAGAGCAAGCAACAATTGTGATAACTAAAGACATACCATAGGATTGGATTAACAAAAAATCATTACACGATGTTTATGGAGTGTTTGAAACCCTTTAAGTTCTTTGGAAAACACCTACCTAAACCCCGAATCGGACTTAGGGTTTAGGGCTTACAAAAAGTGAAGTTATAATGTTCTATTTATAGGCGGATTTTACATCGGAAAAGAGTGACGGCGTCACACTTATAAAGTGACGGTGTTACGACCATTTTCACCAAATGTAGATTTTCTAGATTACGTCGCGTGGGCTTTTGAACCACCTAAATCCGAGTTCGTATGCAAAAGTTATGGCCAAAACAATATCAACTACTTGGCACATCTTGTGTGATAGTCTTGATCGACTTGTGGCGCGTCACCTTGTAGTTGTGGCGCCGTCTGGATCAAATCTAGGCCGTCGAGTTGCGACGGCCTACTCTTTAAAGCGACACCGTCGGCGAAAATAAGAATTTGGCTCTTGTGCCGTCACAAAATGCTCCGACGGCGTCATGATTAAGCGATGGCGCCACACCTTGTATTTCAATGACTTGAGTGTCTCGATTCTTGACTTTGGCCATTTTCTTCGTATATATCTGCGCCTTTTCGTCCAAATAAGTGCCATTACGACAATTTGCCTTCAAGAGACCTAAAAGTGAAAAGGAGCGATATTAAGTAATAACGGATACAAAAGTGATCAAATAAGGGCTTAACGACCCTCAAAAGGTACATTTAAAACCTTATCAAATATCCCTACACTTGGTATTTGCTTGTTCTCAAGCAAATGTGCTTTTAGCCAATTAATTTATAAGTTAGGGGTCATGAAGCATTGGTTTAAAACAGTCCACAACACATATAAGCCCCACAAAAGTCATAACAAGCACGAAAATTACATACTAGCACCTCACATGGGGTGTTTGGATACTCACATCTCTCTCGGGTGTATATAAAATATAACAAGTTGTAAATGGAAGATAAACACTCATTAACCGGTCCTAGTACATAGATTACCATAGGCTTGAGAATAGATCAAACCTCCATCGCTTTGGCGTAAGCACCTAGGAAAGACTATCAAAGAGGTCTTTAAAGGGTTGTAATGTTAGGCTTACGGTAGGAAACAAAGGGTTTGGTGGGATAGGCTATTTAGTGGTGGCAAGTCAAAATCTCTATGTTACAAGCATACGAAGAATGGCGTTGCTAAGCCAAGACTCGACACTCTAAACTCTAGGTAACTGAAACAAACAAACATAAATTTAAATGATAGATGTAGGATGGTAGCCCGTTTTTTTTTTTTTTTTTTTTTTTTTTTTTTTTTGAACTCTATTTTTTCTTTTTCTTTTTCTATTTTTTTTTTTTTGATTTTTTTTTTCATACACTTTTACTCTACCATTCTCTACGGTAACATCAAAATGATAGGGATTTATAGGCACATCCCTACACTTGAGTTTTATTATTCTAACACTAATTTGACCCGAATTGAAAAGATCAAAACACTTGGGGTATGTTATTACGCAAATTAGGGAATTTAACGTTCCTTCCAATCATTTTATAAACTTTAACTTTTTCCCATGAGTCCCAATCATCCCAAACTGTATGCGAAGGATATGACTCGACTTAGCAACTCATGCAAGCAACTAAATAATTGAACTAAGGGTTTGGGGTGATAACAATAATGCACTAAAAGTGAGTGCATACAAGGTAGGCTAAGGCGATTTGGGTGTATATTTGGGGGTGGGGTGTAAATAATGCTCTTCATTGATATTCTGAAAAAACCGAAACATCACGAGAACCATGAAAAGGATAGGCTCTGAGGGGTTAACTAGGGGTATCGTGTACTAAAGATGAGTACAACGCAAGGGTGTGGGGGAATTACTCAACCGATGTGGAAGAAGTAATTATATCACGGGTATCAAACAAGGGTTATCCTAACGCCTCTTATCATTTAGTTATTCCTAACTACACAAGTGTAGGCTTACTAGCGATCTCGGGATGCATCACAATTCACAAAACAAGTTCTAGAATCTTTTATACTACCGGTTCACACACTAAGCATTAAAGATGAATGCTTTAATTCCTACTAATCTAAGGGCGATCCTCACATTTTGGGTGAAATTTAGGTGGTAAAGGGTTTTTGAGCTAGTCATCAACTTCCTATCCCTGAGACGCTTTTGTTAAGACTAATGGCCCACTCCTATATGTTATGAAAATTTTTAAATTTGGTGCCAAAATTACCCTAACCGACATTTTCTCATGGTTTATTACACAAATACAATTGACAAAGCAAATAATCAAGGATAAGCATAGTTTCTAAGTTCCGTTTATTTTCCTCCCTACACTTAAACCGAACATTGTCCCCAATGTTCCCGAAAGTATCAAAGTTATGATAATGGAAGGTAATTAAAAACGAAAGAAATTAGTACTCCCCTGATTAGCTCGGTAGGATCCGTGTAAAGTGGTGGTTAAATCCTTTCCAAGAAAAATGTATGCGTGAAAAGCTCCTTCCAATCTTTTGTATCTTCTTCTTGATAAATAAAACCTGCACACTTGAAGAAAACAAACAACCCAACGCATCAAACCGAACAAAGAAAAATCACAACAAGATGTAATTCCAGACTTAAATAAGATATAATGCTTGTGGAATGGATGTTTGCAGATTTTCTAGAAAATTAAGACCTGGAAAATTCCAGAAATTTACAAGTAGCACATAAAACGAGAAAAAGTATTAAGGTTTCTACTCCTCGACACCGTCAGTTATCATAATGAACCGTGCGATTTTGGAAAAAATTATGGAAAATTTTATCTTTAAAATGGGAAAATTTCTGCAATAACATCCATTATGACTCGATACAAGCATTTGACTCGAACAAACACACATGTATATCTTTTAATTAATTGAAATTCTCATGTTTACGTTTCTTTTGAAAGCGTGTGTAATCCTCCCTACACTTATCCCTTATGTAAAATACCTTTATATGTAATTAAGATGAGGTTAACGACAAAATAAAGCATTTTACAAATTTAAATATAAGAATAAACAATCAATAAAAGATATCGACACACAAATGAAAATGAAAACAAATACACATGGGTTGCCTCCCAGCGCTTGTTTTGTTCGAGTCACGAGCGACTCTACCCTTATTTAACGGATAAAGGGAGGTTTTCCTACACTTAAGTTTAAGTGCGGGTGATTGTAGCGATACACACCCTTAGGGTGGAAATATGCCACGTGAAGTGAAGGGTATGTGAATGGCTTCCTTCATCCTAAAACTACCGGACTAAATTGGTTGATGGGTGGGTGGGTTCCTCGTTTATCTAAGGATGGAAGTAAAGCTTGAGGTTCGGTTCATCAACACTAGAAAATTCCTAGAATTAAGAGTAAGACTGAGACTACAAGTATTCAAACCTATATTCTCCAGTTGCGTTTGGTTCAAATGTTCTACCTCCATTGGGATTCCTAAAGTCTCTCCGACTACTTCCGGGTAAGTCACGTGTGGTGTGTATGCCTTAAATGATGGTGGGACTTGTGGGATACCTTGTGGGTCTAGAATTTTTACCTCATCCTCAATCACATCTACATCATATATATGCTCGTCATGTATTATTTCCTTAGGTCGTGATGAAACTAATTCTAGTAATTGATCCAACTTAGGGTTTAATGCTTGGTTGCTTACCATAATATTTTCATAAATTTGGTCAGTTCTCCTAAGGGCCTCACTAAAAATAGTTTCTAAACACGGAGGTTGTTCACGAAAGTCTATCCTAGGTGAAGGCTCAAACGAAGCATAGGTTTCACTAGATGAGGTATTTTGTGGGCTTGATGGAATGGTGAAACCCTCAAAAGGTTTATGGACTTGGTTACTTTCTTCCCACCATCTTGAATAATCCGCTTTAGGAATATCATAATTTTTATGAAAAACCTAATCGCGGATATAGTGGATTCAGCGTTCTCCATAATGGTGAGCGGAAGAGTCAATGGACGGTTTTCTGAACAAAGGCACAAAGAGGGGGATAGACTACAAGGAAGCTAATAAAAAGAAAAAAAATCTCACTTGATAGGAATCTTGTGAGTAGACCTAAGCGAGATAGAAATCAAGCCTAAACAATAACTATTCCCGACAGCGGCGCCAAAACTTGATAACGCTACATCGTGGTTCGGGTCAAAGGAACTTCCTTTTCTTGAGCAAGTTTTATAACACCTAGGCGTTGAACCTAATCGTTGTAGTGTAGTATTAGGGTAAGCCGGGTATTGATATCGTTCTCTAGGGAATAATGTTGTTAGGTGAAGTGTATATCGATTTAAGTCTAAAGGTGAGGATGATTATTTTGTATTTTTATATTTTATGAATCTCGGGTGTGAAGGGTAGGGTGGAATTAGTTGCTAGTCAACTATCCCAAAAGATACTAACTAAATTGTGGGTCTACCGAACGTGAAGCGTATCTACTTATGATGTATTACTCCTTGCTAGCTATCCAATTCTACCTCTTGAATTGTCACGTCCTATTTATGGTTAAATTGTCACGTCCTTATTCTTAACGTTGTGTTTTCTAAGGTCGTAAGGTGTGCATTCCTAACTCTTTAAAGTCACCTTTAAGTGTAGTAAACAAAATCCACTAAGTCATTCATAAACTAACTTTAAGGTTATCTTTGGTTTAGTAAGCGAAATCCACCAAGTCATTCATAAACTATCAAAGATTTATCAAGTATTAAACACAACGATAGCCTAGTCGCACTCTAAGCTAATTACAATTAAGATAAGAGACAACCAATCAAACAAGAGGCGGTGGGGTGCAAGAATTATAAACTAAACCAATTAGACTCATTGAAATTGTCACACCCTAATGATGAAGATAGACACAAGCATCACTAAGAAATTAATAAGATCTAATTAATTATATACAAGTTTCATACAATCATAAGCAAACACAAGGTGAATTAGCCAAGCATAATTAATGAAGAGCAAGCAACAATTGTGATAATTGAAGACATACCATAGGATTGGATTAACAAACAAATCATTACACGATGTTTATGGAGTGTTTGAAACCCTTTAAGTTCTTTGGAAAAACACCTACCTAAACCCGAATCGGACTTAGGGTTTAGGGCTTACAAAAGTGAAGTTATAATGTTCTATTTATAGGCGATTTTGTCACACCCCAATTTACACTTTTGCGTGGAATGGAATTCACGGGATAGACTGTCATAGCACCACAATCACGAGTTATATTGCACGACCTAAAGTGTCGTTTAAAAACACATCGTTGGATATTTAATAAAAGCGTTCGGAGTTACAACATAGGTCCCAAAGTTTACAAGTTTGCGGAAACATAAATATATTACAAGTCCAAACGATGTTTTTGAAAGAAAGTGCCATAATGTACAATGATATAAGTCGGCCTTGTGACTCAAAAGGTGGTTCCTTAACCATGCCATGATGATAATGCCTTAGTTACACGAAAATACATTGCTAAAGCGGTCAACAATAATGTTGGTGAGAAATCATAGGTTTAGGTAAATGTTTTATACGACTACGCAAGTATAGACCGGTATGACAATCATGTCACGGAAAAATGTTACAATTGCAATAAGTCCATGACACGAAACTAGGCTGTTCATAATGTATGCCCCAACAGAGTGTTTGCGGACAACTCAATAATGTTATTAAATGAAATGCATCCGTATGACTAGTTGGGATTCACCAACCCGGATGGGCGTCGCCTCGATAGATCTATCCACTCACCTCGCTTCTATGATTAACGGTTCATGTTAGGAAATGGGGACTTTCAATTGGCATGTGGTAACTTAAGCAATGTAAATGAATTTAACATACTTGGTATCGTAATAAAAATGTTGTGCAATGTATTCTCCCGTAGGTTTGAAAATAATTAAACATGTACGACGGGCTATGAAAACTCACTTGATAAAGCGGTATGATGACAAGAGTGAGTACACCGAGGTATAGCGGTTACTT
The DNA here is from genome assembly GCA_022545495.1 of Chrysanthemum lavandulifolium. NCBI lineage: Eukaryota > Viridiplantae > Streptophyta > Magnoliopsida > Asterales > Asteraceae > Chrysanthemum > Chrysanthemum lavandulifolium. The sequence continues at coordinate 211,431,245 of CM040241.1, forward strand.
TAATCGGACCTATTACGAATGATATGATATGTAATGAGTTATGATGTTATGATATGCATGCATTTCGTATGTTATTTATACCATTTGCGAGTTTTGAAAACAATACTTATCGTCGAAAAATACTCGTTTGACGTCTTGACCAATCTTAAATTACTTTACAAGTATTTACGTCAAAATGTCATCCTACAATGGTTTATTAATGATTTATTGTGAACTTATAACTTTTATAAGAAAATGTACTCCATTTGTTCTCCAATATTTTTGTTCTCCAAATCTTTTAGCTCTTCAAATATTTTAGTCCTCCAAATGGTTTTGGTTCTCCAAACTTTTGTTCTCCAAAAAATAGTTCTCCAGAAATAGTTCTCCAATATTTTAGTTCTCCAAAACTAGTTCTCCAACACTTTTGTTCTCCAAAAATAGTTCTCCAAAAATAGTTCTCCAATATTTTAGTTCTCCAAAACTAGTTCTCCAACACTTTTGTTCTCCAAAAATAGTTCTCCAATAATAAAGTTACGGCAATTTATGAAAACGTTTATATCTTAGTCGTTACAAATCCGTTTTCTACGTATTATATGTCCTTAGCTTCGTATCAAAGTATACTATTATATTTTTGATAAGTCGAAATAATTTATAAAGCTTAGGACTCGTTTTTGACTCGTACAAAACAAAAACACTTTCTTTGAAATTTCGAAAAAATATATATTTCGTCGTCAAACTTGAAAATTCATAACTTCTTCGTTATAACTCCGTTTTAATCCGTTCAAGCGACCACGGATTCGTTTTAAAGTATATTTTCTAAATATCAAGGCCAAAATTTGTGCCTACTTGTCGGATTTTCCGAAAAACAAAATAAGATCAGATCACTTTTATAACTTGTCGAAAATAGTTTTCTCGTACTAAACCTATTCCAATCCTTCAAATCAACTCCAAAGCTATTCTAATCCTACCATACACCTTCTTAGGGTGTCATGGGTTCCTAAACATCATCAAGACCAATATATAACAAGGGAATAATTATAGGATGACTTATATGTAATAAAACTCTAAAAATCAATGTAAAAATGGTATAAACAACAATAAGTCTTGCATGCTTGCACAAAATATGAAGAAATAAATAGGAAATGATAAGGAAAGATGAAAATGTAAATGATATGCTTACAAGTAAACTATGATGAGGTGATTAGAACAAGGATTAACCTAAACACCCTAGGTTTTTATTTCAAAACCTTAATAAGAGTGTGATCTAGATTGTGATAACTTGAGCTTGTAAAAAAAATTGTGATGATTTCTTGTATCTCCTTGCAGAACCGGTTTGATGGAGGAAGAACCAAAGAGAGAAAATTTTGACTAACTTGAAATAATAAGGTGCATGAATGAGATGTGAAATGAAAGGGTTAAGTGTAGATCTATACATTCAAGGAAGAAAAAATGTACCAACAATTAATGCTACCTCCCCCTTGGTCGGCCAAGGGGGAAGGTATTTGTCAAAATACTTTTTTTTTTTTTTTTTTTTTTTTTTTGTATAAACTTGTTAAAATGTGTAAATAAATGTTATGTAATAATAACTTGTAAGGTAATTGGTAGCTTTTAGGTAAAAGTAACTTTGAATAGATTAAAGTAGAGTATAATGAGATCATAAAAATTTTAAAAATACATTCCTTGTAAAATTTGAGTGATATAATAATTATCGTGTAGTTTTTAAGAAAAACGTTGTAATAATATAAATTTAACGATTTATGTACAAAATAAATTTAGAACACTAGGTAAACTCAAAATATAGTTTTTATAAACTAAATGTAAGTATAAAAATATATCGGGATCATTTTTGGAAGTAACGGATTAATTGTTCAAAATAATAACTCACGCGATAACGTTTATTTAATATAAAATTTACGCGTTAAATGTGAAATGCAAAATCATGAATGAACTAACATGATGCAAATGATGCTAATGAAATGTAGACTAAACTTAGTCCATATGAAATGTTCGTGATGATATGATCATGAATTAGCAGCTAAACCATAAAGGTTACGCAATTTGGAACACGCAAACCTAGTTTACGATAAATGTTGAAATGGTGAAGCATGAATTGTTTAGAAATGACACGAAGTACGGGTTGTCACAGATTTTACGTCGGCAAGAGTGATAGCGTCACACTTATAGATAACGACATCACGACCATTTTTCACCAAATTGTAGATTTTCTCGTTCAAATCGCGTGGGCTTTTGAACCACCTAAATCCGAGTTCGTATGCAAAAGTTATGGCCAAAACAATATCAACTACTTGGCATCATTCGTGATAGTCTTGATCGACAGCGGCGGCGTCACGTTGTAGTTGTGACGCCGTCGCCTTCACCTCGGCCGCCGTCTGGATCAAATCTAGGCCGTGCGAGTTGCGACGACCTACTCTTTTAAAGCATGACACCGTCACTTGAAACTAAGAAATTTGGCTCTTGTCTTGTCATAAAATGCTCGACGGTGTCGCGGTTAGCGATGGCGCGTCACCTTGTATTTCAAAGACTTGAGTGTCTCGATTCTTGAATTTGGCCATTTTCTTCAGATATCCGCCCTTTTCGTCCAAATAAGTGCCATTACAGCAATTTGCCTTCAAGAGACCTAAAAAATGAAAAGGAACGATATTAAGTAATAACGGATACAAAAGTGATCAAATAAGGGCTTAAACGACCCCTCAAAAAGGTACATTTTAAAACCTTATCAACCCAATATGATGAATTTGACCCTGAAGTAAACTAACCCGAACTCGTGACTTAAACTTGCACATATGTAATAAAGAGCGGTGCCGAGACTTCATCCTCCATTGAATCTCTAAGTACTCTATACTCTTCATCCAACCAACCATCAAGTATAAGACGTACATCACCTCTTGAAAATCCACAATTGAATGTGACACTGAGCACTACAACGTAACTCCTTAAAGTGATAGTTATTTTGTGGTGGTAAGAGCCCAATTCCCCAGTGGTAAAGAAAAAGTAAAAGACACCCAACAATAACTAGATTTCCAAGTCTTCGTTTTTGATAATAAGCTCGAACAAGGATCTTGAAGAATCTTCATCCAACCATCCCGATACCTTCGGATACTAAGTACACTCGCGTGATAATTTAATTCAACCTCAAATAAATAATAGTGAATTAACCCGTTGTCACATCTTACGGTTAAAAGCTCAAATCTAGCCTCCTTTGAAGTTTTAGGTGAACTATGATAATGGTTTTCATCCGACCATGGTTAAAAGCACATAACCCGTAAAACCAAGTAATAACCAAACCGCCATGACGAATATCCAAACACACATCAATTCATGAAGTACACCTTTTATCCCTTCTTCAAGTAGAAACCATAGCATCGACATCGAAAAGATCCCGAAATACACTTTCCTATCTCCAGGATGGTTCCATCATCACGGGATTTTACAATTCCATGGTTTAAACCGAGAAATAGATTCTTTCGCGGGATTTTACAAAACCAAGAATAAACCGTAAGAAAGATTCGGAAATGCACTTTACTTTTACCAAGATGTTGTCACGAGATTTTACAAGTCTATGATTTAAACCGAGAAATAGATTCTTTCGCGGGATTTTACAAAACCAAGAATAAACCGTAAGAAAGATTCGGAAATGCACTTTACTTTTACCAAGATGTTGTCACGAGATTTTACAAGTCTATGATTTAAACCGAGAAATAGTTTCTTTTGCGGGATTTTACAAAATTAAGACTAAACCGTAAACAATGTCAGCTTGAAAGTGTTATGACAACTTTAGTTTCGGTGAATATCTGTTTTACGGGAATATGCAGCGGTTCATCAGCGGTTCAAAATCCAACATCAACAATAGCATCAACGATCCAGTAAGCACTTTGGTAAACACATCATTCACGCGTTCTGTCGGCTATTGTAGTGACAACATGGAGATGTAGGCCCGATATGCCAAGCTTGTGCATGAAATAAAATTCCCCAGATATGTTACTTAAACTTGTACTAATCCTCGTGAAAAAGAGACGGTGTACCCAATGTACAAAACCTCTTGACATTCTCAACTGAGTGAGACACCGAAGTGATAGCTACGTTGTGGGTTAAGTGAGAAAGAATCATGAACACAACTAAATAGCCAAGTCTTTATCACCCTCTATAAACGCCCAAACAAGTCATTTTCGCGGAAGGGTAGAAAGAAAGAAGACGAAATAAGTCAACACGCCCGGAAAACCCTCACTTCAAATCCAAATAAGAGATACCGTCCAAACAACCCCTAAGTCAACTTTGTTCAACCATCAAACCAAGCCGTGACATCATATTCTTCATGAAAATGTATAAACCAAAGTATTAACCCGTATAACACATCAAATCTCATTGTTATATCAGATCACAACAAATCTCATCGACAAATCTCACAAAATTCAACCCTCATAAGATAAAGACGATCAAATTATGAGAAGCCCAATTGACCATCATTCACATACAATCATAAACATCGGCCCATTTGAACAAATTCACTTTTTCAGATTAACAATAGATCCGTTCAAACCCATGTGAAATTCAAATCCGATCCAACTCTAAACACAAACCTTAGACGTGTATCCATGAGAAATTCATACCAAGAAATCTTTCTTTATCACATTCATTCATTTCAGTCAACACGAAATAAAGTCAATCTCGAACCCAATGTTCAAGGGAAAATGTACATCAATTACATATACTCCCGTGTGAGATTATAAATTGTATACCAATCTCATAATTGTATATCCCTACAAAAAGTATGATGCAACCATTCAAACACCAAGGTCCAACGTGTCAATTGGCCCACTCAATATATCAACATAAATAGCCCAAGATAGAGTAAGGTGGTAGGCCCAAGCTTTATTATCTGATTCATGTGACAAAAACGATTAACTTATCCCATGTGTAATTACACGACCCAACCAAAAGAGAATCACAGTTGCCCTAAATTAAGTTGGGTATAAAAGACTCTCTTAATCTCTCAAACCCTAATAATCTCACAGAGAAACCCTAATCTTCCCCTTAAAAATAACGCAGCCACAAACATCACTTCTTTCATCCGAACCTTAACTAAATGTTCTCATCAAACCATTCATGCAATCAAACTCATCAAACGAATCAAGGAGGATGATCCTTATTTATCTTGACTTCGCCACAGGGATGGCTTGAACCTCTTATGATTGTCTTCTTGATTCGTTCTCAATGGATTCACAGGTAGGTTCTTTAATCGACAAGTATGATTAGTTAAAGAGTATTACAACGAGTGATGAGTGTCAAATACTCATCATTTTATCTTTGTTAGAATGCCAAAACATCTCGAAAACACTCGAAACACATCAAAATGATAAAATATCACAAACAAGTGTTTTATATGTTTTAAATGCAAAACATCAAAATCGGTGAAAACGTATCAAGTTTGCATAATTGGCGCTTTAGTCCCCAAGTTACAAAAGTTGTCAAAATTAGTCCACAGTAATTCAAAAACTTGTAAAATATCATTTTAGGTCCTTGAGATTCACAAGTTGTTCAAAATAATCCTTTGAAGTTTAAAATCACAAAATTACAACTTTGGTCCCTCAAGTTTGAAAAGTGTCAAAATTAGTCCCTAAGGTTTTAAAAATAAGAAAATAATCAAAATAAACCTTATACTATTTATAAATGGCAATATTGGTCCTTCATGATAACTTTGGAGAAAATTACAAGTTTGGTCCCTAGAGTTACAAAATTGGCAATTTTAGTCCTTGGACTTATAAAATGGAATTTTATGCAAATATGGTCCTTGTACTATCAAAGTTTGGCAAGTTCAACCCTTGTGATAAGTTTAGAAATGTTACATGATTGGTCCCTCAAAGTTTCTGTTTTTACACAAATGGTCCTTGTACTTATAAGCTAAACCAAATGGACCTTTTGTTATTATTAAACCCAAATCCAAATCCACTTAAACCAGCTGTGGCCCAATCTACCCAAGCCCAAAACCCGAAATTTAAAATAAAACAGATAACCCGCCACTATTCATCTCCTTCACCTCCCACACCTGTTACCACTCCTGCATCCACACCTGTGCTACCACCTCACCAACACCTTTCCACCTCACTCTTCCCACCTGTTTACCAACCCCTCCACCTCTACACCAATCCAAACCCATTTAATGCAAATAACACCTTAGACTTTTCCCGCCAAAAGTGCCAAGTCTTGTAATGTGATGAAATCTAATGATCCAATGGTTCAAATATCTTTGGGAAAGATTCGGAGATGTTGGCGATGATGAAAAGTCATTTAAAAGCAAGTTTGAAGCAGAAGAAAAAAAGTAGTAGAGTAGTTTAGCTTAGTTTTAGTCGTTTTAGATAAAATTTAAATTCTCAGTGTAATTTCAATCCTTAAAGTACTTTGTTTACCTTATTCTATTATATGTGAATCTCTTTCAGTCCTTAATTTCAAATCTTAATCTCATTTTCAAGTTTATGCAGTTTTGAGCTTAAAATCTCATAATGATCAAATGTTGTTTTTAATGAATGTTTTGAACTCTTAAGCTCATGAAAGCTCTTTATCTAGCTTATGTAAGCTATTAGTACTGTTAAAACCAGTTTTACTTAATAAATCCAAAAATACCAAAAATCACCTAAAAATTAGTTAAAAATAAAAAGGCAAAGGAAATGAAGATCAAGAATGAAGCAAGGTGATCTGTGGATTGTAGTTGGTTTAGATGCTTTGTGGAAAGCTATAGGAAGTGGTACTAGTTCTCAGTTCTCAGTTTTTAGCATAAAAGCAATTTGTAAGCTATTTTCTTAAAATTTGCATATTCTATTATAAGTAATTAAAACCTGTTAATTTAAGCTTAATTCTATTTTAATATAGTTAATATAAGGTCTTTAATAATTTGAATGGTCTTAATCAGTGGAACTCTTTGAAAAACCTTATAACAGTCTCCATAAGGACTGTTTGGAATTGCTTATTCATCTGAGATAGAGGCCTGTGTTGTTATTGTTTGTTATTGTCTCATGTTACTTTAGCATCTAATAGTTCAGTGCAGCAATAAAATCTAGTCCTTATTAGTTAAAAAGTCAAATTCATCTTTAATCCAACCATACCAGTTAACTGTTAAACTTTTAGACTGCATAACTCATCAAATTAGCTTATAACTTGTTAAAATAGCTTAAACTCACCTTAGCATAGCTTATTATAACATAATCATTCATAAAAATCAGTTACAAGTTCATATTAGTCAAACTGTTTATGTTATAAAAAGTCAAAATAGTGAAAAATGTGTTTTTCAAAACTTTGTTGGTGTCTCATGTATTCATTTCTTCATTAAAATCTATGAGACTTTGGGATTTGCAAGTTCATGAGGTCTAGTGTAGAGATATCGCTTTGTTTTCCATTTCTCAAGCTCTAATAAGCTTTAAATCAGCTTCCAATTAGGCATGATATGCCCTGTGCACAATGAGTGTGCATAGGCACATCTTGCAGCCCTTGCACAAGCTTCATTGAAGCTTGTAAGGAGCTGGTTTTTGGTCCTTGTGTAGTTAGCCAAGTCTATTTTAAGTCCCTTTATCTGTTTTTCCATTTAGCTTACTTGTGTAGCTTATGCAAGTGCTTAAAGGTGCCCCCTAATCACTGTTTTGCTCAAATAAGCCAATAAGCTCAAAGCCAACTTAAAGCTTCTTTAGTGATCTAAAGTACTGTTAAATGGTTAAGATAGGTTTAATATAGCAGTATTTAGCTTTTGTGTTCAGCTGGTACTCTGTGGTGGCCTTTTGCTTATTTTGTAGTGCTTATTTATAAGCCAATCCACCACAGTTTCATATTCTCACAAATAAGCATATGTTTTTATATTTTTTATAAACTTAGAATAATATTTTAGCATTTTCCTGAATTTTTCATATTTTTCCTACACTGTTTGCTATTTTTCTTTATTTTAACTAGTTTTTAATCCTTTTTAAATAGCTTTTAATACAAATAAATCAGAAAAAGCGTAAAAAAATATGTTTTCAATTTTCCTAGATTAAGATAAATATAAAAGTAATAAAAAGTATTTTTCCATAATTTTCTTGGTTTAAATAGTATTTTTTAGCATTTTAATTAGTTTTAAATAGTATTAAATTAATAATAAATACATATAAAGTCTTAAAAATATATTTTTAGTTTTAAAATAAGTTTTATCATATTTTAGATTTTCCAAGTTATAATTTCATTTTTCTAGGTTAATTTTGTATTTTCTTGTATTTTAATGCATTTTAAATACTTAATAAATAGTTTTAATTAATAATAATTAAATAAATAGTTTTAAAAATAATTTTCTTTTCTAATAATTTTCTTTTATTATTAGGATTGTAAAATGTCATTTTCATATTTGTAGGTCTTTTATTTCTTAAAACTCACGGCGTTCACGTAATTTTATTTAAACGACGTTTTAGGTTTTAAACGTTCATCACTTTAAAAATAGTGATAGCGTTTATTTAATATCTTTATCTTTTATTTCTTTTAATTTGCATTTAAGTCGCTTTAATTTGTAAATCTTTTCTTTAGGTAATTTTCCATCGAATGTGATCATTCTATCATCTGAAACACCAATTCATCCTCCGGATCGACCAGAATACACTATATTCCTCGATCTTAAATTGCATTTGGTATAGAGGTCTTCCCTAGCTTGCGTGTCGTTATGTCACATCTCGTATAATTAGATGAAGTAAATACTATGAAGAATTGTTTTCGTGATTATGGATCAATTGATAAGACACGAAAAACATCAGATCTTTTACCTTTGTCATTATTTTCGTTTCTTTATTTATGCAAAAGATGATCGAAAGGAAAAGAGATTTGATTTAACATAAATGATGCGAAAAAGCCGTGGATTGGCGGGGCCGTAAGAACCTGAACTCAATGATTATATGTCCCACTAAGGGAAATCAGCGAGAAACAAATATCAAACAAATACAAAGGCTTAAATGCAAATTAGAGGAAATTAAAAGATAAAATCTATTAAATAAACGCTATCACTATAATTAAAATGATGTTTTGTTTTATGATTTTATAAAACTTAATCTAAAAACTACGCGACGTCTGAATAAAAAAGTGAAACTAACACAATATTAACCCTAAAAATATGAAAATGATGTTTTACAAACCTAATGATAAAAGAAAATTTATGGAAAAATAAAATTATTTTTAAAACTAATTATCTAATTAAAAACTATTTATAACTATTAAATAATTACCTAAAATACAAGAAAATGTGAAATAAAGCTAGAAAAATAAAATTAAGACTTAGAAAATCTAAAATATCAAAATAGAATTTTCAAAACTATTTTGTATTTTTTGATTATTTTCTATTTTCTAGGAATTTTAAACTATTAAAACTAATTAAATTACTAAAAATTACAAAATGAACTATGAAAAATCTGGAAAATTACTTTTTTACTTTTTATATTTATCTAAATCTAAGAAAATTGAAAAATTATTTTTTGAACCTTTTACGAATTTTTGTATTAAAGACTAATTAAAAAGTGCTAAAAACTAATTAAAATTAAGAAAAATAGCAAAACAACTAGGAAAAATCTGAAAATTTCAGGAAAACTCTAAAATAATAATAAGAAGCTAGGAAAATTGGAAAAGCAGTAGGTTATATGGAAGAAAATGAAACTGATGCACAAGTGCTTATTGAAATAAGCACTAAATAAGCCAACTGAACAAGCTAAGCTACCAACTGATTGCAGAAGCTATGAAATACTAAAATAACCAAAATGAAACTTAAATCAACAAGCTAAAACTACTGAATAACAAAATAACACAGATTTGGTGATTATGATTAAAGTACCAAAACAGTTTTGGGCACCAACTTGCAGTCCCAAAATAAGCACCCAAATAAGCTAAAAAGCAGAATCCAAAAGTTAAAACCTAAACTAGACCTAGGTAGCTACTTATAACCAAAAGACCAGACCTTAACAAGCTTTTATAAGCTGCATGCAAGCTTGGATAAAGCGAGAAAACACTCGATTATAGGGACCACTATGAGCGAGGCACAGGTCCTAACTTTGAGCTTATACACAAGCTTATTTAGCAAACTTAAGCTAAAACCAGATAAGAGGTCTTAAAGACCACCTAGTAGACTACTTGTAGACAAAAATCGAACCTAAAAGCTTTAATGAACCACATGCACTAACTGCAATATCTGCTTGAATTCAACTTTTGACACCTTTTGACTTTTGAAATTGATGGTAAAGTTTGACTAAAATGAAACTTGAATCCAATTTTATGAATGATGTTGAAGTATGTTGATGTAATGAACTTAATACAAGCAAGGTCTAAGACTTTTAAACACAAAATAAGTGATTGCAAATCCACAAATTCCAACAGATTAACAATGAAGATAGATTTAAGCACATTTTGACTTTAATGGTGTAGCGGGACAAAATAAGGCAGAGATGAGTATAATAGTCAAATAAGCATGAACCAATAACAACCAACCACTGACTATCCTCCTAAAATAGAAAATGCAGTAAATCCAAACACTCCTAATCTCAACTGTTTTGCAAGTTAAAACTAAACTAACATTCGATAAACATAGATTATGACTAAACTAACTTAACTAGACCTAAATACATGTATTGGAACAGGATTCAACAGATTAAAACTACAAAGACTGATGATGCTAAAAAAAACTTTGAAATGACTTACAATTTGTCCAATAGCCACTATGGCTTGCTAACAGTTAAACCAAGGACCACTAACCTATCAAATCCAACCCAATGAATCTAAATCAACCCATATTCCTGTCTGAATCAACCCATATCATCCCTGCATCAGTTTTGCTCCTTGCTTTGACTTTCATTGACCAATGTCCAATATTGTTTGAGATGTAAATGTAAGTCTAAACAAAGCTTTAACAAGCTTATTAGAGCTTGTTTAAGCTTGAAAATAGACTATAATGATTTGACAATGATTTTGAGATTGAGAAATTTCAACGATGGATATATAATATGGAAATTGAACATGAACTAAAATTGATGCTTAATTGAAGTTGAGATACACTGAAATGATTAACTTGAATACAATGGAACTTGAAAATACAAGTACAAAGCTAATTTAGACTAAGAAGTTGAAATTCGACATACATATTTTTAAAACTAACTAACTACTTTTTTCCTTGCTTCTTCTTGCTTTTTTATATGCTCCATATTCTTTCTCTCACCTTTCTGAGTGGATCCCAGCATTAATATCAACCGTTGGATGCCTAGAATCAATCTTGGCCATTTATCTCGTTTTGGCGCCAATTTTGTTTTGATATCGAGAGGCAGGAAAGGGAAGCATTAAATGTGATTTGAGGGGTAGGTGAGGAGGGGGGAGACAAAGGGTGTAGTAGGGGTGGCTGGAGAAGCTTGAGGAGGGGGAGTTGCAGACAATCCTGTCGGGGAAGACAGGATCATAGGGGGGCGGGTTTGTTTATTTTAAAACGTGGGTTTGGGTTGGTCGGGTTGTGGATAATGGACCGGGTAAAAGGATTTGGGCCAAGGGGGTTTGTTTGGGCTTGGGTAATAATAGGATCCGTTTGGTTTGGCTTAGTAACACATAAGGACCACTTTTGCAATTCTTTGAAACCAAGGGACCAATCATGTAAATTATGAAGATGTAATCCAAGGACTAATGTTGCCAACCTTAAATAGACCAAGGTCTAGTTTTGACATTTTTGAAAATTTCCAAGGACTAATTTTGACCATTTTTGGATTTTCAGGGACTAAACTGTAATTTTCTCAAAACTTTTAGATTTTTCACCAAAGGACTAAATGTGATAATTTATGTTTACAAAAGGACCTTTGGTGACTTTTCTTTAAAATACATGCCTAAGGATGATTTTGCCATTTTACGAAAGTCGGGGACTAAAGCGCCAATTATGCAAACTTTGCTCGTTTTCATCGATTTTGAACTTTTGCATCTAAAACATATAAAATGCAATTTTGGATATTTTCGATGTTTTGATGCATTTACGAGCATTTATAACCGTTTTGCGATTCGATTTTAACAAAATGATGAGTATTTACACACTCATCAATCCCCACACTAAACTATTGCTAGTCCCTAGCAATCTTTTGAGAAAACATAATGGATTTGAAACTCTTTACCAAAAGCCATTACTACGGAGTAGCCAAATGTTTCGATTCAAGTAAGAACCATGGTACACCGATAACCATGTGATTTTGAGCAAACCACCGACTTCAACGGTTTGATTTGTCTTTACGAGCCGTTTGCTCGGACTAGCCAACTCTTAGATAAATTATCAATATTATCTTTGGTGAGTGATTACCAATTATGGTTTTTCCATCGCCTTTACCACAAGCCATAATCTTGCGGGCTAGCCAACTCTTCACTTTTAAGGATATGGTGAGTCGAATACCATACAATTTTGGGCAAATTGCAAGCCGTCAACGGATTTGAGATATCTTTACCAAGAGCCGTTTGCTCTGGATTAGCCAATCCTTTTGTCTTACTGAGACATGGCGGATGATAACCAATTGAGAAAGTGTAGAACACTTACTCCAAAAAAATTTTTGGCCAAAAGGGGATTAGGCGGTATAATTACATGATAAAATTTGTGAGAATCCCCCACACTAGAGATGAATATTGCCCTCAATATTCAAAGTACCGCGGTTATGCCGAAACAAAGAACGTGAAAGGGAAATACTACGGCCATTATTTAGAAAGAAGATTTTTTTTTTTTTTTTTTTTTTTTTTTTTTTGAGACTTTATATACAAAACATGTGGGCAACCCCCACACTAGGGTGGTAGAAAGAGGTAAGAAGGCGAAATATGGGTGAGAACCCATATGGCATGCTCTTGTTTTTGATTACCGAGTCGCTAGCTTGACTCGATCCCGCATTCATTGGTTCATGGGGAAAGTTTGAAGATCCGGACAACCATGGATGGAATGTCCTCTCCAAAGTAATGCTTCACTCGATGACCATTCACTTTAAAATTAGGACCATCGGGTTGAGATAACTCAATGGTACCATAAGGATAAACCTTAGCGATAGTAAATGGACCGCACCAACGGATTTGAGCTTTCCAGAAAATCTTCAATCTTGAATTGAAAAGAAGGACTCGATCACCAACGTTGAAAACGCGGTTCTTGATTTTGAGTCATGAATCTTCTTTGTCTTTTGTTTGTAGATCAAAGAGTTCTCGTAAGCTTGATCACGGAGTTCATTTAATTCATTCATTTGAACTTTCCGATGATCACCCACCGTCTGAATATCAAAGTTAGCATGCTTCAAGGCCCAAGATGCCTTGTGCTCGAGCTCAACCGGTAGATGACACGCCTTCCGTACACCATCTTGTATGGAGTGCACCGATGGGTGTTTTGTAAGTCGCACGGAAGGCCCAGTGCGTCATCTAACCTATCCGACCAAGAGGCACGGTTTTCGCCAACCGTCCTCTCCAAGATTCTTTAATCCCGGTTAGAAACTTCCACTTGCCCACTTGTTTGTGGGTGGTGCGCGATAGAGGTGCGGTGAGTTACACCATACTTTTGCATGACTCTTGCAAATTGGTCATTGCGAAATGCGTACCACGATCATCGATTATGGCTCGTGGAGTTCCAAACCTAGCAAATAAGGATTTCAAGAATTTCACCACAACTCGGGCATCGTTGGTGGGTAAAGCCTTAGCTTCAACCCATTTTGACAAGTAGTCAACGACCACGAGTATGTATTTGTTACCACGGAAGAAGGAAATGGCCCCATAAAGTCAATGCCCCATATGTCAAAAATCTCACACACTTGAATGGCGTTTTGCGGCATTTCATTCCTTTATGAGATATTCCGTGACGTTGACAAGCGTCACGGTTTTGACGAATTCATGGGCATCCTTATAGATCGTGGGCCAATAGAATCCGGAATCAAACACCTTCTTGGCGGTGTAGTTGGGGCTATGATGTCCCCAGTGGGTCGAAATGGCAAGCTTTGAGAATGTCAATAGCTTCCCGACCATACACACATCGCCGGATGACTTGATCCGCACAAATTTTAAACAAGTAGGGTCGTCCCGAAATAATGTTTCACATCTTTAAAGAATTTATTTTTACGTTGGGACGACATCCTTTCACCACAAAGTTACCCGCATGGTAATTTGCAAAGTCGAGAAACCATGGGGTAGAAGAGTCTCCACGAAAAGAAACCACATTGAGTGTTTCGAGAGAAATGTTTCATTTATTTCCTTTTCTCGAACACATTTTGGTGAGGTTCTCTAATCGGACGAGATGATCGTGACCAGTTCTCGGCTCCTTTTTATCACGAATAATGATATCAAATTCTTGTAGGAGGAGAACCCAGCGAGCAATCTCGGCTTTGCATCTTGTTTTGCAAAGAGATATTTGAGTCTTGAGTGATCCGTATACACCACGCATTTGGTCAATATAAGGTATGGCGAAACTTCTCAAACGCATACACCACGACTAATAATTCTTTTTCCGTAGTGGTGTAATGGGTCCGAGCTTGATCATAGTTTTGCTCGCGTGGTGGATTGGTGAAAATGTTTGGTTTTATGTTGCCCCAAGGCGCACCGATAGCAAAATCACTTGCATCGCACATGAGCTCGAAGGGTAAATCGATCGGGGCAACTAGAATGGGTGCTTAGTAGCTTTTTCTTAAGTGTTTCAAAAGCTTGATGCACTCGGGAGAGAAGATAAAAGGAGCATCTTTTTCGAGAAGATGGGTCATAGGTAGAGCGATTTTAGAAATCTTGAATAAATCTACGATAAAACCGGCATGACCTAGAAAACTCCTAACACCTTTGACGGTAGTAGGATGAGGTAGTTTAGCAATGACATCAACTTTTGCTCTATCTACCTCAATCCCATTCTTAAAATCTTATGGCCAAGGACTATGCCCTCTTTGACCATAAAGTGACTCTTCTCCCAGTTTAGACATAGATTGGTGTCTTCACACCTTTTAAGCATTTTGTCTAAGTGGGAGAGACATGTCTGAAATGAGTCCCCAATGACCGAGAAGTCATCCATAAACACCTCCATAGTTTCCCGATCATGTCGTGGAAAATGGCCATCATACATCGTTGGAGCGTGCGGGAGCATTACATAAGCCAAAAGGCATACGTCTATAGGCAAGCGTCCGTATGGGCGGTGAATGTGGTTTCTCTTGATCCAACGGATCAATGGGGATCTGAAAGTAACCCGAGAAACCATCAAGGAAACAATAGTACTCGTTCCCGCTAATCTCTCAAGCATCCGGTCCATGAAGGGTGAGGAAAATGGTCTTTCTGGTGGCTTCGTTTAACTTTCGATAGTCAATACACACGCCATCCGTAACCAATCGAGTTGGAATTAACTCGTTTTCTTCATTCGTGACAACATTATGCCACCCTTTTTGGAGCGCAATGAATTGGGCTAACCCAAGGACTATCGAGATCGGGTAAATCAAACCGGCATCAAGAAGTTTGAGAACCTCTTGTTTGATAACCTCGTGAATCTTAGGATTCACCCTTCTCGACTTTGAATTTCTTTGGTTTGAAGTCATCCTCCATTAAGATTTTGTGAGTACAAAACTCGGGGTTGATACCATTGATATCGGAGAGTTTCAAGCAATTGCTTGCTTGTGTGACTTCAAGACCTTTATGAGAGCGGTTTTCTCCTCCTCGTTAAGTCTTTAGCAATTATGACGGGTAATTTATCATCACCCTCCAAGAATGCATACTCAAGATGAGGAGGTAGGTCCTTAAGTTCAACCTCGGAAATTCTTCGAGTAGATGATTGCCTTGATTTGATTTCCTCAATTGTGATTTCTTTCGGAGGAGTGAAGGTAATGGATCTTCATTAAGCAATTGCTCAAGATAGAGAATATCCCCTCGAATCATAAACACCATCAATTCCAGTGGAATTGATTCATCGATAGAAAGAAAGTCATCGATCTCTTCCGGAAGGAAGTCACCTCCTCAAGCGGGTGAGAGAGGGGAAGAGTCGGCAATGATAGGTTGAGAAGATGTGGTGGAATTGGAATTCCCACTCACGAAATTATGAAGATAACCAAGAAACTCTTGAGAGTACTCCTGCGAAGCAATATCAATTAAATCGACTCGATTAATTGATTCGGTGTCATAATTTGAGGAGTACCTCGAAGTTTGATCGAGGTTAAAGGTAACGACTTCATTACCCACACGGAGAGTGATCTCTTGCTCAAATACATCGATAAGAGCACGGCCCGTCCTCGGGAATCCCGCCCAACAATGAGAGGAACTCGAGGATCGACATCGAAATCAACAACCACAAAGTCGGTGGAAAATGGAACTTTCCTACTTTCACGAATACATCCTCGGCAATGCCAAGAGGACGCGAGATAGAACGATCTGCAAGCTCAAAAGTCATGCGGTAGGAATAAGTTCCTAAAGAAAGTTTCTTCCATCTTGAATCGGCATCAGTTGATGCTTGCACCAAGATCGGCAAGGGCAAAGCATTCAATCATCCGGGAAAAACACAAGGAAGAAGAAATTTTCCGGGATCTCCTAGCTTCTCGGAAGCTTCTTTAACAAGGCTGTTGAGCAATTCTCATTCAAAGGAGTCTTAGCCATTTCAAACGACTTTTCTTTGTTGCTCAACATGTGTTTGAGTAGATGCAAACTTGGGCATCAACATGATGGCATCCATGAAGCTTATGTCAAAGTGAAGTTCTTGGAAAATTTGAAAGAATTTTTCCATCGATGACTAGCTTTCTCGGAGAGCTTTTGCTCATGTAACCGTGAGGGTAAGGAATAGAAGTTTTGGATTTAGGGTCAACAAGCGGAGGTTCAAAAACAACTCGGGCTTGGGTTTGGGGACAACACGAGGATGGACATTGTTGGCACTTCCGTTATTAGTAGGAAGTTCCTTGTCCTTTGTCGCCTCGGGTTCGCTTTCCACTACCTTCGGGAGAGAGGAAGAAGAGGTAGTAGGAATAGCGGGTCCAGCATAAGAAGTACCACTTGGGTTGTGATCGCCTTTGCATCGCCCCTCGGATTAGCGATCGTGTTGCTAGGTAAAGTACACGAGCCAGGGTCGATCATTTAAAGACTTCTTGATGTCGACAATCGGCTAACCAACAACCGATTCATTTCTTCTTGGGATTTCATGAATTGTTTCAACAACTCATCGGATGATGGTCCAGTTGGAACAATGGCTTGAGTTTGCACAGAAAATTCGGCCTCTATTGTTAGGATTAGGGCCTTGATTTTGAAAATTCCCGGATTATTGCCATGAAAATACCCTTGGTTGAAATTTCCACGACACAGGTTTCTATTGTAATTTCCTTGATGTTGGAAATTTTGATTCGATTTTGAAAACCGTTGTTTTGATTGAAATGACCTTGGTTTTGAAAACCTTGGTTTGGTCTATTCGATTCGATTACGGTTTTGGTTTTGATTGAAACCGGAGGTCGAGTAGTGGTTAGGGCGGTGGTTCGGGTCTCTGAGAGCACGATATTGATTGCCTCCTTGATTAGACATCCCGCCCACATTGGCTTCAAAGGGGTTACCATCGGTGGCCATACGATTATAGTAAGCATGGGGCCACCACGGGTAACACGGACTTCACTTTCTTAACTTCAGCAGAGGTGAAGTTTGTGGAAAAGAGACTTTCTTACGGTTGGAGAGAACCAAAGCTTGGATAGCTTCCGTGAGTTTATCAATCTTAGCATCGGTGCTAGATTGACTCACGGCGATGAAGAAGAAGAAGGACCAACACCGACTTGGGAAACAACCGCTTGCTTCGTGCGGTCAAGGACTTTAGACTTGTTTTCGATTATCGCTAAAGCTTCTTTGACAGTTTTGCTTAGGAAATTTCCTCCGCGGAGGAATTGAGAGAATCTTGGTCGATTGACTCACTCCATTATAGAAAGTATCGAGTTGCATCAACTCGGAGAAACCGTGGTGAGGACATTTGCGAAGCAATTCCTTGAAACGATCCCACGATTCACGGAAGGATTCATCAAACTTCGAGTGAACTTGATGATTTCATTTTAAGACTCGTGGTTTTGGAAGGTGGATAGAATTCATTCACAAATTTCTTCACGGATCTTCCCATGTCTCAATAGGCGGGGGTTGTTTTCAAGCCAAATCCGGCTTGCCCTCAAGAGAAAATGGGAGCGGAAGAAGCTTAACGACTTCGGTGGGGACATTCTTATACTTGATGGTAGATGCAATCTTGTTAAACCATCGAATATGAGCATGAGGATCATCCCGCTCAAAACCGAAGAATTGATTAGAGGTTACAAGATTGATAACCGGTCTTGAGTTCAAAATTTTCACCCACGATGGTCGGTACAACGATAACATCTCCATACCCGTCGATGGGTGCACGGAGAAGCTCGCACATAGGAATTTCATCCGCCATGATAATGGGAGGAGTGCGAGCGGTCCGGATCTCGGATCCGATCGATGGAGCGAAAGTCTCTGAACACGCCTTCTTGGAATCTTGACAAGCTCACGAAATGGGCTCACGGATCTAGAAGAGCGAGTGCGCATACACTAGAGTTAACTCTAAGGAAACTCGAGTTAAGGAGAGAAATGGAATTATGAAAATCTTCGAGATGAGAATGAGAATTATGAAGGCGTTTTGTAAAAATGGTGAGAGAAGAATCTTTATGGGTTTTACGGTTGCGAAGCGTCGATATCACAACAAAATCAATTAACACAAAATCGAGGCAAAACAACGATGAACTTAACCAATAATCCAAGATGAATGGCTTCTTTGAAAAAGGTACACCAATCACAAGGACACAAAGGCAAGTTTTAAATCTTTAGTTCGGGAACTTATTATGGTCGCACCCCAGTTAGGTAGTGCCTTGCCTTGGTTTCGGTGGTAATCTTTTAAGTTGTTATTATTAAAGAAAACGAATCTTTTTGTATTTTTATTTTTGATACATATATAGAAACAAAAGAAAAATATTTTTGTGTTTTATATGTTTTGGTTGTTTTGGGTTTTGGATTTTTAGAAGAAAATATGGATATATATATATATGATAGAGATGGATGATATAAACAAAGAGTGAGGATTCAAACAACTAATCGCTATATGGAAGATAGATCGACCTGACTCCCGTGGCGCCAAAAATTTGATGCGTGCAAAACCGTCAAGGTTTCTCACACAAGCCTGCCACTTGTGAATGGCAGACCGTAAGAACCTTAAAACAGTTTGAACACGAACTCAATGAAGATCTGAGGAGTATAGAGTCTCCCCGGGTCGTTATGTCCCAGCGAGCTATGCAATGGATCAATCAACGTATAGTGATCGAGAAATTTGAACGAAAAAGGGATTTGATATTATGATTATAACTACAGGAATATCAAACAAATACAAAGGCTTAAATGCAAATTAGAGGAAATTAAAAAGATAAAATCTATTAAATAAACGCTATCACT
Organism: Chrysanthemum lavandulifolium; assembly: GCA_022545495.1. Taxonomy (NCBI): domain Eukaryota; kingdom Viridiplantae; phylum Streptophyta; class Magnoliopsida; order Asterales; family Asteraceae; genus Chrysanthemum; species Chrysanthemum lavandulifolium. The sequence goes on from CM040241.1 coordinate 211,450,646, forward strand.
ATAATTAAAATGATGTTTTTGTTTTTATGATTTTATAAAACGGAAATTAAAAACTACGCGACGTACAAATTAAAAAGTGAAACTAACACAATATTAACCCTAAAAATATGAAAATGATGTTTTTACAAACCTAATGATAAAAGAAAATATATGGAAAAATAAAATTATTTTTAAAACTAATTATCTAATTAAAAACTATTTATAACTATTAAATAATTACCTAAAATACAAGAAAATGTGAAATAAAGCTAGAAAAATAAAATTAAGACTTAGAAAATCTAAAATATCAAAATAGAATTTTCAAAACTATTTTGTATTTTTACGATTATTTTCTATTTTCTAGGAATTTTAAACTATTAAAAACTAATTAAATTACTAAAATTACAAAATGAACTATGAAAATCTGGAAAATTACTTTTTTACTTTTTATATTTATCTAAATCTAAGAAAATTGAAAAATTATTTTTGAACCTTTTACGAATTTTTGTATTAAAGACTAATTAAAAGTGCTAAAACTAATTAAAATTAAGAAAAATAGCAAAACAGCTAGGAAAAATCTGAAAATTTCAGGAAAACTCTAAAATAATAATAAGAAGCTAGGAAAATTGGAAAAGTAGTAGGTTATATGGAAGAAAATGAAACTGATGCACAAGTGCTTATTGAAATAAGCACTAAATAAGCCAACTGAACAAGCTAAGCTACCAACTGATTGCAGAAGCTATGAAATACTAAAATAACCAAAATGAAACTTAAATCAACAAGCTAAAACCTCTGAATAACAAAATAACACAGATTTGGTGATTATGATTAAAGTACAAAACAGTTTTGGGCACCAACTTGCGGTCCCAAAATAAGCACCCAAATAAGCTAAAAAGCGAAATCCAAAAGTTAAAACCTAAACTAGACCTAGGTAGCTACTTATAACCAAAATTCCAGACCTTAACAAGCTTTTATAAGCTCATGCAAGCTTGGATAAAAGCGAGAAAACACTCGGTTAATAGGGAGTTATGAGCGAGGCACCGTGGCCTAACTTTGAGCTTATCACAAGCTTATTTAGCAAACAAAAGCTAAAACCAGATAAGAGGTCTTAAAGACCACCTAGTAGACTACTTGTAGACCAAAATTCGAGAACCTAAAAGCTTTAATGAACCACATGCAACTGTCTGCAATATCTGCTTTCAAAAACCAACTTTGACACATTTTGACTTTTGAAACAGATGGTAAAGTTTGACTAAAATGAAACTTGAATCCAATTTTATGAATGATGTTGATGTATGTTGATGTAATGAACTTAATACAAGCAAGGTTTAAGACTTTTACACACAAAATAAGTGATTGCAAATCCAAAGATTCACAGTGAAGAACGAAGATAGATTTAGTGTGAATTTTGACTTTAATGGTGTAGCGAGGATAAACTTAGGCAGAGATGAGTATATTATAGTCAAATAAGCATAAACCAACAACAACCAACCATGAATATCCTCCTAAAATAGAAAATGCAATGAAATCAAACACCCCTAATCTGTTGTTTTGCAAATTAAAACTAAACTAACATTGGATAAACATAGATTATGACTAAACTAACTTAACTAGACCTAAATACATTTATTGGAACAGTCTCAACAGATTAAAACTACAAAGGCGATGATGCTAAAAAAACTTTGAAATGACTTACAATTTGTCCAATAGCCACTATGGCTTGCTAACGATTAAACCAGGACCACTAACCTATCAAATCCAACCCAATGAATCTAAATCAACCCATATTCTGTGTGAATCAACCCATATCATCCTGCATCGGTTTGCTCCTTGCTTTGACTTTCATTGACCAATGTCCAATATTGTTTGAGATGTAAATGTAAGTTTAAACAAAGCTTTAACAAGCTTATTAGAGCTTGTTTAAGCTTGAAAATAGACTACTATGATTTGACAATGATTTTGAGATTGAGAAATTTCAACGATGGATATATAATATGGAAATTGAACATGAACTAAAATTGATGCTTAATTGAAGTTGAGGTACACTGAGATGATTAACTTGAATACAATGGAACTTGAAAATACAAGTACAAAGCTAATTTAGACTAAGAAATTGAAATTCGACATACATATTTTTTAAAACTAACTAACTACTTTTTCCTTGCTTCTTCTTGCTTTTTTATATGCTCCATATTCTTTTTTTCACCTTTCTGAGTGGATCCCAGCATTAATATCAACCGTTGGATGCCTAGAATCAATCTTGGCAATTTATCTCGTTTTGGCGCCAATTTTGTTTTGATATCAGAGACAGGGAAAGGGGAAGCATTAAATGTGATTTGAGGGGTAGGTGAGGAGGGGGGAGACAAAGGGTGTAGTAGGGGTGGCTGGAGAAGCTTGAGGAGGGAGTTGCGAGACAATCACATCGGGAAGACAGGATCATAGGGGCGGGTTTGTTTATTTTAAAACGTGGGTTTGGGTTGGTCGGGTTGTGGATAATGGACCGGGTAAAAGGATTTGGGCCAAGGGGTTTGTTTGGGCTTGGGTAATAATAGGATCCGTTTGGTTTGTGCTTAATAACACATAAGGACCACTTTTGCAATTCTTTGAAACCAAGGGACCAATCATGTAAATTATGAAGATGTAATCCAAGGACTAATGTTGCCAACCTTAAATAGACCAAGGTCTAGTTTTGACATTTTGAAAATTTCAAGGACTAATTTTGACCATTTTGGATTTTCGGGGACTAAGCGTAATTTTCTCAAAACTTTTAGATTTTTCACCAAAGGACTAAATGTGATAATTTATGTTTACAAAAGGACCTTTGGTGACTTTTCTTTAAAATACATGCCTAGGGATGATTTTGCCATTTTACGAAAGTCTGGGACCGAACTTATGCAAACTTTGCTCGCCAATTTTGAACTTTTGCAAAACATTTGCAATTTTGTTTTTCATCGATGCATTGAGCATTTATAACCGTTTTGCATTTAAAACCAAAATGATAATTTATACACTCATCAATAAACCCACGAGTAAGTCCGAGATTTTTGATGTATATTTTGTTAATATGACCCGTGTTGTGATGTTTGCACTTGATATTGATCGAATCGTGTCATGAGATATAACTTCAATGTTATATCACATATTCATTAGATTCGGATATTAACAAGATCGATGATGAGGTTCTTTGATGTTGTTTGGATGCAAAAGATTAGACAATGGTTGAAGGAACACGAGGTTGAGATGAGTTTCGACTAGAGTTGGTTTTGGTTATTGGACTGATGCAAAAGTCTTGGGTGATGAAAGTGGTCTTGAGTTTAATGAGTCGAGTCTTTATGTTTTCTTAATCCTCAAACTCAAGTCGAGATTTGTTTGGGTCGGATATGATATCTTCATTTTGTTTTTAAGATGAGTCTTTTGTTTTGGTTCGGTCATGGTCTTTTCATTTTCTTCATATCTTACTTCTTGACACAAGTCGCTCTGTTATCTTCACACACCATGTTTCACAACCGCTTTAGTTTTTTTTTTTTTTTTTTTTTTTTTTTTCATTACAAGTCGCTAGGTTTTTTCATTAAAAGTCGCTGTCAAAACAGCATCTTCAAAAATTCATAACAACTCGCTACTTGACATAAGTACAAGTTTCTAGGTCTGAATACAAGTCACTACATCAAAAATCGCTAACTTGTTAAATAACAAGTCGCTAGCTTCATTTACTTGACATAAGTCGCTAAATGGTTTACTCAAATCGCTACCATTTACCACTCACAACTCGCTACCATTTTAAGTCCCAAGTTGCTAGGCAGATTAAGACCAACTCGCCTTTGACCTGTTGACCATACAATGAATCTGGACAGTAATAAGGACAAGTCTCTAAGAATAGTTTTATCACAAATCGCTATGAAGAACAACAGCTGATCAGATGACAAAAATTCAGACCCAAAACCTTAAGGACAAACCAGAAACACAATCAGTAAACATTAGATTAAGAAGCAGTAGACCAAAAGTATCTTAAAGAGACCAGAAACCATGAACGCCCAACAACAAAAACTTTTTAAAAACTCACATTAACCAAGACATGAACCACTTCAAGACAGTTTTTAGGAGATAACTTGAAAACAACAGTTTCGAAAGTCATACAAACCGCACCATAAAATCATATGAAAAACCGCTTAACCACATGAAATAAACCACGAGAATCAACACAAACACAATAACCATGGCTCTGATACCATTTGTAAGATCGTAATATTTATTGTGTTGATGATTCGGGTGGTCTTGGATGGTGATTATACAAGTATGCCATTTGGTTGATTTCTTGTGTTAAAGCTTGGATTTTGTTAGTACTTTTACGTTTAGAATCATCACAAGTGTTTAGGTTTTCATTTGGTAGCTTGAATCATCTTGGTTGGGTTGTTTTGGATTGAAAAGTGATGTTTGTGTTGTTTTTCTTGCTAGCGACTTGACCTACGGTTTGTTTCTTAGTAGCGATTTGCTTTACAATTTTGTAGCGAGTTGCGCTTTTGGAGCTAGCGACTTAGGCCTAGCGACTTCACAAGACAAGTAGTGGACTCTCCACTACGGGTAGCGACAGTGGTCATTGCGAGTTGCTATTTAGCGACTTGAATCTTTAGCGACTTGATTAGCAAATTCTTTGCCAAAATTTTGCTAGCGACTTGAGGATTAGCGAGTTACTATTTAGCGACTTGCCTTTGTTTAGCGACTTGGGACTTTAGCGACTTGGTGGTATAGCGAATTAGGTGCTAGCGACTTGGTGCATTATCTTCTAGCGACTTGGGTGATTTTTACGGTTTTCTCTTGATTTAGTAAAATCCGTGAAAGAATCTATTTCCGGTTTAATCATAGAGTTATAAAATCCGTATAATCATTAACATGTCTACCAACGTTCCTACTATCATCTCTCATCGCTGTCGAGGATGTTCAAGCACCGGTTCGAGATACTAAATCCACCCATGCTTGACAATCGACTACGATTCTTGGGCTCAACGAATCAGTTGTCTTGTCTTGGAAAGGAAAATGGTGTCAACATTCTCAAATCCATTGATGAAGGACCGTGTCGAGTTGAGACGACTAGAGATGTACTTGATATTGTTTGAAGATGGAACTCGATTTACGGAATGGATGTACCAAAGATGTATGATGAGCTTGATGATAAGGAGAAAAGAGATTCGATCTTGACATCGTGGCTTAACATTGTTCTTCAAGGTCTTCCTAAAGACATCTACAAGTCGATCAATCACAACACGAAGCAAAGGCGTTATGGGATAATGTCAAGATGCTTCTCTCGGGTTCGAACTAACTATGGAAGACAGAGAATCACAACTCTATGACTAATTTGAACACTTCAAGATGAAACCGGATGAGAGTGTCTATGAGTACTATGTGAGATTTCATAAGTTGGTGAATGATATGAGGAACATCGAATGACTATGCCTAACATTCACCAACTCAAAATTTGTGAACAACATGAATCCCGAATGGCACAAGTTTGTCACCTATGTGAAGCTCACTAAAGGATTGAATAATACAAACTATGAGCAACTCTATGCCTTCCTCCTTGAATGAGAGACATGCTATGTTTGAAAAGCGATTCTTAATCGGTTCAAAACCAACCAGGAGAGACAAGCTCGTCTAATGACTCAACGCCTTCTACTCAAACATCGGAATCACAACCAAAGCCTCACAAGTCATACCCATGGGAAATGGTAATCACAAACTCATTCCCGATCCTATGTTCAAACAAGTCGATCTTGATGCACACGTGGTAACTTCATTAATCAACTAGCTCTTCCGATTAGTCAAAACATGAATTCTCTCCCACAAACCAACAACAACCTCGAGCGACATCTAACCCACACAATCAAGCTCTTTGTTAAAGATGGGAGGATCGTGGTGCAACTAGTTCGGAAAGACAAGATGATCGGGGAAGAGGTGGAGGTGGTAGAGGTTATGTTGGTAATCGAATCGAGGAAGGAATGGTAATCAAGGTCAAGTCGAGCCGATCAAATGTTATAAGCGTGGTGGTGAGGACACATTGCAAGGAACCGCACATCTCCAAAGCGTCCACGAATCGATTACTTGAGAGATAAGATGCCGCTTGTCAAGCTCGGGATAATGGTGCTTGCTTTGGATGAAGAGGAATTGTTGTTTCTAGGCGAGGCAATGCCAAGACCTATGATGCGAGATGTGGATGAGCGACCTATTCGGAGATAGGTCACAATCATCGAATGCCTTTCAAGTCGTGATTGTGATGCATAAGACTCGATGTGGATGATGGACCCATCGCACACACAATTTTTATGGCTAGCATTTCTCCAATGGTTTCTCCCAAGGTCTCTTCTTCACCACAAGCTGGCTCATCCAAAGACAAACTCATCTCGGAGGTATTAAAACTATACGATGATGTTGATGTGCAACAGATGCATGACAAAGTACAATCAATCGAAACTATTGAATCAAATGTTGAAAATATGGGTAATATCAATATTGTCCCATATGATCAATATGTGAAACAAAGTGAAAGTGAAGTTGTACCAAGTGATGCATCTTCTGCATCAACAATGACCATGTTTTGATGAATTCACCGCATGTGCCCCTGATGATTACGTAATTTCGAACTAAATGCCTATAAAGAACGTGTTGCTATCTATGAACAACGTGCAAAATTTGAGTTGACCTCTCGTGAGCGGTGAAATGGATGACCAAGTGCGTATAATCATTAGAAAAAGTAATTTTCGAGAAGAAGTATTAAAACAAGAGTTAAATTCCTTGCAAGAAAAGCTTTCTAAAGCGCTAAGCAAAACAAGAACTTCAAGAAAATGTGAAAATGCTTAAGCAAGAATTTAATGCAAAGGAATCAAAACTCTTGAAAGATTTTTCTAATCGAAAACTTTGAAAAACAAACTTGAAAACAAGTTGTACATACAGGGGAACACCATTCGATCGCTCACATGATCACTAAGCATAGAGTCTTAAGCGATAAGCATAGCATTCCCCTTGTTGAGGAACCAAATCAGAGGTCATTAAAAGGGCTAGAAATGCTCATAAGGTTCTTTATGATGGCAATGAAATCCTTAAACCTAGACAGAAACCTAGTTGCGTTGAGTGCACCGAGGAAGATAAGAAATCGAGATAAAGTCACTAGGAAAAGATGAATAAGAAATTAGATGATCCTAAATGTAAAGAGAAGAAAATAAAGATCACACCCCATGATTACAAGAAGGAAAACTGGATTTCCTTGAACATGTTTAAGCCTCGAGACATTGTTGACTCCGAACAAGTTTTACGGAAAATGGATTTAGATAAGCGAAAGTGAAAATATTGTGGTAACAAACCCTCCCTTTGGAAAATTCCTAGAGCGATTGTGTATCCTCCTAATACACCAATGCATCTTGTTCCTAGAACAATTGCCACTAAAAGCAAGACCTTAATTAGCCAATATGTTATATTTCAACTATTTGTTGATTTTGAGAAAACTTGCAAGAAAAGGATCACACCACCGGTATAATCGAAGGAGAAAGGGTTTTGAGCAAATGAAAGAATGTTATTTAAGCGAGGTCATGCCTTTCTTTAAACTTCTAAAGATCACTTTGAGAGTCTTCAAAGGGGATAGAACTTGATATTAAGGGAATGGAAAAGGAATTTGATGCAATTATAGTTGAAGTTAATGACTATGAGCGAGCACTAAAATATAATGAGATTGAGAGGAAGAACTTGCATACACTAAATGAGAACTGATTTAATTCATTGCTCAAGATGTGTTTTCAACGCTACAAATTGTTCCATTAATGCTTCCAAATTTCATGAATTATCGGTTGCCTGAAAGTCTCCCATGATCGTGTCATTGAGCTTGAAAAACTAATTCGAACTAAACGAGAAAATTGAACCGGATGATCACGACAATTTGGTTAAACATTTTCTAAACTAGAAGTTGAGCATTTTAATTTACAACTAAATATCAACATCTTAAAGAAAATGTCAAAACTTCAAATATCAAGACATCCTCGGATGCTCCGAGTTTGATGCGGTTTTCAAATTAACAAACGTGATGAACATATTCAAGCTCATTGCAACACGATCGAAAGGTTGAAAGCCCAAATCTCTCAATTAAAGGGTCAAACAAACAATATGACAGCTCCCAAATGCCTCCTCCTTTAGATTCTCGAATTCTCAAACGTTTCATCTTCAAAACCTAGTAAATGCATTACAAAAGGAAAACGAAAGTTTTCTAGAAGAAAATGAAAAGATTAAACGTCATTTCAATGAGTTATTTGAATCAATAAAGGTCACTCAGAAAAAATAACGAACAAATAGCTTCATTGCAAAAGGAAATTGAGAATCAAGAGTCGGGTAAAAGGAAAATGCCAATGACCAATGGGGAGAATGGTGTATCAAAGGTTCACTCTTGTAATAAATATGCTTTGTATGTGAAATATGTCCTCCTCATCTCGGGAACTACAAACTTCTTTGTTCAAACATACTTCTCATCCCTTAAGGATTGCCTAGAATGTCTGCGTGAGATTGTTGAAGAGGATAAGTTAGAGAAACCTCATGATAATGCAATTGGACATGCATGCTTATATGCCAAACGATCTCAAGAAATCCTAGAATGCTTGATCACAATATGCCCAAAGTCCTTAGGTGAGAGAGTTAATCCTTTGATTCCATGTTCGATGCCTAGTGCCAAGTATGATATTCATTCGATGCCCAATGTCTTGAATGTGAACCTTAGTGTGCCTTTAAGTAGTTCGATTCCGATATCATCAATGCTATGAAAGGAACTCAAGTGTGCCTTCTAGGAGTACAAATCCCAAAGACTTCTAGTTTTAAGAAAGTGAACCTTAGTGTGCTGCATGTAGTTCGGATCCCAAAGACATCTAAGCGGTGATGCAAAGAATAGTAAAACCAACTAATGTTCTCATTCCTCTACAGAGTAATCGGTGATATTAAAGGGAGCGGTCAAAGTCTCAAGACAATACAAGGAATGATAGGACCTCGCAAGCTAAGAATGTGCCTTTGGAAAAGAGTAGAAGAACAATCTAGGAGCTTTAATCTTGAATCGAATAAAGCGAATCGTGTTGATTCTAGTATTAGACATAGGCGTCTTGTAATTAATTCAATTCGATACTATTTGCAAACCTTGTATTGATGTGTGCTTGAATTACATTTCTAATCATGAATGTGGTGTTAATGTTTTGCCTAATGATGTTAATTGTCCGATTAATGTTGTTAATGCTAAAATTCATGCTAAAAAGGCAAAAAGGCAAAACGAAAGAAAGTTAGAAAACAAGTGGAAACCCACAGAAGAACATTTAGTAAGATAGGCTATTATTGGATACCGTTGGTCATAAGAATAATCGAGACAATCCCACTAGAAAATGGATGCCTCTTGGTAGAACTATTCCCTAAGTGAGCACACCGTGAGCAGGGGCTATCTGAGACACTAGTCTTGCATCTATTCACAATGATTCCAAAGCCTTAATTTACGATATGAGTGCTTCTTTTTACGATGTGGGTGTTCCAACCATTGTTACTAACCAAATGGAACCCATTCTTGCATGGGGATCCCAATTATCCGATTATCCATTCTTGTCGTGTTCAGCTGCGGATCGTTCAAATCGATTACGTGGTACCGGACTCAGTTGTTCCAAACATATGATTGGCGACGGTCAAGGCTCATGAACTTCGTGAGCAAATTCATCGGGACGATTAGATTCGGAATGATCATTTCGGTGCTATTATGGGTTATGGAGACTATGTTGTTGGCAAAAGTGTTATCTCCGTGGTTTACTATGTAGAAGGTCTTGGTCACAACTTGTTCTCTATTGGTCAATCTGCGATTCTAATCTAGAAGTAGCCTTGAAAAACATACCGCTTCGTTAGAGAACTTGATGGTAAGGAACTTTTAAGAGGTTCACGTGGTTCAAATCTATACACCATCTCTATCGAAGATATGATGAAGTCTTCTCAATTTGCTTCTTGTCAAAGGCCTCAAAACAAAGTCATGGTTATGGCATCGTCGTCTCAATCACTTGAACTTCACGTACCATCAATGATCTCTCCGAAAGGACTTAGTTGTAGGTTTACCTAGACTCAAGTACGAAAAGGATCATCTTTGTTCAACATGTCAATTGGGAAAAAGTAAGAAGTATGCCCATAAACCCAAACCTACTAACTCATCACGAAGTTCTTCATATGATTCACATGGATTTATGTGGACCAATGAGGTGCAAAATATATTTGGGAAGAAATATGTGTTAGTTGTGGTTGATGATTACTCTAGATTCACACGGTCAAGTTCTTAAGGACAAAGGATGAAACTCACGATATCATCATCAAACTCATCAAACAAATTGCAGGTTCGCTTAACAAAACAGTCATAATAATAAGAACAGACAATGGGCCGAGTTTGTCAACAAACAACTCGATGAATTTTATGAAAGCGTTGGAATCGACCATCAAAGAAGTGTTCCACGAACTCCTCAACGAGCGGTGTAGTTGAAAGACGAAATCGAACTCTTGTAGAAGCATTTAGAACAATCTTTGATTTACTCAAAGGTTCCAATGTTTCTCCGGGTGAAGCTATTGCCATGCATGCTACACAAAAATCGTTCCCTCGACCACATCTTGCTCATGGAAAAACTCCATATGAACTTGTCCACAACAGAAACCTAATCTCTCTTCCTTCGTGTGTTTGGTGCATTGTGTTATCCAACTAATGAGGGACAAGACTTAGGCAAACTTAGAGCTAAAGCAGACATTGGAGTATGTTGGATATTAGTTTTCACATACACATCAAACCATAACACAAAGTAGCGTATAGATGGAATTCTAGAGAGAGAAAGTTAGAGGTTTAGGGAACTTCGTGAGAGAAAGTGAAAGATATTATTATGAGCTCCAACTCTCTACCTTGGAAGGTAGAGAGTATTTATAGTCTTACATAAATCGCCACACATCGGTCGTGGATCGAGCATACAATGGGTAAAGACCGTCAGTCCTCCATGGTGTTACTTAACTAAATACTACTTAACTTAAAATAACTACGACTACGAGCTTTCTAACGATTACATATACTTGAGGTGACCGACTCTTTAATACACGGAAATTCTAATTCCTAACAATCTCCCCAAGGAGGTCACCTCAATCATGTACCAAAATTACATTGAATACAAATAGATATTACATAAAAATTGTTCTTGCATTCTTGATGTAGTCCTTTGCTTCTAAGCTCGTAGTCATTGATACTTCATTGCATGTTTGGTTACTCCAAGTGGAGGTCTTTTCCGATCCACGTGATAATATCTTGAACCACTTTTGAGATCATCAACAATCAAAAAATCTCGAGACATCCATTGTGGTGTTGGTATTATGTGATGTTGTGACATACGGACCGACATGCTCACATTACGGATCATGATATCTTCTCATCGAGTAGCGGAAGCTTTAATTGATTCATGATATTGGCGCAGGCGAGAAAAGCATGGAGTGAAAATATCGAGTCATTGATGCACTAATCATGATTTCTTTTGAGTTGAATGTGTTAAGTGAGCATGCGGCTATGGATTGACCGCTTCATTACGATCACCGCAAACGTCGGGCGCACACGCATACAACAGCTTAGCAATAAATCGCACGAAAGTGTCTTTGATCACTTCGTTGAATTGAGGTACACGCCCACTTGTTCCCGTTGATCGATACAAGTCTTGCTGTGATCGGTATAATTCAAGAATTTCCTTGACAGGGTTTCGCGAATGTTTCAGGCGTTCTCAAACCGAACGTCTCAAAGAAGACAACACGGAGTGAGTGAACCAAATAATTTTAAGTCCATTGATTGATGAAAAGAGATTTGAAACACAATCGTGTATTGCTCAATAGAAATTGTTTTGCAATACAACGAAGGTTTTATTGAAAATCAATTATCAATCATAAAAATACATTTTGATTTGAAAAATGAGTACACGGTCGATGTGCTAAAGAAAAGAGTTGTTAAGTACAACGACCGGTTTTCAAAGGTATCCGTCAATCCATAACCCGAACCGTGATTTATTCAAGAGATTGAATCGCCCCATTGTTTCTCGTTCGGTTGTCACATGGTTGATCTATATAATAGATCTCACATGCCACCTACAAGGAGCTTGTTTGATGATGACTCGGAAGGCTTTCCATCTTCATTGTGAATATGATAACACATCACTCGGATGTTCCGCAATACCACAAGGATAATGCGTGGGACTCAAGATATAATCTCTTCCACATTGTGTGAAACAGAGAGTCTTCATTGAAAGTGTCCTAATGAGATTTATTGATGATCTCGTGGCTCTAGACTCAATTTGTGCATATTTGGATCTGTCTGGGAGACTAGGGAGAGGTCTCCTTCTTCAATATCAACAATCTCTAAGAGAAAGTCGATAGATAATGTCGGTTCCCGTGAGAATGAAACAAGTCATTTTAAGAGGAACTTGAGTGGTTTGGAAAGTTGAAGTGCGATGCACCTTTGGGTCCATGACGTCTTGTCTTCAATACCGATGTTACCATCGGTAGCATATGAATTGAACCGGTTTACCCTAAGGTTGAATAAATGGAGGCTATTTGTTTTCACCCTTTTCTCATTCAATTCTTTTAATTCTTCAACCCTTCAATGCTTACCGAGACTTCATAGCAAGAACCTTGTTGGGTATGTTCCATGACTTGCTCTCGCCTCATCCGCACTCTTCCCATATCTCACTTTTCTCCTTTTATCATCATACCTAAGGACTTCTACACTAACTAGTGGATTGTCCTCGGTAGATCCCTCCGTTCCGGCGGATCATGGGAACCAATACCTAACCTTATCATCCTTATATCACCGTACATAAAGTAAAGTTGGTCGGTCTATCCGGTATTGTTCATCCGCCATTGGAACCAATTGAAAACCATTTGAAAGTCAATCATGATACTTGTGATATATTATCAAAACATTTTGTACCAGAATTGTTTTTGATATTTTTAGAATAAGTGCTCCCCCTCAACATGTGCATCAAATGTTTGAAATTGTTTTGCACACAGAGGAAAAAGGAAGAAATTACTTCTTTGATTACCATTTTCTAAAAAATATCACCATCACTTCCTTGATCAAATCAAGTAGATAAAGCATTTCTAGGAAGGATGAGGTTTCCATAAATTTGCTCCCCCTCAATATGTGCCTCGAGGTTTGAAAAGAGTTTTGCACTTACTAGAGGGAACCTGCACATTGAGATAAATGATCACGTTTCAAATCATATGTTTAAGATAGATGTTCCCCCTCAACATGTGCATTGAAAATTTGAAATCGTTTGTCACATGTGGGAAGGACAACATGTACGTCCTTATACAACCATTTACCGAATAATCAGTTTAAATCCAATTTAAATCACACATTCTCCCCCGATCACAATTATCCTATCATTTGAGATTTGTGATCTCTTATAGATTTAAATTGATTTTGAAAGCTTTTAAGGAGAATTGTGACTTGATTATGAAAGCGGATTTTAAGACTTTAAACTCCATTGATAAAACATGCATGTACATCATTTGAAAACAATTTAATGCCAAATAACTTTTTAATTTAATTGAAATCATTCTCCCCCTCAATCAATGACATAGGTTGTTGATTGAGAGATAGAGATTTTGACAAATAAGTCCTGATGATTATCAAAAATAGAGACCGAGTTATTTTTCAAAGCAGTTAGTTTTCAGCAGATAAATGTTTATAGAATCGAGCATGGAGTTAGAATGCATGGTAAAACATGGCTCGTTCTTTCTTTTAAAACCGGGTTATTGCTCGAAAATGAAAATAAACCATTGTTTCTCTTTCTCCCAAAAATATTTTTTGATTTTTAAACTCTTTTTTTTTTTTTTTTTTTTTTTTTTTTTTTTTTTAAGAATTCGAACAACATCTAAAGTCCCGTATCATTCTTTGAATGACATCACAAAGACCATAGATATTATCGAACCGAGAAAAACATGACAAATTGACAATATTTTTTGAAGATTTTTCGAATTTTTCAGATTTTTATGGATTTTGAAAGTTTTATAATTTTGTATTTTGTTTTTCGAATAAATATTCACAAGAGATAGATGAAGGAAACCTTTTACTCCTCGTCTTCCTCCTGAAGACGTTTGAGAGTTTCTGGTTGAAGGCTTTTCAAGCCAAGACGTGGAAGAATAAACTCAAAACGTTCACTTGGAAGAGCTTTGGTGAAGATGTACGCTAACCGATATTCGGACCTCACAAAATATAGTTCCACCACACCTTTTTCCACTTGTTCCACGATGAAATGATGTCGAATGTCGATATGCTTTGCTCTTGAGTGTTGAACGTTGTTGCATGAGAGAGCAATAGCACTTTATTATCACAATGACAGAGGATTTTGTTGAATTCAAAGCCATAGTCGATAATTGAGATCTCATCCATAAGATTTGAGCACAACAAGATGACATGGCTATGTATTCAACCTCTGTAGAGGAAATAGAAGTACTCATTTGCTTCTTTGAAGACCACTCACAAGCTTATCACCCAAAAACCGAGCACCTCGGATGTACTTGACGTGTATCTTGACAACTGCATGATCAAGATCTGCATAGGCCGTTAGTGACATACCGGTGTCCTTCGGGTACCATAGTCCCATATTGATGGTTCCTTGGAGATACCGAAGACCCGTTTAAGCGCTTCAAGGTGCTTTTTAGTAGGCTTAGCACGGTATCTAGCACACATGCAAACAATGAACAAGATATCCGGTCTACTAGTCGTGAGGTACATCGTGGATCCAATCATACTATGATATTTCGTTTGGTCAATCATGATCCCGAGTGGTCCTCATCTAGTTTGTTCGATCAATCATGGGGTGTCAACAGGTCACTTGAATCAAATCCAAATTTCTTTAAGATCTCGGTTGCATATTTAGATTGATTTATGAAAATGCCTCCGGGACTTTGTGAAATTTGTAATCCCAAGAAAATGACATTTGTCCCATCATTGACATTTGAAATTTTGAACTCATTTCATTAGAAAAACGATCACATTCCATTGGGTCCATCGAGGCAAAAATAATATCATCAACATAAATTTGAACATGAGTTAAATGTTTGCTTGACTTCGGTGAACAATGTAGGATCAACTCGCTCCTTTCTTGAATCCGGTTGATAGAAGAAACTTTGACGATGTATCATACCATGCCCTCGAGCTTGCTTTAAGCCGTAAAGAGCCTTCTTCGACGATAATCATTAGTAGGATGCTCTTGATTCACAAATCCTTCAGTTGGGCGGCGTGACGACTTCTTTAAGATCTCCGTTCGAAATGCCGTTTCACATCCATCCGATAGACTACCATGTTTTTACTAGCAAGATTAGCCGAAGATTACGATTGCCTCGATTCGAGCAACAGGAGCAAAAGATTCTTCAAAATCAATACCCTCCTCTTGACGATATCCTTTAGCAACTAATCGAGCCTTGTTCTTCAACACATCACCATGCTCATCAAGTTTCACTTTGAAGATCCATTTAATGACTATAATCATAGCACGCTCGGAGCGGTACTAACTCCCATACATCAACTCGATCAAACTCATGAATTTCATCTTGCATGGCATTGAACCACTATCTTCATTCATGGCGGTTTTAACATCTTTTGGTTCGATCTTAGATAGTACGGAGTTGAAGAAGCACCATAAGGCATCGGTTGCAAGTTGTTTCCGGTTGATACGGGACGAGAGGGATTACCAATGATGTTGTCTAATGGATGATCGTGAGTCCATTTTCCGAGGTGTTCGTGTGGCGGTTGTTGAGGGATTGAAGTAGGCGAGTCGATGTCTCTGAAGAAGATGGTTCGATGAAGATTCGTGAGCAAATATGTTTTCAAATGGAGCATCTTCGAGAGTAGCAAAGGGATTAACTTCATCATTGATGCCGAAACATTTCCATGATGTACATTTGAAGGATGATGATTTGTTGATGAGATCAAGGATCGGCAGCAGTGCTTCTTGACTTAAAGATATTGAGATCAAGGATTGACTTCATTCACGTGGAATATGAGCATCCTCATTGTGGGATCAACACCTCATTAGTAATTGAATCATACAGTTCATCAAACATAGGATCAAACAATTTCTTTAAATCATCTTCGATGGAGGTACATATGGAGTTTCTTAAGAAGAGTTTGGAACAAGAGATGAACCAATGGAATTGTTTTGAAGTGCGGGTCCCGAAATGGAGTGTCCAGAGCCATTTGACCGGTCGACTCATCAAACATAACGTGAATGGTTTCATGATATTTCGTGTTCTTTTGTTGTAGATTCGGTATCCCTTTTGTTTGGTGCATATCCTACAAATACTCCAATGTCGACTTTAGCCCTAAGTTTCCTAAGTCTTGACCCTCATTAGTCGGATAACACAATGCACCAAACACACGAAGGAAAGAGATTATGTTTTCTGTTGTGGACAAGTTCATATGGAGTTTTTCCATGTACGGTGTGAATTAGGGAACGATTTTGTGTGTAGCATGCGTGGCAATTGCTTAAGCCCGGAGAAACATTGGAACCTTTGAGTAAATTAGCATTGTTCTAGCGGCTTCAACAAGAGTTCGATTTAGTCTTTCAACTACACCGCTCGCTGAGGAGTTCGCGGTACACTTCTTTGATGGTCGATTCCAACGCTTTCATAGAATTCACTAAGTTGTTTGTTGACAAACTCGGTTCCATTGTCTGCTCGATAATTCGGCGGTTTTGTTAAGTCGAACACTGCATTTGTTTGATGAGTTTGATGATGATATCGGAGTTTCATCCTTTGTCCTTAAGAACTTGACCGGTGAATCTAGAGTAATCATCAACCACAACTAACACATATTTCTTCTCAAAGATATTCTGCACCTCATTGGTCCACATAAATCCATATGAATCATATGAAGAACTTCGTGACAGAGTTAGTAGGTTTGGGTTTGTGGGCAAACTTTTGCTTTTACCCAATTGGCATCTTGAACAAAGATGATCCTTTTCATACTTTAGTCTAGGTAAACCTACAACTAAGTCCTTTCGGAAAGATCGTTGATGGTGCCGAAGTTCAAGTGATTGAGACGACGATGCCATAACCATGACTTTGTTTTGAAGCCTTTGATAACAAGCGATTGGAGAAGACCTCATCATGTCATCGATAGAGATGGTGTAGGGATTTGAGCCACGAGTTCCTTTAACAGTTCCTTACCATTAAGATCTCTAACAAAGCGGTATGTTTTCAAGGCTACTTAGATCGGAATCACGAATTGACCAACAGAGAGCAGTTATGACCCAAACCTTCCACATAGTAAACTCTATAGATGACACTATCACCAACAACATAATCTCCATAACCCATAATAGCACCGAAATGATCATTACCAAATCTAACAGTCCCGATGAATTTTCTCACGAAGTTGATATGTGCCAAACAGTCAAGTCTAATCACACAAGCCGGCCACTTGTGAATGGCCGGCCGTAACATAATTAAAACAGTGAAAGCACAAATGCAATGAAGTCCTGGAGAATACAATGAATTCCCGGGTCGTTATGTCCCACGGAGACTCAATGGTGTGCAAACACTTGATCAGAGAATGATCACTAAGGATAGTGATCAGAAAGGATTTGGATTGGATAATTACACTAAAGAAAAAGTTTATAAACTAAAGCGACTTAAATACAAATTAAGAAAATTAAAAAGATAAAATATATTAAATAAACGCTATCACTATTTTTAAAATGATGAACGTTTAAAACTTAAAACGTCGTTTAAATAAAAACTACGTAACGTCATTTAAATAAAACGTGAGAATAAAGAAAGAAAATACCTACGGGTATGAAAATACATTTTACAATCCAAATGATAAAATAAAATTCTTAGAAAAAGAAAATTATTTTACAACTATTTAATTAATTATTATTAATTAAAACTATTTATTAGGTATTTAAAATGCACTAAAATATAAGAAAATACAAAATTAACCTAGAAAATGAAATTATAACTTAGAAAATCTAAAATATGATAAAACTTATTTTAAAACTGAAAATATATTTTTAGACTTTTTATATATTTATTATTAATTTAATACTATTTAAAACTAATTAAATGCTAGAAAATACTATTTAAGCTAAGAAAATTATGGAAAAATACTTTTTAGGCTTTTTATATTTATCTAAACTTAAGAAAATTGAAAATTATTTTTTGAACCTTTTCTTAATTTTTGTATTAAATGCTATTTAAAAGTGCTAAAAACTAATTAAAATGCGGAAAAATAGCAACACAAGCTAGGAAAAATCAAAATTTCAGGAAAACTCTAAAATAATATTTAGAACCTAAGAAAATATAAAAAACAGGGTTGTGTGGAGGATTTGAAACGATGTGGAATGTGCTTATGAAATAAGCACTTGGATAAGCTAAATAGCACCAAGGGCCACCAACTGAAAACAGGAACTATACTATGCTAAAAATGACCAAATGCAACTAAAATCAACAAGCTTAAACCACTGAATATCAAGCTTAACAGATTTGAGATTTGGATAAATGAGCTAAAAAACAGTTTTTGGGGACCAACTTTAAGCTAAGAAATAAGCTACATAATAAGCTGAAACATGAAACCAAGATTTGGATCCTACTCTAGACCTGGCTAAGACCTTATAAACCAAATATCAGACCTAGGTGAGCTTAACTGAGCTCTGCACAAGCTCTGCAAAAGCTGCATAAAACCTGTGCAGACTTGATGCCCTGCACAGGGCATTTAGTCTCATAATCACAAGCTAGAATGAAGCTTCTAAAAATTTGATAAAATTCTTGAAAAATGCTAATAAGAAACAAGACCAGCTGAAGTTCTAATACCCAAAGTTTCATTGGTATTGACCCAGAAATGAATGCATGAAAAATCCTCCCATTATGGCTAAAACTGAGTTTTAAGCTGTTGACTTTTTAACAAAACTAAAAGTTTGACTTACTTGAACTTTGGATCAAATTTATGGATTGATTATGAGCTTAATAGATGAAATAAGATTACTGCACTCTACTCCTATGCATTTTAAACACAAAATCAGATTTTGTTTTGACAAAACCTCAACAGTAAGGCTGCTAAGATGGTTTAAAGAGAATTTTGACTATGAGCTCTTGCAGGCACATGTTTAAGACAGAAATGAGCTCAAATGAGTTATGCAAACATAAAACACCAAGTCCTAACTACTGCACTATCCTCTAATTTCATTTAAGCAGTAAATCCAAACATCCCTTAAAACTACTGTCATGAAAATTAAATGAACTAAACTCAAATCCAGCTTGTTCCTGTGATCAAACTGAGATTAAATAACTATAACACAACTATATTAACAAGTTAAAACTAGTGGTGACCAAAGAAACAGATACAAGCATACCATGCAAACTAGACTTGAAAATGAAAAGTGAAATATCCACTTACAGATGACCAGCTGATTAGCAGACTAAAACCCAACCCAATACTACACTAAATACAACTAATCCAACCCAAATCAAGGATTTGCAACAATAATATCCAGTTCCATTGCAATTTGAGCTCTCTGTTGACTTTCATTGACCATGGAACAAAATTACTTGAAACTGTAATGCAAGCTTATCACAAGCTATATAGAGATTATGTGAGCTGATTTGAATGATGAAATAAGCTTTTGGAAGCTTAAATGTAGAACATTGGTTTGAAAATCTCAACAGTAAACACAAGTTCAATAATTTTAACCAAACCTTGAAATTAATTCTTAAAAACAGATTACAAAGGTACATTAACTTGAGTTTGGATCATAGAAATACAAAATTACAGATTTTAAGCTAAATTAAGACATGGATAAGAAAAACGACATTAAGAAATATTAAAACTAAATTCTACTACTTTTTCATGCTTCTCTCCTCTTTTCTTTTATACAAAATTGCTTCCACTTGCCTTCTCAGCATATCCCACCTATTACCTTAGCCATTGGATGAGTCAAGTGTATATTGGCCGTTTGATTGAATTTGGCGGGAAAAAGTGGTATTAGCAGTTGTGGGTTGAGTGAGGGGGGAGAATGAGCATTTAATGGTTTTTGTTTTATGTTGAGGTGGAGGAGACAAGGGTGATATGGAGAGAGGGAATGGGTTTCTTGAGTGATTTCGTGGATTGGGTTGGGAGGAAGGAGGAAAAGGCGCGGGTGTTTATTTGACCGAGGGTTGACGGGTTGGATAATAGGGCGGGTTGTGTTTGTTTGGGCTTTGGATTGGGCCTAGGGTAGACAAAGGGTCCGTTTGGTTGTAGTAATAACACAAGGACCATAAATGTAAATTCCCAAACTTCAAGGACCGATTTTGCACTTTTCCCAATTAGCTTCCAAGGACCAATTATGATGTAATTCCAAAGTTCACAAACCATTTTTCATTTTTCAAATTTCAAAATTTCCTGGGACCTATTTTGCCATTTTGGATTTTCAGGGACTAAACATGTAATTTTGGAAAACTTGTAACCCAAGTGTAATATTTTGAGAAATTTACTTTCAAAACCTTGGGTTGGCTTTTCCTTTCAAAATAAATGCATAGGGACTAATTTTGACAAGTTTTGAAACTTGGGGACTAAAGCGCCAATTTTGCAAACTTGATACGTTTTCATCGATTTTGATATTTTGCATTTAAAACACATAAAACACCGATTTGTGATATTTTCATCATTTTGATGCATTTTGAGTGTTTTCGGATGATTTTGCGATCTAGATAGTATAAAATGATGAGTATTTAGATACTCATCGAAGTTCATGAGCCGCGACCGGTCTCCAAATCATATGCTTGGAACAACTGAGTCCGTGTACCACGAGCGATTTAAACGATCTGCAGGTTGAACATGCACAAGAATGGATAATCGGATAATTGGGATCCCATGCAAGAATGGGTTCCATTTGGTTAGTAACAATGTTTGGAACACCCACATCGAAATAGAAGCATTCATATCGTAGTGAGGCAATGGAATCATTGTGAATAGATGCGATACTAGTGTCGATTAGCCTGCTCACGGTGTGATCACTTCTTAAGGAATAGTTCTACCAAGTGAGCATCCATTTTCTAGTGGGCATTATCGATTAGTCTTAAGACCAACGGTATCCAATAAAAGCCTATTTTATTGAATGTTCTTCCCGGGTTTCCACTTGTTTTCTAACTTTCTTTCGTTTTGCCTTTTAGCCTTCTTAGCATGAATTTTTGCATTAACAATATTAATCGGACAATTAACATCATTAGGCGTAACATTAACACCACATTCATGATTAGAAATGTAATTCAAGCGAGACATTAGTACAAGGTTTGCAAATAGTATCGAATTCGAATTAATTACGAAGACGCCTATGGCTAATACTAGAATCAACACGATTCGTTTTATTCAATTCAAGCTTAAAGTTCCTAGATTGTTCTTCTACTCTCTTCCAAAGGCACATTCTTAGCTTGGGAGGTCCTATCATTCCTTGTATTGTCTTGAGACTTTGACCGCTCCGTTTAATGTCACCGATTACTCTGTAGAGGAATGGGAACATTAGTTGGTTTAACTACTCTTTGCATCACATGTTTAGATGTCTTGGGTCCGAACTACATGCGGTGCACTAAGGTTCACTTTCTTAAAACTAGAGGTACCGAGATTTATACTCCTAGAAGGCACACTTGAGTTCTCTTTCTTAGCATTGATGGATCCGAATCGAACTACTTAAAGGCACACTCGGTTCACATTCAAAACATTGGGAATCGAATGCATATCATACTTGGCATTAGTCATCGAGCATGGAATCAAAGGATTAACTCTCTCACCTAATGACTTTGGGCATATTGTGATCAAGCATTCTAAGATTTCTTGAGATCGTTTGGCATATGAGCATGCATGTCTAATTGCATTATCATGAGGTTTCTCTAGCTTATCCTCTTCAACAATCTCACGCAGATATTCTAGGCAATCCTTAAGGGATGAGAAGTATGTTTGAATAGCAAGTTTGTTGTTCCTTAGATGAGGAGGACATATGTCATGATAAAGCATATTTATTACAAGAGTTAACCTTTGATACAACATTCTCCCATTGGTCATTGGCATTTTCCCTTTTACCCGACTCTTGATTCTCAATTTCCTTTTGCAATGAAGCTATTTGTTCGTTATTTTGTTACGAGTGACTTTAATTGATTCAAATAACTCATTGAAATGACGTTTAACTTTTCATTTTCTTCTAGAAAACTTTCGTTTTCCTTTTGTAAAGCATTTACTAGGTTTTGAAGATGAAACGTTTGAGAATTCGAGAATCTAAAGGAGGAGGCATTTGGGAGCTGTCATATTGTTCGTTTGACCCTTTAATTGAGAGATTTAGGCTTTCAACTTTCGATCGTGTTGCACCGAGCTTGAATCGCTCATCACGTTTGTTAATTTGAAAACGCATCAAACTCGGAGCATCCGAAGATGTCTTGATATTTGAAGTTTTGACATTTTCTTTGAGATGTTGATATTTGAGTTGTAAATTAAAATGCTCAACTTCTAGTTTAGAAAAATGTTTAACCAAATTGTCGTGATCATCCAGATTCAATTTTCTCGGTTAGTTTAGAATTAGTTTTTCAAGCTCAATGACACGATCATGGGAGACTTTCGGGGCCACGAGATAGTTCATGAAATTTGGAAGATTTAATAGAGCAATTTGAAGCGATGAAAAAATATCTTGAGCAACACATTCGGTAATAAGAGTCTCATTTAAGGTATGCAAGTTCTTCCTCTCAATCTCATTATATTTTAGTGCACGCTCATAATCACTAACTTCAACTACCATTGCATCAAATTCCTTTTCCATTCCTTGATATCGGTTTCTATCCCCTTTTAAGACTCTCAAAGTGATCTTTCGAAGTTTAAAGAAAGGCATGACCTCGGTTAAATAACATTCTTTCATTTGCTCAAACCCCTTTCTCCTTCCGTAATACCGATGGGTGTGATCCTTTTCTTGCAAGTTTTCTCAAAATCAACAAATAGTTGAAAGATAACATATTGGCTAATTAAGGTCTTGCTTTTAGTGGCAATTGTTCTAGGAACAAGATGCATTGGTGTATTAGGAGGATACACAATCGCTCTAGGCATTCTCCATAGGGGAGGTTTGTTTCAACAATGTTTTCGACTTTACTTATCTAAATCCTTTTCCGAAAACTTGTTCGGGAGTCAACAATGTCGAGGCTTAAACATGTTCAAGCAAATCCAGTTTTCCTTTTCGTAGTCATGGGGAGTGATAATTATTTTCTCTCTTTGCATTTAGGATCATCTAATTTTTGTTCATCCTTTCCTAGTGACATCATCGATTTCTTATCTTCCTCGGTGCACTCAACGCAACTCGGTTTCATCTAGGTTTAAGAATCTCATTGCCATCATAGATCACACTTTGAGATGCTTTTGCTATCTTTCCGTACTCGTGGTTGGGTTTATCTATAATGGGAACACTATGCTTATCGCTTAGAACTCTATGTTTAGTGACCATGTGAGCGATCTGAATGGTGTTTCCTTGTATGTACAACTTGTTTTCAAGCTTGTTTTCAAAGTTTTCAGATTAGAAAAGTCTCTCAAGAGTTTTGATTCCTTTGCATTAAATTCTTGCTTAAGCATTTTCACATTTTCTTGAAGTTCTTGTTTTTGCTTAGTTGTTTTAGAAAGTTTTTCTTGCAAGGAATTTAATTCTTGTTTCAATACTTCTTCTAAAATTACTTTTTCTAATGATTTATCGTACTTGGTCATCCATTTCGCTCACGAGTGGTCAACTCAAATTTTGCACGTTGTTCATAAATAGCAACACGTTCTTTATAGGCATTTAGTTCGAAATTACGAATCATCGAGGCACATGCGGTGTATTCATCAAAAACATAGTCATTGTTGATGGAGAAGATGCATTACTTGGTACACCTTCACTTTCACTTTGTTTCACGTATTGATCATATGGGATAATGTCGATATTACCCATATTTTCAATATTTGATTCAATAGTTTCGATTGATTGTACTTTGTCATGCATCCGTTGCATCGACATTATCATATAGTTTTAATACCTCGAGATGAGTTTGTCATGGGATGGGCCACTAGTGGCGAAGAAGAGACCTTGGGAGAAACCATTGGAGAGATGCTAGCCATAAAATTGTGTGTGCCGTAGGTCCATCATCCACATCAGTCGTATGCATCACAATCGGCGACTTGAAAGGCATTCGATGATTGTGACATATCTCTGAATAGGCTGCTCATCCACATCAAGATCATAGGTCTTGGCATTGCCTCGCCTAGAAACAACAATTCCTCTTCATCCAAAGCAACACCATTGTCCCGAGCTTGTACCAAGAAAGATCTTATCTCAAGTAATCGGCGTGCGTGGACGCTTTGGAGATGTGTAGTTCCTTGCAATGTGTCCTCACCACCACGCTTATAACATTTGATTGGCTTAGCTTGACCTTGGTTACCATTCCTTCCTCGATTTTGGTTGCCAACATAGCCTCTACCAACTCCACCTCTTCCCCGATCATCTTGTCTTTCTGAATCTGGTTGCACCACGATCCTTCCATCTTTAACAAAGAGCTTGATTGTGTGGGTTAGATGCTATTCGAGGTTGTTATTGGTTTGTGGGAGAGAATTCATGTTTTGGCTAATCGGAAGAGCTAGTTGATTAATGAAGTTTCCCACGTGTGCATCAAGATCGACTTGTTTGAACATAGGATCGGGAATGAGTTTGTGATTACCATTACCCAAGGGTATGACTTGTGAAGCTTTGGTTGTGATTCGATGTTTGAGTAGAAGGCGGTTGAATCATTAGGCGAGCTTGTCTCTCCCCGGTTGGTTTTGAACCGATTGAGAATCAATTTTTCAAACATAGCATGTCTCTCATTCGAAGGAGGAAGGCATAGAGTTGCTCATAGTTTGTATTCTTCAATCCTTTAGTGAGCTTCACAATGTGACAAACTTGTGCCATTCGGGATTCATGTTGTTCACAAATTTTGAGTTCAATGAATGTTAGGTATAGTCATTCGATGTTCCTCATGTCATTCACTAACTTATGAAATCTCACATAGTACTCATAGACATTCTCATCGGTTTCATCTTGAAGTGTTCAAATTGTCATAGAGTTGGGATTCTGTCTTCCATAGTTAATTCAACCGAGAGAAGCATCTTAACATTATCCCAAACCGCCTTTGCATCGGTGTTGTGATTGATCGACTTGTAGATGTCTTTAGGAAGACCTTGAAGAACAATGTTTGAAGCCACGATATCGCATCGAATCTCTTTTCTCCTTATCATCAAGCTCATCATACATTTTAGGTCATCCCATTCCGTAAACGGAGTACCATCTTCATTAGTATCAAGTATGTCTCTAGTCGTCTCAACTCGATATGGTCCTTCATCAATGGATTTGAGAATGTTGACACCATTTTCCTTTCAAAGCGATACAATCGATTCGTTGAGCCCAAGAATCGTAGTCGGTTCTGTCGAGCATGGGTGGACGAGTATCGACCCAATGCTTGAACATCCTCTGCAGCAGTGGAGATGATAGTAGGAACGTTGGTAGACATGTTAACAGATAATACGGGATTTTATAACTCTATGATTCAACCGAGAAATAGATTCTTTCACGGAATTTTACTAAATCAAGAGAAAACGAGACCTATAGCTAAAGATCATATAGCGCCACAGTATATATATACGAACCTATAAGGAACACTTACCTCTTTCTCAGTGCTTTCTTTAGGCTCCTGGCTGCGTAAACAATCACCCAAGTCGCTAGAAGATAATGCACCAAGTCGCTAACACTTAATTCGCTACACCACTAAGTCGCTAGAGTCCCAAGTCGCTAGACAAATGCAAGTCACTAAGTAGTAACTCGCTAAGACTCAAGTCGCTAGCAAAATTTGGCGACATTACGCTACTCAAGTCGCTAAAGATACAAGTCGCTAAAGAGCAACTCGCTCTGGACCAAGTCGCTACCACCAAGTCGCTACCCGTAGTGGAGAGTCCACTACTTGTCTCAGAAATCGCTAGATCTAAGTCGCTGGGTCTAAAGCGTAACTCGCTCTGATTTGTAAAGCAAGTCGCTACGAAGAAAGTAATCCGTGAGTTAAGTCGCTAGCAAGAAAACCACATAAACATCACTTTTCAATCCAAAACAACCCAACCAAGATGATTTAAGATTACCAAATGAAAACCTACACACTTGTGATGATTCTAAACATAAAAGTACTAACAAAATCCAAACTTTAACACAAGAAATCAACCAAATGATGCAAAAACCACTAAACTTTTTCAAACTCAAAAACCACTAGAAATCCAAAGATGTGCAAGATATGATCTAACCATGGCTCTTGATACCAATTGTTGGATATTAGTTTTCACATACACATCAAACCATCACACAAAGTCGCGTATAGATGGAATTCTAGAGAGAGAAAGTTAGAGGTTTAGGGAACTTAGTGAGAGAAAGTGAAAGATATTATTATGAGATCCAACTCTATACCTTAGGAGGTAGAGAGTATTTATAGTCTTACATAAATCGCCACACATCGGGCTGTGGATCAGGCATACGGTGGGTAAAGACCCGTCCGTCCTCCACGGTGTTACTTAACTAAATACTACTTAACTTAAAATAACTACGACTACGAGCTTTCTAACGATTACATATACTTGAGGTGACCGACTCTTTAATACCGGAATTTCTAATTCCTAACAGTATTTGTAGGGTATGCACCAAACAAAAGGGATACCGAATCTACAACAAAAGAACCCGAAATATCATGGAAACAATTCACGTTACGTTTGATGAGTGACCGGTCAAATGGCTCTGGATAATCCAGTTCAGACCCGCACTTCAAAACAATCCCATTGGTTCATCCCTTGTTCCAAACTCTTCTCAAGAAACTCCATATGTACCTCCATCCGAAGATGATTTAAAGAAATTGTTTGATCCTATGTTTGATGAACTTTATGATCCAAGTACTAATGAGGTGTCGATTCCTACTACGAGGTCGCTCATATTCCGTGAATGAAGTCAATCCTCAATCTCAATATCTTTAAGTCAAGAAGCGCCTCTGCGATCCTTGATCTCATCAAAAATCATCATTCTTGAATGTACATCATGGAAATGTTTCTAGCATCAATGATGAAGTTAATCCCTTTGCTACTACTTGAAGATGCTCCATTTGAAAACATATTTGCTCTCGAATCTTCATCGAACCATCTTCTTCAGAGACATCGACTCGCTACTTGATCCCTCAACTCGCCACATGAACACCTTAGAAAATGGACTCACGATCATCCACTAGACAACATCATTGGAAATCCTCTCGTCTCAGTATCAACATGGAAACAACTTGCAACCGATGCCTTATGGTGCTTCTTCAACTCCGTACTATCTAAGATCGAACTAAAAGATGTTAAAACCGCCATGAATGAAGATAGTGGTTCAATGCCATGCAAGATGAAATTCATGAGTTTGATCAAATTGATGTATGGGAGTTAGTACCGCCCAGATCGTACTATGATTATTGCTCTTAAATGGATATTCAAAGTGAAACTTGATGAGCATGGTGATGTGTTGAAGAACAAGGCTCGATTAGTTGCTAAAGGATACCGTCAAGAGGAGGTATTGACTTTGAAGAATCTTTTGCTCTAGTTGCTCGAATCGAGGCAATCGTAATCTTTATGGCTAATGCTTTGCTAGTAAGAACATGATAGTCTATAAGATGGATGTAAAGACGACATTTAAGCGGAGATCTTAAAGAAGTCGTCTCACGCCACCAACTGAAGGATTTGTGAATCAAGAGCATCCTACTCACGTTTATCGTCGAAGAAGGCTCTTTACGGTTTAAAGCAAGCTCCAAGGGCATGGTATGATACATCACAAAGTTTCTTCTATCTACCGGATTTAGCAAAGGAGCATTGATCCAACATTGTTCACGGTGAAGTCGAGCAAACATTTAATTCATGTTCAAATTTATGTTGATGATATTATTTTGCCTCGATAGACCCAATGAAATGTGATCGTTTTCAAATGAAATGAGTTCAAAATTTCAAATGTCAATGATGGGACAAATGTCATTTTTCTTGGGATTACAAATTTCGCAAAGTCCGGAGGCATTTTATAAATCAATCCAAATATGCAACCGAGATCTTAAAGAAATTCGGATTTGATTCAAGTGACCCTATTGACACTCCCATGATTGATCGAACCAAACTAGATGAGGACCACTCGGGGATCATGATTGACCAAACAAAATATCGTAGTATGATTGGATCCTCGATGTACCTCACGACTAGTAGACCGACATATTGTTCATTGTTTGCATATGTGCTAGATACCGTGCTAAGCCTACTAAAAGCACCTTGAAGCGGTTAAACGGGTCTTCGGTATCTCCAAGGAACCATCAATATGGGTCTTTGGTACCAAGGACACCGGTATGTCACTAACGACCTATGCGAGATCTTGATCATGCAGGTGTCAAGATACTCGTCAAGTACATCCGAGGTGCTCGGTTTTGGGTGATAAAATTGTGAGTGGTCTTCAAAGAAGCGAATGAGTACTTCTATTTCTCTACAGAGGTGAATACATAGCCATGTCATCTGTTGTGCTCAAATCTTATGGATGAGATCTCAATTATCGACTATGGCTTTGAATTCAACAAAATCCTCCATCTTGTGATAATAAAAGTGCTATTGCTCTCTCATGCAACAATGTTCAACACTCAAGAGCAAAGCATATCGACATTCGACATCATTTCATCAAGGAACAAGTGGAAAAGGTGTGGTAGAACTCTATTTTGTGAGGTCCGAATATCGCTTAGCGTACATCTACACCAAAGCTCTTCCAAGAGAACGTTTTGAGTTTATTCTTCCACGCCTTGGCTTGAAAAGCCTTCAACCGAAACACTCAAACGCCTTCGGAGGAAGACGAGGAGTAAAGGTCTATCTTCATCTATCTCTTGTAAATATTTATTCGAAAAACAAAATACAAAATTATAAAACCTTCAAAAATCAAATAGAAAAATATAAAACTTTCAAAATCCATAAAAATTTGAAAAATTCAAAAATCTTCAAAAATATTGTCATTTTGTCATGTTTCTCTCGATTCGATAATATATACGGTCTTGATGTTGTCATTCAAAGAATGACACGGACTTTAGATGTTGTTCAATTTTTATAAAAAAAAAATTGGGAGAAAGAGAAAGTATGGTTTATTGTCATTTCAGCAAGAACCCGCTTTCAAAGAAAGAATAGAGCCATGCTTTTCATGTTTTCAAGATTTGAGAATTTGTTTGAACATTCATCAAAAGCCTACTTATCAACCAAATTCCATGCTCTGATTCTATTTACATGTTATCTGCTGAAAACAAATTGTTTTGAAAATTAACTCGGACTCTATTTTTGATAATCATCTGGACTTATTTGTCAAAATATCAATCTCTCAATCAACAACCTATGTCATTGATTGAGGGGGAGAATGATTTCAATTAAATTAAAAAGTTATTTGGCATTAAATTGCTTTCATAATCAAGTCACAATTCTCCTTAAAAGCTTTCAAAATCAATTTAAATCAATAAGAGATCACAAATCTCAAATGATTTGATAATTGTGATCGGGGAGAATGTGTGATTTAAATTGGTTTAAACCGATAATTCGGTAAATGGTTTTATAAGGATGTACATGCTATCCTTCACACATGTGACAAACGATTTCAAATTTTCCATGCACATGTTGAGGGGGCATCTATCTTAAACCTATGATTTGAAACGTGATCACTTATCTCATGTGCAGGTTCCTCTAGTATGTGCAAAACTCTTTTCAAATCTCGAGGCACATATTGAGGGGAGCTAAATTATGAAAATCTCATCCTTCCCCAAAATGCTTCATCTACTTGTCTTGATTAGGGAAGTGATGTTGATATTTTTTAGAAAATGGTAATCAAAGAAGTTAATTTTTTCTCTTGCCTCCATGTGCAAAACGATTTCAAATATTTGTTGCACATGTTGAGGGGGAGTTCTCGTTCTAAAAATATCAAAAACAATTCAGGTACAAAATGCTTTGATATTATATCACAAGTATCTGGAGTGATTCTCAAATAGTTTTCAATTGATTCCAATGGCAGATGAACAATACCAAATATACCGGCCAACTTTACTTTATGTACGGTGATATAAGGATGATAAGGTTAGGTATGTGTTCCCATGATCCGCCAGAACCGGAAGGATCTAACCAGGGACTATCCACTAGTTAGTGTAGAGTTCTTAGGTATGATGATAAAAGGAGAAAATGAGATATGGGAAGAGTCTTGATCGAGGCCGAACTAATCTTGGAATAAACCCAACAAGGTTCTAGCTATGAAGTCTCGGTAAGCAATCAAGGGTTGAAGAATTAAAAGAATTGAATGAGAAAAGGGTGAAAACAAATAGCCCTCAATTTATTCAACCTTAGGCGTAAACCGGGTTCAATTCATATGCTACCGATGGTAACATCGGTATTGAAGACAAGACGTCATGGACCCGGGACGCACCGCACTTCAACTTTCCAAACCACTCAAGTTCCTCTTAAAAGGACTTGTTTCATCCTCACGGGAACCGACATTATCTATCGACTTTCTCTTAGAGATTGTTGATATTGAAGAAGGAGACCTCTCCTAGTCTCCCACGGGATCCAAATATGCACAAATTGAGTCTAGAGCCACGAGATCATCAATAAATCTCATTAGGACACTTTCAATGAAGACTCCTATTTCACACAATGTGGAAAGAGAGATTATATCTTGAGTCCCACGATTATCCTTGTGGTTTTGCGGAACATCCGAGTGATATGTGAACATATTCACGGTGAAGATGGAAAACCTTCGAGCCAACATCAAACAAGCTCTCGGTAGGTGGCATGTGAGATCTATTAAATAGATCAACCATGTGACAACCGAATGAAACAATGGGCGATTCAATCTCTTGAATCAATCTCGGTTCAGTTATGGATTGACGGATACCTTTGAAAACCGGTCTTTGAGCTTAAAACTCTTTTCTATAGCACATCGACCGTGTACTAATTTTTCAAATCAAAAGGTGTTTTATGATTGATAATTGATTTTCAATAAAACCTTCGTTGTCTTGCAAAAACAATTTCTATTGAGAAATACACGATTGCTTTTCAAATCTCTTTTCATCAATCGATGGACTTAACCGTTGGTTCACTCACTGTGTTGTCTTCTTTGAGATGTTCCGGTTTGAGAACAAAGAAGAGCAACGCGAAACCTCGTCAAGGAAATTCTTGAATTATACCGATCACAGGCGATACTTGTCGCGATCAACGGGAACCGTGGGCGTGTACCTCAATTCAACGAAGTGATCAAAGACACTTTCGCGCGCTTTATTGCTAATTGTTTTATGTAGGTACACCCGACTTTTGCGGTGATCGAATGAAGCGGTCAATCCATAGCCGCATGCTCACACTACACATTCATCTCAAAAGAAATCATGATAAGTGCATCAATGACTCGATATTTTCACTCCATGCTTCGCTACGCTGCGCCAATATCATGAATCAACAAAAGCTTCCGTTACTCGATGAGAAGATATCATGATCAAGAATGTGAGCATGTCGGTCCGAATGTCACAACATCACAAAATTCCAACACCACAATGGATGTCTCGTAGATTTTCATAGTGATGATCTCAAAAGTCGGCTCAAAATTATTATCACGTGGATCGTTAAAGACCTCCACCGGAGTAACCAAACATGCAATAAGAAGAATCAATGTCTACGAGCTTGAGCAAAGTAATACATCAAGAATGCAAGAACAATTGTTAATGAAATATCTGCTTGTATTCAATGTAATTTTAGTATATGTTTGAGGTGACCTCCCTTGGGGAGATTGTTAGGAATTAGAAATTCCGTATTAAAGAGTCGGTCACCTCAAGTATATGTAATCGTTAGAAAGCTCTTAGTCGTAGTTATTTTAAGTTAAGTAGTATTTAGTTTAGTAACACCGTGGAGGACGGACGGGTCTTTACCCACCGTATGCACGATCCACACCCGTTGTGTGGCGTTTATTGTAAGACTATAAATACTCTCTACCTTCCAAGGTAGAGAGTTGGAGCTCATAATAATATCTTTCACTTTCTCTCACTAAGTTCCCTAAACCTCTAACTTTCTCTCTCTAGAATTCCATATATACGCCAACTTGGTGTTATGGTTTGATGTGTAAGTGAAAACTAATATCTTACAACCTACAATGGTTTAATTTTGTAACCTTCATGCTTTTAGTTTTTAGCCTTCTATCTCTCTTTTTTTTTTTCTTTTTCCCCCTAATTTCATATCTATAAATATAATTTTTTTAAACTGGTTTTTTGTTCACCTATTTTTTTTTCATAAGATCAGTTTTCATTTTTTGTGGTAGTGCATTTGGGAAAGAAGGCTAAGTATGCCATAATTACTAATTGATGGATGTTTATGGGGAAGCAAAACCCATAATTACTTTCCACTGCATTTGGAGGCTCTATAGTGGCAATCAAATCAAAAGTCTAATAAGTCATGTACTATGACATCATAGCAATAATAACTCACCCCTAATTTGCCCTTTAAAAGACATACATAGCAAGCAAAAAACACATACCAAAGTAAATTTGCCCTAAACCTCAAATATAAAAAACAGGTAAAAAAAATATGAAGACACCAATGCCTTTTTGCGAAGAGCTTGTTGTAGCTGCTGGTTCTAGCTTTGTGAGGGATATGATGGTTGTTCGATTTGGAAGAGAGGTGACCGTGACTATGGTGGATGAAGGAGAACTCATGAAAAAGGCTCAGGACATTAGGGCTCGCGTGGCTGAGCGGGTCTATGTGATTGGAGAGCTGGAGCTCTTGTATCCGTTTGATTCTTCTGTGCAAAGTATCTCAGAGCTGAATAAGTTGCAAACTGAAGATTTAAGCGAAGCTGCAGCAATCCTGGTGAATGTGATGAAGAAGCAAAAGCGAGCACAGGAGCTTTTGTCATTTATCGAGGAGTTGAAAGGGATGGTGTACTGACATTCTTTATTTTGGTGTTTTTGAAGTGTTTTTTGGGTTTAAGCGATGGTGTGAATGGCTAGGATCGCTAGTATGTGTTTACCAAGACTGGATAATGGTTATGTTTTTTTGTCTTTGAACAATTTAGCTTTTTTTTAAGTTTCAGAAGCCAGTGCATTAAACTTTTATGTTGCTATATTAATCTTGGTTGAACATACCTGTTTTTGCTATATGTCGTACCTGGTTGCCTTGCTATGATGTCGCCGCAGACATGCACTTTTAAACCGATCTTGTGACACTTGGCCTTGTTCCATAAGTGGTTGGCTCCAGTAGGCTTGTTCCATAAGTGGTTGGTTCCACTCGCAGTGCAACACGCAGTATGTTATAATAAGTTTATTGTTAGTGTATGAGGAGCAGGAGCAAAGCTAAATATTAAAGGTTTGAAAATTATGACAGTTGAACTTGCATTTTAAATGCAAAGGGTAGAGAAATGCAAACCAAAATAGGAAACATAATATATACTATAGTCATATTACAGGGATAAACTCACCAGCTAGCCATAGTTGTTCTTTTTCTATGAACATCTGGTATCATGTACAGCTGAGCATGGCCTAGTTTAAAAAATACGATAAGAATCTTATTGAGCGACAGTAAAGCATTGTGCAAAAACAAAGCACATCAACGCACCTTCCGCCGGTCGACACCGGGTGTTGCAGACCGACCTTCGTCTGAATCTATGTAGCTTCCTGTAACATGCACGTGTCGCTTGTCCACAACACCCACAAAAAAACATCCAACATCAGCATTTGGATGTTTGCACGGTAAACATTACAATAAGTACAAGCACATCAAGAATGAGCAAAAAAAATGAACCAACCTTTGCCATGATGGGTTTTTGATACTGTAAAAGCTTGGGACGCACGCCCGAAAAAAGGGCAGACATCATTTAATAATGGTAGCATTCAACTGCATGTAACTCTAACCTTAAACCCAAATTAAAACTGTGCACCTCATTTAGTGGCCCAAAAATGTAAGCATAAGTAACATTGGCCTGGAAGTTTTATTTTGTGGTGGGTGCAACTGATGGAAGTTAACAATGGGAGGCCATAATCGCCCATGACAATAGTGGAATTTTTTTAGACAAATGGCTCAGATGGGTGAACCTTGTTGCAAAGAGGATAGACCCGCCATGGCTGCAATAGCTGCCTGTCGCCATGCCAAGATACGGGCCATCTCACATTTACCTAAGGAAGCCCAATTCATCACAACCTCGAAAAGGAAACCAAAGGGCGACTATTTACCAAACAAAGCCCATCAGGATCATCGACCCGTTCCATTCATTCCCACTCATATCGTATATTTATTATGTAACCTACGATCATGAATTCAAAGTCTCACATGATCACATTGCACCAACATCAACATAAAAACCAAAGTTATGCAAGGGCTAATCTGCACCAAAATTGATGCCAACCAAATGGAAACCGAACCCGAACAACATCATGGCTGCAACCATATGGTCACCTTGCCAAGGCATGTTCTTCGGCCAACTTCAGCTACCAAGAGAAACCAAAAAAGGCCAAATATCATGGCTCGGCAGCCTGCACTGCACATAAACCTTATTATACATCATATATTCTTATATTACATTTAGCCTTTTCATTAAGTGACTTTAGTCACTCTTTAAAAAATTATAAATGGCTCAGATGGGTGAACCTTCATGCAAAGAGGATACACCCGCCATGGCTGCAACAGCTGCTTGTCGCCCTGCCAAGATACGGGCCATCTCACGTTTACCGGAGGAACCCCAATTCATCACAGCCTCGAAAAGGAAACAGAGGCAAATAAGAAAGGGAAAAAACACCAGGGCTTGCATCAACCACTCAATATATGAAACTTGCTTAAAAGATTTTTGATGCGGAATAATCGGCACACTTGTCACACCTTGCATCAATCGTTGAAAATACTAAACTTTCTGAGGAAATCTTCGATGCAAAATAATTGAGAAACCTATGTCTAATATCAGATCCACCAACCCCCCAAAAGTATGTGGAAGAAAATAGAGATGCACCTATAGCGTTTAACATGTGGCCAACGTCCATCCACAAACGGTAATAAAATATTGATTTAACGGTACCCATCGCCGTACGATGAGAGAATGCCCGGATTTTTACCTAGAGAAGCACCCAGTTGGATATAAAAGATAAGCTATGAATGTGAGTACAAATGAATAGACCGGGTCAGTTAGGGTAACGGGCCTCCACCCAAAAGCCTGCTTAAAAAAAATACCAAAGTTGCACTATTCATAAGGTCCCAAATAAATGTGATATAGAAGAATCAAACTTTCACACCATCACATTGCACCCACATCTACATAAAAACCCAAGTTATGGAAGAGCTAATTTGCACCAAAATTGATGGTAACCAAATGGAAATCAGACTTGAACAACAACATGGCTGCAACCATATGGTCACCTTGCCCAGGCATGCTCTTCGGACAACTTCAGTCACCAAGATAAACCAATAAATGGCTCAGATGGGTGAACCTCCGTGCAAAGAGGATACACCCGCCATGGCTGCAAGCCATGGCTGCAACAGCTGCATGTCACCCTGCCAAGATACGGGCCATCTCACGTTTACCGAAGGAACCCCAATTCATCACTGCCTCAAAAAGGAAACACAAAGGACGACTATTTATGCTGATACCTGAGCGACACAACATTATTGTGATAAATCTACCAGACAGACATTACCTTTTAGATCCAAAAAGGTATACCTCCAGAATGTCATCTAGCAATATTCGTACCCAAAGATAGCCGCATCGACTGTCTAAAAGCAATGGTTATACTTAGAGCAGTTGCAACACCAAACATATACCAAAGCAGCATGTTAAAAAACAGGATGGATCCACTGTGGGTGCAACCATCATGGGTTGCCCCGCCAACATGCAGATAACATATCTCCTTCAAAGGCATTCCCGGCGATGACAACAAATACCACCAGCCACTGCTTCAAAGCGCAATAAGCAGCTAATAAGCATGATAATTATCATACCAAAGACCTGCATAATTTCAGACGCACAACAAGGCTCAGATTTCCACCCATAAAATGCAAAGCAAGATACTGGCCATGGCTGCAATCAAAAACTGGCCTGCCAAGCTACCAGTATCAGACAATTATGCAAACAAAGTATTCAATTTCATGCAGGCATCATCATTGCCTAAACCAAACAATCTGATTTTTTCATGGGCGTAAAGGATGAAAGCCAACGGTGAAGAGGCCACAACCAATTTTACAACAACATCGGAAATTTGGATGGAAAATCGGCTGAGATGGGTGAGCATTCAAGCAAACAGGATACACTCGCCATGGCTGCAACAGATACCTGTCGCCCTGCCAAGATACTTGCGATCTCACGTTCACCTAACATACCCCGATTCATCACAGGATCTACAAACAGATACAAAGGCCAGCCATGTATCACGGCTACCATGGGAAAATCTGGAATTACATAATATGACATTCACGGGCATTCTCTGCATCTGTAACCCACAACCATGAAACCAAAGTTTCAGTCAATCACATTTCACCACCATGAACATAAAAAACATAGTTACGGAAGAGCCTTGCAGAAAAACTAATGGTAGCCCAATAGAAGCGGTGCTCGAAAAACAGCATGGCTGCGACCATACGGCCACCCTGCCAAGGGCTGTTTTTGGGCAAACTTCAGCCATCAATACAAACCAAGAATGCACAACATCATTTTCCCTTAGGCTACAATGCGTGTAATACAAATGAGAGAACGACAAGTTACCATGTCTCTGCACATGCGATGGGTGCAACCTCAACAAGTCTACCACACCATAGCGGAGCCTGAAAACATGGAAAACCCACAAACATTTTCAGAAACTATAATATTTCATTCAAATCTAAGTCACACAAACTGCTAAACCATAACATATAACATTCCATTCCACCAACATGACCACATATTTTTTTAACAAAAACTAAAGCGACATCAATTATGAAAAGAATGCTTCATTTTAGCACCATTGAATTGATGCACACACTCGAAATGAGAAAACGCCCAAAATAATTTTACAAAATAGGAAATCCTAAATTAAACCTAAACCCTACTTGCTATAAAATGTTAAACTAAACATATTCCCTCATTCATATAAACCATCTGACCCCAAAAAATAAACCTAAACCCTCACAACATCGAACATGCGCAAAGATTAAAAAAAACCTAACCTAGCATAAAATCTTCACGACACCAAACTTGGTGAAGGTTATTTCGATCACAAATAATTGATCCACTTAACTCTAATTATAGAAACACCGAACCAAAAGAGATATGCACCTGTACCAACGATGTCAGTAATAATGAATAGACCGGAACGGTCAGGCTAATGGACCTCCACCCAAAGACTTCGACGCCGGGAAAAAACCCTCAATTGCATTATTCATAAGATCCCCAAAAAAGAATGGGTGAAGATAAGGTTGTATGGTTGATGTGTGGTAATGAGAAAGAAAGAAAGATAATTCGAGAATACCCGGTTTTACTAGCGGGTCACCCAAACGGTTCAAAAAAAAAGCAAAGTTGCACTATTCATAAGGTCCCCAATAAATGTTATATAGAAGAATTTTTAAATTTTTGCTAGAGTAAATTGCAAAAGATATCATTGTGGTTTGGCCAAATTGCATGTTTGGCGCCTGACCTTTCAAAAGTTCAACGATCATCCTTATAAGGAACATTTGGTTACATATTCAGTTTTAAGCTAAAGTGAAACAGCTAAGATTACCCTCGTCTTCTTCTTTTTTAACTTTTCAACTCAACTTTTATTTTTTCTGATACAAAAATAGTAAACCTAAATTCACCACCATCATTCATCCCAACAAACTTAAATTCATCACCATCCTAACTCCAGAAGTTATCTATCATTTTCATCAACATACATTCACAAATAAATAAATACACCACTACACATGTATACAAAAACAAACCTTTCCTCCCAATCACCACCACCTCCTCCTCTAGTTTTCGATTATCGTCGTCCATTGTATCACGAGAGCCACATACACCATCAGATCTACTTCATGTTCAACAACAACCGCATCCATTATCATCATTCATCCACCATTAAATCTACTTATAAAACACATCACTCGAGCTACGTCTTAAAAAAACTTCCCACCATCGGATCTGCAACTATCTTTATGCATATGGTACAAGTGTTTCATGTACATATATAAAATGTATAAGTGTTATGGGTTTGTTTTAGATATGATATGGTTGTCCGAGTTTTATGGAATAATTAATGCGTTGGATAAACCTTGATTTCTTCTCTTTGTATTTGAGTATATTTTTTAATTTTGATATACAGACTTAGATACTCATATGGAACATAGATACATATGCATATGTTTGAAGTTTGCTCAGATTGTTGGATATATTTGAAGTTTTACCAGTACACCGTGTTCTTAATTTTTGAGTTATTTAAGTTTTTTTAATTCATATATGTTGAATATGTTTGGGATATATATAACTATATATGTATTTAGGCTTTTCTTAATTTGTTTATATTATTAGTTTATCTGACTAGAAATTTATTATTGATGTTCTTTGTTGTGACGTTTGCATAAAAATAAATAAAAAGTCAACTAAATAGTAAAAATGAAAGAAAATGAGGGTAAATTAGTTATTTTACTTTGGCTTGGGACTGAATATGCAACTAAATGTTCCCCACATGGACGGTTGCTTTATTTTCAAAAAGTCTAAGTTATGGAATTTTGAAATTTACTCTTTTTATTATTTTAGTTATGGAATTTGTTATTTGTAGCGTAAGGGTTATGGTTAAAATATTGTGGCATATAATAATCGATTGTACCCTTAAAATACATTACTCGTCCCTTTTGAATACCCTACCTTATGTATGACTCATTTTGCATAATTTTGTTTCTTAAACATGATCCTTAGGGCTATGTTTAGCAAAAACTCTTTACTTACTATATATTTTATTTATTGCAACACGATGAAGTAATGATATAAACTAGTAAGAATGGTAGAAAGGGAGGTAATATGTGCATCATTAACTCTAGTTTATATTTTACATTATTATACACGGTGTGTTGTGTAACTGGTACATACAATGTAGATATCCATCCCTGATAGATATTACATATGATATTTAGACCGATTTGGTCAATAAACAGCTTAACACCAAATTCACATTAGTCAAACCTAACTAAGTTAACATTAAGTATAAAGCTCAAAATAACAAAATGATATTTGTATATTATTTTGTAAGTGTTATCAGTTATTTTAAGTATGGTGAAGGTTGAAAACACGTAATATGGTATTTGAGATTTACCGAAGTACGTAACATACTTTATTAATGGCCAATATCGCTTAAATACTTTCAATTTTTTGTCTATATCGTTAATATGATAGGTTTAATTGGTTATCTCCAAGTAATTTGACTAAAAAACCATTGTGTTCTTCCCTTTTTAATTTGTTCTTAAATTTACGTTTATATTTTGGTTTAAAAATTCATATTTTTAGATTCGGCCATCCATCACTGTCTTCCTCCCTTTGAATTTGTTCTTAATTTACATTTATATCCTATATCTTCAAGTCTTCAAACTTGTTTACCAAAATTTGACTCAAGTGAATCTCACAATTCATTTCAAGTGTATCCCGTCCAACCACCACCAAACCAATTTGAGTTATGTTTATTGATTTATCACTAAATACAAAACATAAAATAAAAACCATGAACTAATTCTAATATATCACTAACTACAAAACATTACATAAAACTCATCAAACCAAAACCTATCATCTTTGTTAATTTTAACCACCACTTTTCATCATCTTTTTTAACATAAAACTTATTCAATACAACCACAATTTTCATCGCCGATACCTATCCATCAAACTAAACAAATCATGTATCCAAACACCAAATTGAGATCTACTTCCAACCATAATTCTCCTACACCACACCTGGCGTCGTTCTCCTCCTTCGCCTCATCACAATTGTCACGCTTGGCTCCACGTGAAGGCAAACGTGGCGGTTTTAGGTTCCCCCATTTTCTATTGGGTTTTGATATATTTACATGTGGATATTGACATATTTTTGCTACGTTTTGCTATAAACATCAACCTTTCAACAAGAAAAAGAGATGATTATTTCAAGAACCATGTTATGTGTGACGAATGAAACAACATTGATTACAGATGCAATAGTTGTGATGGGATTGAGTTAGGTGGTTGATGGTGGTTTGGTGGTTAAAAGGTGGGCTTGTGTTTCAACTATATATAAAAAAAATTGTTTATCAAAACAAATTTGGGAAATTGGTTTCAACTAAATCAGAAAATCATCTCACATGAAGTTGCCATTTGAAAATATTTGTTTAAATTTGAATCTTTATGGAGGTTTTACCAACACATTTGTTTCTAGAAAATTTATTTACTATTGTATGGCATGTTCAAAAATATTATCTATTATATGGTTTTTCTTTTCATATTTCTTTTCACTTTTGGATTTAGTCAGTATTAATATCTTGATACTTCGTATAATGGAGCAATGAAAGAAATTGACACCTCCTTCGATTGTACAAAAACTACATTTGTTTACTACTCATCTTTTATGTATGTATGTGATGAAAAATTGGTCTGATAAAACAATTCATATGTTTACTACTCATTTTAAGCTAATGCATTACTTTAATATATATAAAACGTGTTGGAATAATACAATTTTTAAAAAATGAAAACAAACCCTAAATCCAAACTTAATTAATCATATAAATGAATTTAATATAACAAGCATCATGAACTTCTAAAGTACAATATGTGATAAAGAGCATCATACAAATACAAATTGTAGATAACGTTTTTAATCTTTGAAACTATTATTCATCTTCTAAATAAAATCAATCCAATGATCTATAAATGTAGAAAATAATTGTTTATTTAATATAGACTTTTTAGAGCTGATGTTTCACGATTTTACGGCCGAAAGGAATTGGCTCATACTGTGTTTCTTCTCTTTTTTGTTTGTGATTTGTTTTAGATGGAAAGAATAATATATACTTATCGCTATCTTATTAGTACTGGAAAGTAATACGATATATTTTTTAACAAACTATACAATAGTAAATAAGTTTTGGAAAGACAATCAGTTGGTAAAAAACTCATATTTATTTGTTTTAAATTTGAATGTTTTAAAAAAAAATACACTTTATTCAAAGCGAAAAATATGTTGGGTTGATATAACTTATTAAATTTTATAAGAATGTCTTTATAAAATCTGTAAAACAAAAAGTTGAAGATGATTACTATGTTTTTAAAACGAGTAACTTTGACTCACACGTTGCGGCGGTAGTAAATTTCATATGACTAAATTAAATAAATTTATTTTTAATGATAAATCCGAATCAATAGTACACACGCTAACTCATAACCCGGGTTTGTAAGTTCACCCGAGCCGCCATTTTTTTCTGTTAAATAAAAAAACACATTAAAATGGAAGCATTACATAATAAATAAAATAAGACCACACTTAAGTCAAAATTTATGTATTTTAGGGACTAAAATTGTTGGGCCAATTCAGTGCCCAAAGTCTCTTAAGTATAGATTTAAATGAAAAACACCCTAAGTGTATACCATCTCTGATGAACAGTCATCAAAGAGTTAATCACGAGATATTTCTCAGAGTTTGAAGAAGAAAGACTCATCACTATCTGAGGCGGAACTCAAAGACTAAAGATAGGAATCAAGACTTGGATGATGGAGTCAGAGAGTGATGACAATAACTATCTGACTCCCTGAGAGATCTTCCTAACCAATGACACTTTGAATGAAGACTTACTTCTCTTTTAGAGCAACTAATACTCTGAAGAATGAGCGGAAAACTTCTTGAGAAGATAAGTTATCAAAGTTCTTATCAAAGGTCAAGAAGTACTATAGTTGATATAAAAGTACAAACAGTTACACCGAAAATATGGTATGCAACTGTATTAGAAATGGAAGCAAAGTACTATATGTACTTTA
Source organism: Chrysanthemum lavandulifolium (assembly GCA_022545495.1). Classification (NCBI taxonomy): domain Eukaryota; kingdom Viridiplantae; phylum Streptophyta; class Magnoliopsida; order Asterales; family Asteraceae; genus Chrysanthemum; species Chrysanthemum lavandulifolium. The sequence continues at coordinate 211,492,714 of CM040241.1, forward strand.
GCCTGTCAAATGTTGGCACGTTACTTTTATCTTATGGATATCCATAACATATCTGCTTGTAGATAGATCGAAGTAGAAAGAAGGGATTAAGCTCTTGTATTAAAATGTTGTGACACTTTCAAGAGCCCACCCTTCTCCAAAAAGAATTAAGTCCTAGATTAATACTTTGTTGGTTAGCATAGTTCTTACTTAAACACTTAAAATGGGTTTAGTGTTTAAGTTTAGAGAGAGTATTACAAACACACTTGTCATTCAATCCCAAGTATTGTTCCTCAAACACTTGGATATAATTCTTTGTGAAATAATCAAATAAGAATTAAACATTGGAAAAACTTGAGTTATATTTTTGATATATCTTTTACTAAGTTTTTCTTTCATTACATCATAAGCATGGAACTTGGTTAGATTAACTTTCTAGTTAAATAACCTTGTAAAGAGAACAACAAAAATGTAAAAAAGAATTTAGAGGCTAACAATGAAAATTTATTGTTCATAAGAAACTAAAATGCATAAATACCCTCATAAGTATAGGTTAATTAACAAGTTATTGCCCTTAACTATAAACTAATGATAAACAAATTACATACATTATCTTATTGAACTTTTAAATAAACGAAATATAATATTTATTTCTTAAAAAAAATCAAGGACTAACAACTGAAACCCAATGACTAGCGAAATGACTAACAAAGAAAACCTAAAGATTATACATTTTAAGAACTAATAATGTAAAAATAATAACTCAAGGACTAACAATGGAAACGGAATGACTAACGGAAAGACTAACAAAGAAAGTCTAAGGACTAACATGTAAAGAAAACTAACCACCAAAACCCAAAGACTAACGAAGGACTAACAAAAAAAACTTAATGACTATACATTTTAGGGACTAACAATATAGAAAAAATAATTCAAGGATTGACAGCAGAAAATGAATGACTAACAAAAAAACATAAGGACTAACATGTAAAGAAAACTAACCACCAAAGACTAATAATATTTTTTTTACTATTCATTGAATAGTTTATGAATAGTAAAAACACTTGATAAATGTTATATGTGTAATGTAACACCCTAAACTTAACAGTTTCAGTTATAAATATTTTATAGTATTTCTTAGCTATTAGAAAAGCCACCCAGTTAGTATTTAACATAAATAAGGATCCATAAAGCAAATAGACCGAAAAAGGACCTCTGGTGTAATAGACTTAACGACAGGGACTAATGATGCAAAATAAACTTTTAAGACATAATTACCAAAATGCCATTATGGGCTTATACCCTCCAGGGATTTAATTACAAAAACCCATGTATAGTGGGACATGCCTTCCTTAGGCATTTTGGAGGGAAATTAACTATAACACATGTATCTCAATGACTTATCACATGAAGAAATCAATGCTCAATATTTAGTGTTGTGATATTAGTCTTAGAAATATTCAAGTGTTAGTAACATAATCTCCATCAAAGGTAAGAATGAAATTGTATTATGATTCAAGTTAATATGTAAATCGGGGGTTTATGTTAATTTGATGTTTTATGTAACCCTAGTCTTGAATTATGATTATACATAACCATTTTATGTTAGAAATATGTAAAAAAATCATGTAGTAGAAATATGGCATAATGATTAGCAGGAATTCATGTTATGGATATGATGCTATGACTAGTTATGTTGGAAAAGCAGTGTTTGGCGCACAGCCATACAAGACCTATTATGATTGAATTGATCAAATAAGGGCTACATTTATGCATCATTTATCTCATATCTATTGCTCATATTCTATCATTTTATATAAGAATCGTTACTTAAACATTTACTTTTGTGAGTTTATTGAAAATGAGCATATTTCGGCATTATTTGGATAAAAAAATAAAGAAGTTAAAAAATGCATGTTGAGCTGGCTTCCAATACGGCGTATGATGGCTATGTCATACTTCTTATCATCATATTTGGACGAAAAAGGGCCTTGCCTAACTTTGAAGCAATACAGCATATTCCCATTTGAACATACGTCGTATACTAAACTTGGTCTACATTTGTGAAAAGAAAGTTAAAGAGAAGAATACGGTGTATCCAACATTGATGATACACCGTATATATGAAGAATTCCCTAAGTTGGATCTGTATTGAAACTGAGATGGATATGGCATCTAAAGTTATGCCATAAATCGTATTCGATGGCGGTCAAAGAAGATTATTCTAGAATACTATATAAGTGGAGCCCACGTCAAGTCACCTAATATGCCATATTGGGAAGACGGATATGCCGTATAAGGTGCCAGACATAAAAATCTAAATAAAGGGCTCACACCTCCAGTTTTAACACACCGCCACATACCACAGAGCATTCAAACGTTTTTAGGAGGAAAGGAAGGTCTAGAAACACCACGAATCGACATGAGGGCATCTCGAGTATCACTTACCTTTATTAATCATTGTTTTATCGTATCGATTTCATTATGATTTCTATTCGCGTAGCTTTGATTCAATCATTGTGTATTGTTACTGATATTATGGGCTAACACCCTTTGTGTGTTAGCCATGTTTATGATTATCTTGTTATTTTTGATTCATTTACTCGATTAATTGCATTTTTTGTTGGATATCTCTTATGTTTATCGTGCTCGTTTCGTTCATTTGCTTGCTTGAAGTGTTGTGGCTATTGTCTAGATTATACTTGAAGTGGTAGGTTTGCGTGATCACATAGCTTCATGCTTGGTTACCATTAAGACTAGAGGCCGATCGTATCCCTAGGTTAGTCATTTTGTAGGACCACTACGATATCAACCTTATCACTTTACCAAGCAAACCCAACACACGTAACCCAAGTTACGCGTATAAAATGTGAAACCCAAACACAAACAAAGCGTAGAAATAAGATGAGAAAGATGGTGACTTGATGTTTATACAAAACCGTGTATGTGAGAGGATAAAGATAAACACAATAAGTTGTATATTCCTTGAGAGAGAAAATACACACACACACACACACACTTCCAAGCACACCCCTCAAATGACCATTTGAGGGGTATTTATAGTACAAGACACAAGTTGCCCTAAAGGCTTTCCTTGGGCTTTGTATGGGCTTCGTTGGATTGGATTTGGACGTGGGATATATGAGCTTATAAACGGCTAGCATAGCTCATCTTTTAACCAAATAGCTTATCCCAATCCACGAGCCCATAGACTATTCTATCACGATATCTAACACACGTTACAAAGTTCCTAATCGTGAATGACCATCACTTCTAATAAAACTATTAAGGCTAACAATCTCCCCCTAAGGGTGGTCATTCAAAGATGCTCCACTTGATTGGTTCTTTACTTTCCTTGAGCTTGAACTTTGCGTGTAGATATAGAATAGTCTTGATTCTTTGTTCCTTCATGCTTTGTGATCGATAATGTGGTTGTCATCGTTGTCAACTTCGTTGGTTAGGTATCTCCACGCCTTTCTCCACCATGCTCACACTTCTATTTGACTTTGAGTTTCCAATGATGAAGTTCTCGAGTCTTTACAGTTTGTAGATTCTTTGACATTGACGAAGAATCATCTTTAACTTTGAGTTGCCTTTGATTTTGATGAGAACTTTCATGTGTTGTTGGTATGAGCATGTGGCGAGTCCGCACGATCCATCCGCTCCGGAGCTTCCATAAGAAAAAACATAAAACAGGTTAGTAATAAGCGGATTCCGCACTTACAAGTTTGAAGTTCGAGGTGTTAACAAAGATAGTGTGAAAACACGTCTCTAATTCTCACAGAGGCCGCTCTGAACCGAGTCCCACAAGTGAGATAACGCGATATACCAAGTACATCTATATTCGGATGAGTCGAGGTACACCAAGCATCACCCCACGATCGTAGACCGCTTGAGACACACTAAGCGTAATCCACGGAGTTACCGTGACTGTGCCGTGGCGCTGATGTTGACCCCGGCAGGAGTTTCCATTCAATCATCAAGATCACGGATGTGAAACCTCTCATAAATGTTACGGCGATTGCTAAGATCTGCGTGGGACTCTAGAATATATCACTTGTGCCCTTATTGATGAACGACAGCGATGTCATGTCATGTGTTCCTATGAGATCTTTTGATGAATCTCGTGGCTCTAGACTCAATAGTGCAATTTGGTTTTCCGAGCGGAGACTAGGGAGAGGTCTCCTTCTTCAATATCAACAATCTCTAAGAGAAAGTCGATAGATTATGTAGGGTTCCCAGTGAGAATGAAACAAATCCTTTTAAGAGGAATTGAGTGGCTAGGAGTTTTAGTGCGGTGCGTCATTTGGGTCCATGACGCCTTTGTCTTCAATAGCGGTGTCATCTAGTGACAACCAAGAGTGATGAGTTGAACTGTGTTTCGCCCTAAGGTTGAATATGGAGGGCTATTTCTTTTACCCTTTCTTTTAAATTTCTTTTAATTCTTCAACCCATTCTTTCTCCTTTCTCACATTACTCCTTTTTCAATCATTCCTAAGGGCTTCTAATACTAACTATTTGTGATGTCCTTGGGTAGATCCTCCGCTCTGGCGGATCATAGGACGGATTTCCTTTCCTTAGTCACCTTATAACCCATGATCATCCTATTGTTGCCATAAAACCATTTTTCTTGAAAATATCTCGAGTGTTTATGATTGAAAACATGTTTGAAACACTCCGTGAGTTTTATATTTTCGTAAACACTCCCCTTCACATGTGCTTATAAGTTTTGACAAATCGCACATAGAGGGTAGATTTTGCACTTTTGAATTGATCGACTTTAAATGAACAAGACCGATTCGAGACACGTTTACATCACTAGAGAACTAGCTTGAAATTATTACCCGTCCCGGTCAAGTCCATAGAAAGTTTCTCGAGATGGTACATGATTGCTCGTCAATTCATTGGTTTCATCCGAGTCGAGCTCATTTTGAGATTCAAACACCGATCATTAAACTTTTGATCACATTTAATCACGCTCCTCCCCTCAAAATAGCATATTCGTGATATTTTTGATATCAACGGATTAAACAACATTTTAGAATCTTTGGGAGACAAACGGATTTGATTTAAGCATGAATTTGGAACATTTTGTTTTATACTCCCCTTTAATAAAGCATAATCAATTAAAGGGTTTTAGAGGAGTTATCTTGAGCACAAAATATTTTGAAAGATTTTGAAAATCTTTTGAACAATCTTGAAAAGGTGCTCAAGATGATGATGATTTCTCACCATTTTAAATGTAGTGCATCAAGCGTACACTAGTGATTTTCATTAAAAGCATGAGTTTTGATTTGAAAATAATCAAAAGTCATCATTTCGTCCGGGTTTCGCATCGATGTATACGAAAGCCATTATTATGAAGAAATTTTGAGAAATGACATGTTTTAGAAAACAATAAAAGAACTCCCGCTCAAGCATCCAGACATGCCCGTATCATTGTTGAATGACATTTCTAGAAACGCATGTAATATCGATTATACGAGAGACATGTCGTGAGACTAATATTTTTGGATTTTTATTTTATATTGTTTTTGTATTTTGAAAATTTTATATTTTATATTTTGCTTTTGTAGGTTTTTAAATTTTGTATTTTGTTTTTCAAAAATATTTACAAATAAACTTTTGGAAAATCATTTTCAAGAAGAATCGAGAAGACGTTCTAAATCCTCGGGGGTTAGGCTTCGATTCCAATTCGTCGAACTAAATAGTCAAACCTTTCTTTTGGAAGGGCTTTAGTTAATAGATCGGCGAGTTGGTAATCGCCTTCACGAAGAATAATTCAACAATTACCATTTTGACGTACTTTTGATGAAGTGACACGGATATGCTTAGTCTTTGAGTGATGAACAGATTGCATGATATGGCTATGGCACTTTTCGAGTCACAATACATAGGTATTTTATCGAAAGTAAAGCCATAATCTGTGAGTTGTGTTCTCATCCATAGAACTTGAGCACAACACGCAGATAGAGACACATACTAAACCTGGTTGAAAGTGCAAGGCAATCTTGTTTTTTGAAGACCACTTACTAAGTTTTCACCCAAAATTGTGCTCCTCCGATGTACTTTTGTTGTAACTTGATCACCGCGTGGTCCGTGATCCGAAAAGGCAATTAGATCAACCGGATTCCTTCGGATACCAAAGTCCCATGTGGTGGATGTCTTGGTATCGAAGATCCGCTTATCCTCTTTGAGGTGCAGTTCGGTAGGCTTTGCACGAAACCGTGCTAAAAAGCAAACAACAAATGAATATCCGGTCGACTAGCGAGAAGATATATGAGAGAACCAATCATGCTCCGATATTTCTTCTGATCAATAGGTTTCCCAAACAAATCGGCTCCAATTTTTGGTGAAGTTACCATTGGTGTTCCGACCGAGTCACAATTATCCATACCATGATTTTTCAAAATCTCAGTTGTGTATTTAGCTTGATTTATAAAAATTCTACGAGGGGACTGATGTATTTGTAAACCAAGCAAGAATTTTAGTTCCCCCATCATGGACATTTCGAATTTACTTTTCATGAGATTTTCAAAGTGTTTTGAAAGATTCGGATTAGTGGACCCAAAGATAATGTCGTCCACGTAAATCTGAACAATCAAAATGTCGTCTTTGCATTTTTGTGTAAACAAGGTAGGATCAACTGTTCCTTTGGTGAAATTGTTTAGGATAAGGAGAGAGGACAGTTTGTCATACCACGCCTTGAGCTTGTTTCAAACCATATATTGCCTTTTGAGTTTGTAGACGTAGTCCGGATGTTCCAAGTCAATGAAGCCTTCCGGGTGACTCACGACACTTCTTCTTTCGTAGTTCCATTCAAGAATGCGGTCTTAATGTCCATCCGATAAACCGTGATGTTTTTGTGAGTCGATAGGCCAAGAATATCCCGATCGCCTCTAGTCCGCTACCAGTATGAATGACTCTTCAAACCGTGATGGAGTGCTTCAACTGCAAAAAGAAAGGGCACTTTGCAAGGGAGTGTAGGGCTCCTAAGAGGATGAATGAGAACTTCAAGAAGGCACCTGAAGAACCAAAGCCTTCCTCAGCTTTGGTAGCTCAAGATAGACTTAGAGACTATGACTGGTGTAACACCCCAACCCGACAAGGGTCCAAGTGTGACATTATGGGGTCAAATCAAAACATACATGCAAGCGGAAGACTTACAAAACCAAGTCATGAAACCATGACCCAAAATACAAACCCAGAGGTTACAATTACAAATGAAACAACAGAAAATCAAAATACAAAAGTCCGGAATCATAAGTCCGCAAGAATAAGGTAACTCTAAGGTCGGCCTCTAACAGCCCTACTCTCGACTCTCAATCCCAAGATCCCGCTAAAATTACATGCCGCCGAGAGAAAAGAAAGTACCGAGCTTAAAAGCCCAAAGGAATGATATAAACAATACAATAACAAAATAACAATAATGAGAAATGGATCAAATTATATCAACACAAAGAAAGGAAAAGAGCCTTCTGAGAACATGTCAGACGAAACAAAATGCGAAACACATATGAGTCAAATACTGAAAGAGAGTGCATTACCCAGTGCCTAAGCATGCCACATGAATAGGCCAAATAATCAGATACCGTCAAATCCAAAGTTATACATGGAGTAGCTAGCTCACAATGTACCAGAATGTGATGGGGAGTAGGAACACACACCAACCAATCACTAGATACAGATACAGATACAAATTCCCTAGGATGCATCCACACGCTCCCTGAAAAACATATCATAATGGCCCAAGAGATCTCATACAAACATAACAAAAGGGGAACGCCGGGGACCAATCACACCACCCCAGATAGTGTCATGCCACCGGTGCCTCAGTGACATGGCCATGGTACCTCCATGGCTAGGGATACATATACAGAAGCTGGGCAATACAAGAACAAACATAATCATATCAAATCAATCATATCAAATCTCGAATCAAGCATATCATATATAATAATCGAGCGTAATCATATCAAACGGATAACCAACGAATATCAGAATGAGATAGCAGATAAATATCAAAACAAATCAAAACGGATATAAATCAGATAACAGAACGGATATCAATAGCAATAACGATTAACAATAGCAAAGGATGCCCTTACTGAAAAAGGACGAAATATTTATACTAATATTTACGAACAAAGAATGTTTTAGAAAGAGAGACTGAATATCCGTACCTTAGCAAATGAAATCAAATGGAAATGTGAGCACAAAGAAATAACGTCACGTCTTCTTCAACGAATCTACACGGTTTATGTTTCGTATAATACTTATTAGCTCATTTAAGTTATAACGGATTCATTGTTTATACAAATCGTATTAATATTTTTAGAGTTAAATATAATAATTTATCATAATTTAGGGTTTAAAGTGTAACTTATTAAAGTTTAGGGTTTATTAAGACAAATAACTAAATATTAAACATTTTATAATATTTCTATTATAGTCTAAGGTGTAAAGTGCCAATTCATTATAGATCAAGGTTTGCATGTGATAAACTATTAAAGGTGAAGGTTCAAAGTGAAAAATATCAAATCCTTAACATGTAGCCATAGTAAACTATTCGTACAGTACTAATATGTTTCTTCTTATACCATCACGTAATATGATTTACTCCCGACTCAACTATCCCGACACCCTTTTTATGTACCGTATAACTTATCAAGAACCCCCGATTACCCTCGAACTTTCCCCCACAAGACCATGCTATACACATTCATAATATAATTTTCATAACTCGACACAGTTTAATAGGCTTCGTGACTTAATATGTTTAAAATCATAAAGCCTAATATTATAAAACAGATTCTACGATTTCCATTTTCAATTTATGAAAGAGCCATTTTTATGCAGTATATTTCATGCAAGACTTTCAACTTCAAATATTTAATGTAAACCATACAACCTTTTTTTTATTCCATTTTAATTTCTTAAGTTCATGTAATCTGATCAAACAATAGAACATGCATGTATGCATATATTGAATTAAAAGGTAACAAGATAAAGATGAATGATAGATCAGAAATTACCTCAAGGCTAAACGAAACTATATCGAAACCGAACAAGGACACGGATACTAAGATCAACGAGATACAACTGAACCTAAACCCGGACGTACAAATCACGTACCAAGAGCTTAACCTTTCAAACCCAAAACGAACCCTCTCGAACCCAAACCTTTTTTTTTTCTTCGAAATGAGCACACCCACGATCAGCACCTTGCTAGAATTTTCGTACTTCTTTTGTACCTCTAGGATATAGGGAAAAGTAGAGCTGCTATTTATTATTTTTGTTTTAGAGTTATGTGAGAGTGGAATGTGAGAATCGGTTGATATAGATGAGGAATAGGGAGAGTGGGCTGCCGATTAAAAAGGGAGACTTATTCTTCCACTACATTCGAATGTTGGTATATATATGTTTTACAAGGCGTGTGTACAACTTTAAGTTACAGTGGGTTCCTTTTATTTGTTAACGTGTGATGTACAAATTAAGAAGGAGTGTGCCAACGTTAATATAATTAGGTTATCAACATTTTATTTTGTAGCTTAGGTTTGGGTCTTATATTTGTAGTTTAATTCTTCATAACATCAATATTGCTCAGCGTAGCCAAATATTCATATGCTTTATGGTATGGAAGTTCAAAATTCTTTTCGTAGTTTCAGGTTATTATAATTCTTCCCCTCTAAAAAAAATATTTCGTCCTCGAAATTAAAGTAGGAAAGTCAAAACGAATACGCATCGAATCACGAAAATAAATACGGATAACTAACTGACAATCTCGGGCTCTTTGACAAAAGATAGATCATTACGAATCTGATCTAGAGGATACGAAACATATATGGAGTGGATGTTGATGACATAAACACAATCACGAATAGATACCAAATACGAAGGTAAAGCCAAATGATAGAAACTTCATAGATAAATTCCAAACTTCAAACGTACAATAGAAAATGTACCAATGATCCAGAAACATAAGCCAAATATCAAAACTCATAACGGAATGGGTATAATACCCGCACAAATAAAATAAAGGAAGCATGAACTGCGGACTCACTTCCTTCAAGCCGAATCTCCAGACGAATCATAGAAACATACTAACAACCCAAACCACATAACGAATAACGAACTGTCTCAAAATGCTTAACGAAACAAATGAAAGAAAAACTAATCGTGGAAACTCTGTCTTCCACCATTCTTAGGACAATCATGGGCTCGATGCCCTAGCAAACACATAAAGCAGATGAAATCTTCTAAGCATCTCTTCTTTAATACGACGACCTAGTAGCATGGTGAATCACGACCAACAATACGCCCAAACTCCGGTAGTAGTTTCTCCGCCTATCTCGAAATACGCTCGGTCATATCTCGTCTGCGTCAGATGCCTTCGAGTGCCTACTAGTAGAATCTTGTCTCCATCTTTGCTCCTCCTATTGTCCCGTCCAGCTCTCTCCAACGGCATTTTGATGTCCTAACAGTGTTGCGATGAACGGATGCGCTTATGCTTCACGAACCTCTAATCAAAGAATCGCTGAAGTAACCTGTGGCTCGGCACCCCATCTTCGACTCTCACGAGTAGTCACCATCTAAACGATCGGAAAACGAATGTGCGAAAAAAAACAAACCAAAATCAAATGTGGAATGAAGAAGATCAATCAGTGAAGGCAAAAGAATATCGATGTCAAATCTGAGCGAAAATTCAAAACAACAAGAAAAGATCAAAACAAACGGAAGCCTAATGTCTACCCAAAGCCTCACAGGTCATTCATAAGGTCAACAAGATGAAACCTCGGCTCTGATACCATAATTATAACACCCCAACCCGACAAGGGTCCAAGTGTCACATTATGGGGTCAAATCAGAACATACATGCAAGCGGAAGACTTACAAAACCAAGTCATGAAACTATGACCCAAAATATAAACCCAGAGGTTACAATTACAAATGAAACAACAAAAAATCAAAATACAAAAGTCCAGAATCATAAGTCCGCAATAATAGGGTAACTCTAAGGTCAGTCTCTAACAGATCCTACTCTCGACTCTTGATGAGTGTGTAAATACTCATCATTTTTGTACAAAATAAACGCAAATTCATCTAAAACACTCGAAACACATCAAATTGATCAAAATATCACAAATCGTGTTTTATGTGTTTTAAATTCAAAAATATCAAAATCGATGAAAAATGTATCAAGTTTGCAAAATTGGCGCTTTAGTCCCCAAGTTTCATAAATTGTCAAAATAGTCCCCGAGCACATAATTTCAAAGTAAAGTCACCAAAGGTCCTTTTAAAATCAAAAGTTGTCAAATTTAGTCCTTTGGTGAAAAATATTAAAAGTTTGAGAAAATTACAAAAATGGTCCTTCAAGTTTCAAAATTGGCAGAAATGGCCCCTAGAAAATTGCAAAATGGCAATTTTGGTCCTTATACTTTTGAAGATTGTCACTTGTGGTCCCTTGAGATAACTTTTCAGAATTGGCAGCTTAGGCCCCTCAAGTTTCAGGATTTACACATTAAGTCCCTCTAGTTTAAAACTCTTTAAAACCATTTTGGACCTTGCACTATCCTCGCCCTCAAAAATCCATTTGTGAACCCCTATTATTAACCCGTGGTCAAATATCCGTCAAGATCTTCAACCCGCCAAAAGTCATCACCATCTACCGCTTTCCCCGCAACTAGCTTTCCCCATCCCCTCCTCACCAATCACTCAAAATTGTTCCCTCACCCCCAACTAACATCCAAACTTCATTTAATGCTCCCCTAACCTCCTCACTCAACCTCATTGTCAAAAGCTAGATTTGGCGCCAAAAATCAATTTAAACGGTTGTGATTAATTTGAGCAATCCAAGGGCTGAGAATTGGTGGGATTTCATCAGAAGAGAGAGGCAAAGGAGTTTGGGTATAAAAGAAAGAAAAAGGAAGCAAAGAGAGTAGTAGAATTTTAGCTTAAAATTTCTTATTGTCGTTTTTCTTGTCAATGTATTAGTTTAAATTAAAAGTTGTAATTTCTTGTTCAAAATGTTAAACTCAAGTTAAAATTGCAAGATTATCAAGTTATAATCGGTGGTTCCAAGTTTTTATCCAATTTGACATTTATGCTTTCTTCGTTGAATTTTTCCATTTCAAACTCTAAAACAAAAGCTTCAACTAGCTCTATTCTCTGGTCTAATAAGCTTAAATGAGCTTGTGAAAGCATTGTACAAGCTCAAATTCAAGTTTCCATTACTTTTGAAACTTGGTCAACAAAAGTCAACTGGGTGAGAAAATGGCTATGGAAATGGACATGGGTTGATTTGGCATGGAGATGGGTTGATTTGGGATGATTTGGGTGGAAATATCTAGGATACATTGTCTGTTGCATGCCATTGTGGCAGAGGACACATTGTAAGTGAAATTTCAAGTTCTTTGCATTTTCTGATTTTGTGGTTAAAACTGGTTCATTTCTGTTTTAAAAGTTGTAATTAGGTTAAGTGTATGTAATTTGATCATTAATACAAGGCTGCTCATTGTTTGTCTCTTTTAATCTTCAAAACAGTAGTTATAGGGGTGTTTGGATCAGTGACTCAATCTGTCTTAAAGACCTGTTCAGTGATTGCTTCTTGTTGTTTCATGTGTCTTAAGCTCATTTAAGCACATTTCATTCATAGTTTGGTGCCTAACACCACAAAAGTCAACATTTTACTTAAATCTGTCTACTGCTTAGTCTGATGTGGTTTTGGATTTGCATTCACCCATTTTGTGTTTAAAAGGCTTAAACATAGCTTGCTTCATTCTCATTTCATCAAAATATAACAACATCACCCTTAAATTACATCCAAATCTCAAGATAGTCAAACTGTGCATCTATTTAAAAAGTCAAATGGTGTAAAAGTGGATTTGGCAGATCTTGCAATGATCCACAGGATTCATTAAAGCTTTTGAGGCCTCGATTTTGGTCCGCAAGTAGTTTACTTGGTTGTCTCTAAGACCTAATAATCGCTTTTAGCTCAAACCCTCTGGTTGAGCTTGTGCATAAGCTCCAAGTCAGGCCTTGGTGCCCTGCTCACAACTCAGTATTCACTGAGTATTTTCTCAGTTTTTGTGCAACTTGCACAGAGTTTATAAAAGCTTTGTGAGGTCTAGTCTTTTGGTTATAAGCATCATTTAGGTCTAGTTTAGGACTTGATAATTAGTTTTAGTTTGTAGCTTATTTGTAGATTGTGCTTGAGCTTAAAGTTGGTACCTAAAACTGCTTTTAAGCTTAATATCATAATCACCAAATCAATTATCTTGTAATCGATGATTATAGCCTGTTGATTTGAGTTTCATTTGGTCACTTTTAGTTAATCATAGTTCCTTTTTCGATTGGATTGCTTGCTTTGCTCATTTGCTTATCAAGTGCTTATTTCAATAAGCACTTGATTCATCGATGCATTTTCTCCATATAACCTACTGTTTTCCAATTTTCATAGCCTCTTTATATTATTTTAAAGTTTTCCTGAAATTTTCGATTTTCCTAGTTGTTTTGCTATTTTTCTTAATTTTAATTAGTTTCTAGCACTTTTTAATTAGCCTTTAATACAAATAATTAAGAAAAGCTTCAAAAATAAGTTTTCAATTTTCTTAGGTTTAGATAAATATAAAAAGTAAAAAAGTAATTTTCCATATTTTTCATAGTTTATTTTGTAATTTTAGTAATTTAATTAGTTTTAAATAGTTTAAAATTCATAAAAATAGAAAATAATCGAAAAAATACAAAATAGTTTTGAAAATTCTAGTTTGATATTTTAGACTTTTCCATTTCATAATTTTATTTTTCTAGCTTTATTTCCTAATTTCTTGTATTTTAGGTTATTATTAATAGTTAAAAATAGTTTTTAATTAATAATAATTAATTAAATAGTTATAAAAATAATTTTCTTTTTCTTAAAATTTTCTTTCATTATTAGGATTGTAAAAATATCATTTTCTTAATTTTAGGGTTAATATTGTATAAGTTTCACTTTTTAATTTGTACGTCGCGTAGATTTTTATTTCAGTTTTATAAAAACATAAAAACAAAAACATCATTGTAAAAATAGTGATAGCGTTTATTTAATAGATTTTATCTTTTTTAACTTTCTTTAATTTGCATTTAAGCCGTTTTAATTTGTTGGCTTTTTTTCGTAGTTATAATATCATATCCAAATCCTTTTCCGCTCGATTCCTCGATCACTAAACGCTTGATAAATCATTGCACAACTCACCGGGACATAACGACCGGGAAACACTATATTCCTCGATCTTAATTGTATTAGTGTTTGAGCGCTTTTAGTCTTTTAGACTTGACCGCTTAGCACCAATCAAATTTTGGCGCCACGCCGGAGTCAGTGCTATTTGTCTTACGCCTAGCAGATTAGTTGTTTGAATACTCACTCATTTGTTCATATCATCCATCTATCTATCTATATATATATCCATATTTTCTTATAAAAATCCAAAACCCAAAAACAACCAAAACGTATAAAACACAAAAATATTTTTCTTTTGTTTCTATATATGTATCAAATAATAAAATACAAAAGATTCGTCGTTTTCTTAAATAATAAACAACTTAAAAGATTACCACATGAAACCAAGGCAAAGGCACTACCTAACCGGGGGTGCGACCATAATAAGTTCCCGAACTAAAGATTTAAAACTTGCCTTTGTGTCCTTGTGATTGGTGTACCTTTTCAAAAAGCCATTCATCTTGGATTATTGGTTAAGTTCATCGTTGTTTTGCCTCGATCTTGTGTTAATTGATTTTGTTGTGATATCGACGCTTCGAACCGTAAAACCCATAAAGATTCTCCTCACCCCATTTTTATAAAACGTCTTCATAATTCTCATTCTCATCCGAAATATCTTCATAATTCCATTTCTCTCCTTAACTCGAGAGTCCTTAGAGTTAACTCTAGTGCATGCGCACTGCTCTTCTAGATCATTGAGTCCTTTGCGTGATCTAGCGAAATTCCAATAAGACGTTCGTGAGACGTCTCGCCCAAATAGTCGAACCCGAGATTCGTACTATTTCTAACAACACCATGGCGCATTTAACGTATTATGGCGGAAATGCTCCGTGCACCCACCGAGGGTTATGGAGATGCCATCGTTTTACCCGTTATCAATTCGATCACTTGAATTGAAGACACATTTGATCCAACTTGTGTCTACAATCAATTCCGCTGGTCCGATCGAGACGACCCGTATGCACACATCCGCTGGTTTAACAAGTTGACTTCAACTATCAATTTCAAGGATGTGCCACAAAAGTGATCAAGTTGATGCTATTTCCATTCTCACTGAGGGGCACCCGGATTTGGTGAAAAAGAACCCCTCGATCCATCGAAACTGGGAGGATCTTGTTCAAAAGTTTGTCAACTATTTCTTTCCTCCATCAAAGACGACTAATCTTAAAATGAAATTTCTGGATTTCGTCAAAATTTCAATGAAAATTTTGGAGAGGCATGGAGAGATTCAAAGATCTCCTCGTGAAATGCCCCACCATGAATTCACGAGCTTCAACAAGTCAATATCTTTACAATGGGTTGAACGGTAATGATCAAGATTCCTTGAATGCAGCCGCAGCGCAATATCTTGAATCGTAAACCTAAAGATGTGATTGAGATTTGCGAGCAAAATCAAAGTTCCTATTTCTCAACAAAGTCAATGTTCAACACTCGCTTCTTCATCCTAGAACTCTTCCGAGTTAGCGGCCAATAGTCGCTCTAACGGACATCATCCATTGTATGATAAAAGAGGTAAAGGAAATCAAAAGCGAAATTCATAAGCCCGAACCAAGAAAAGCCGTAAACAAGGTGTGTGAAACTTGTAGTGGTCCACATGCGTATTATGATTGTCAAGCAACCGATGCTTCTTTTACCAAGCTCCGTAGTCAGTAAACCACAATCAATACCGACCACAAGTGATCCTCACTACTGCACCTAGCGGTATGACACCACCGGTTTTCCTCCTGCAAAACCATGGAAATCAAAACCATGGCAATCGAAATCGCTTTGTTCCGAATCAAGGACAAAATTTCAATAACTCTCCAAATTTCAATCAAAACCGGAACAATTTCAACCAACCTCAACCATATCAAGCTCCAAATCATCAAAGTTATCAACAACCTCCTCAAGCTCCCATGCCAAATGACTTCATGAAAATGACTGAGTCAAACATGCGTTCTATGCAAACTCAGATCAATAACATGAGAGGTGAGCTAAAAAGGGAAATTGATACAACACTGTCTCGGCAGACAAATGAGTTAAAGAATATGATGAGCAGTTTCATGAACATGAATATGAACAAAGCTTCGCCATCTTCTGGAGGACTCCCAAGCAATACTATTCCCAATCCTAATGCCGAGTTGAAAGCCGTCACCACTCGTAGTGGTAAGACGCACAATGGACCTCGACTCCTATGCCCCTCCTCCCGTGGCATTTAGTCAAGTTACCAAGGAGACAACGGACAAGGTGCACTATTCAAGCCCACGGCATCAAGACACGTCCCACCTTCGGTAGTCCAAGTTTCAAGTCCGAACCCAAGTTCAAGAAAATCTCGAGCCGAAAACACTTCCATCCCGGCTCAAAGTCTAGTCGCTTCCTTACCCATCAAGAATGAATGATGAGAAGCTCAAAGACGTAAACAAAGAGCAGATGGAAAAATTTTTCCAAATATTCAATGAGCTTCACTTTGATATAAGCTTCGTTGATGCTCTCGCTCTAATGCCTAAATTTGCATCCACGCTCAAAGGCTTACTCACCAACAAAGACAAGCTATCGAGATGGCTAAAACTCCTCTCAATGAGCAATGCTCAGAGCCATTCTTAATAAGCTTCCGAAAAGCTTGAAGACCCCGGCCGGTTCTTAATCCCATGTGATTTCTTGGGATGTTTCAATGCTCCGCCTTGCCGATCTTGGCGCTAGCATTAACCTCATGCCACTCTCAAGATGGAAGAAACTGCTCTTCCTCGAACTTTCATCCACTCGTATGACACTCGAGCTAGCGGATCGCACTGTAACTCGTCCACTGGGATAGCCGAGGATGTCGTGATGAAAGTGGGAAAATTTCACTTTCATGCCGACTTTGTTGTAGTAGACTTCGATGCGCATCCTAGAGTTCCCTTATCTTAGGGAGAGCTTTCTTAAGAACCAGTCGTGCTCGATTGATGTGTTTGTCAAGATTTGACCATACGGGTTGACAACGAAGAGCTCACGTTGAATATCAACCGAACTCCAAACCTCTATACAAACAGAGTGTTGCCACAATTGATCAAAAATCGAAGAATCAATGCAACACTCTCAAATTTCACGGTTAAGAGTGTTCACCAAAACGCACGAGCTCAAAGCTTTGAAAATTACCCCGGTTCAAACAAATGGTTTGAAAGTTGTACCGTGGAAGTCAAGAGTGTTCTTAATGATGATGATGATGATCTAGAATCGGAGACTTCATCGAAGTGGTGGAAACTACTAGCTCTAAGAGCACACCACTTGTCCCACCTCCGAATCGCTTTGTCGATCGAGTTTGTTAACTCGTGGATGAAACCAAACTCTCTTCGCCATCCGGATTGGATGATGATGATAGTGATCCAATAGGAGACATTCTTCCCATTGAAGAAGTTCTCAAAGATGATCCATCATCTCCTAGTCTATTTAATTCTAACTCTTCCACCCTTCTCTTACTCCGCTTGAGGAAAGTGACTTCATCTTGGAAGAAATTGAAGCATACCGTCTAGTGATTCGGTCCCATGGGAAATTGATCACGCCCAATTGACATAGAGGAGATATACTTCTCATTGAGAAGTTGCTTAATAATGATCCATTATCACTCCCTCCCATCGAGCTTCATAACAAGGAAGTCAAGTCGGTTGAGAAAATGTAAGAATTTCACGAGGTTGAACTTAAGGACTTACCACCTCATCTCGAGTATGCATTTCTTGAGGGTGATGATAAATTACCCGGCCATTATTGCTCGAGATTTAAGTAAGGATGAAAAGATCGCCTCATAAAGATCTTGAAGTCACACAAGCAAGCAATTGCTTGGAAACTCTCCGACATTGGGGTATCAACCCCGAGTTTTGTACTCACAAAATCTTAATGGAGGATGACTTTAAACCAGCAGCTCAACATCGAGACGAGTGAATCCAAAAATCCATGATGTTATCAAACAAGAGGTTCTCAAACTTCTTGATGCGTGATTGATTTACCCTATCTCGGATAGTCCTCGGGTGAGCCCTGCTCATTGTGTACCCAAAAGGGTGGTATAACCGTTGTTGAAAATGATGAAAACGAGTTGATTCCTACCGATTGGTTACGGATGGCGTGTTTGCATTGACTATCGAAAGTTAAATGAAGCCACCAGAAAGACCACTTTCCTTTACCCTTCATGGACCGATGCTTGAGAGATTAGCGGAAACTAATACTATTGCTTTCTCGATGGTTTCTCGGGTTACTTCCAAATTCCCATTGATCCACAAGATCAAGAAAGACCACATTCACATGTCCTTATGGAACATTTGCTTACCGACGATGCCTTTTGGCTTATGCAATGCTCCTGACATTCCAAAGGTGTATGATGGCCATTTTCCATGACATGATCGAAAAGACTATGGAAGTCTTTATGGATGATTTTTCGGTCTTTGGGATTCTTTCCAACATGTCTATCCCATTTAGAAAAGATGCTTGAACGTTGTAAAAACACGAATCTTAGTCTAAATTGGGAGAAATGTCACTTTATGGTTAAAGAAGGAATTGTCCTTGGCCATAAAATTTCTAAGAATGGGATTGAGGTTGATAAAGCTAAAGTCGATGTTATTTCGAAATTACCTCCTCCCACAACCGTTAAAGGAGTTAGAAGTTTCCTTGGTCATGCCGGATTTTATCGTCGTTTCATTCACGACTTTTCAAAAATATCCCGGCCTATGACCCGACTTCTTGAAAAAGACACTGCGCTCATCTTCTCTAGTGAGTGCGTTGAAGCTTTTCAAACTCTTAAGAAAAGCTCACGGAAGCACCAATTTAGTTGCCCCGATTGGGACCTACCATTTGAGCTTATGTGCGATGCAAGTGATTTCGCCATAGGTGCGCTTTGGGCAACGAAAATCGAAACATTTCCAACCTATACACTATGCTAGCAAAACTTTGAACGAAGCTCAAGCACATTACACCACTACGGAGAAAGAATTACTAGCCGTGGTGTATGCTTTCGAAAGTTTCGCCATACTTGATCTTGTCCAAAAGCATAGTGTATACGGATCACTCGCCCTCAAATATCTTCTTGCTAAGCAAGATGCAAACCGAGATTGATCCGATGGGTTCTCCTCCTACAAGAATTTGATATCACCATCCGTGATAAAAAAGGAGCGAGAGAACCTAGCGGCCGACCATCATTCCCGCCTTGAAAATCCTCATCAAGGTGTGCTCGAGAAAAGGAGATATGCGAAACATTTCCTCGAGACACTTAATGTGGTATCTCATCATGGAGATTCTAGTACCCCATGGTTTGCCGACTTTGCAAACTATCATGCGGGTAACTTTGTTGTGAAAGGGATGTCGTCCCAACAAAAGAACAAATTTTTCAAAGATGTTAAGCATTACTTCGGGACGACCCTACTTGTTTAAAATCACATGATCAAGTCATCCGACGGTGTGTTCACGCCAAGCCGTCACCGATATTCTTAAGGCTTGTCATCATGGACCCACGGGGACATCATGGACCTAACTACACCGCCAAGAAGGTGTTTGACTCGGTTTCTATTGGCCTACAATTTACAAAGATGCCCATGACCTCGCAAATCTTGCGACTCTTGCCAACGCCATGGTAACATCTCTAAACGAGATGAAATGCCTCAAAATGCCATTCAAGTGTGCGAGATCTTTGATGTATGGGGCATTGACTTTATGGGGCCATTCCCATCTTCTCGAGGGAACAAGTATATACCGTGGCGGTCGATTACTTGTCTAAATGGGTAAAGCGAAAGCACCCCTACCAACGACGCCCGAGTAGTTGTGAAGTTTTAAAGTCTCTTGCCCGCTTTGGAACTCCTCGTGCTATCATTAGTGATCGCGGCACACATTTGCAATGACCAATTCGCAAAAGTGATGCTTAACACGGTGTCACCCACCGCCTCTATCACAGATCACCCACAAACTAGTGGGCAAGTGGAAGTTTCAACCGTGGTTTGAAAAGAATCTTGGAGAGGACCGAGGTGAAAATCGTGCCTCTTGGTCGGACAAACTTGAAGATGCACTTTGGCCTTCCGCATGCGCTTACAAAACACCCATCGGTGTACTCCTTACAAGCTCGTGTATGGAAAGGCATGTCATCTCCGATCGAGCTTGAGCACAAAGCCTATTGGGCCTCAAGGTGCAAATTTCTACCTCAAGTCTTCGGTGATCATCGGAAAGTTCAACTCAACGAATTAAATGAACTCCGTAATCAAGCCTCACGAGAACTCTTTGATCTACAAGGAAAAGACAAAGAAGATCCATGACTCAAAAATTAAGAACCGCTTTTCAACGTTGGTGACGGGTCCTTCTTTTCAATTCTAGATTGAAGATCTTCTCGGGAAACTTAAGACCCGATGGATCGGTCCATTCACCATTGCCAAAGTTTTTCCATATGGCACCGTCGAATTATCTCAAACAGACGGGCCAAACTTCAAAGTGAATGGACATAGGTTGAAGCACTATTTTGGAGAGGACATTCCCCGTGGTTGTCCCGGATCTACAAACTTTCCCATGAACCAATGAATGCGGGATCGAGTCAAGCTAGCGACTCGGTAATCAAAAACAAGAGCATGCCATATGGGTTCTCACCCATATTTTTGTCTTCTTACCTCTTCTACCACCCTAGTGTGGGGGGTTGCCACATGTTGTGTATATAAGTGATCCAAAAAAAAAAAAAAAATCTTCTTTCTAAATAATGGCCGTAATATTTCCTTTTACGTTTTTGTTTCGCATAACCGCGGTACTTTGAATATTGAGGGCAATATTCATTTCTAAGTGGGGGAATTCTCACGAATTTTATCATATAATTATACCAATTCCCCGTTTTGGCCAAAATTTTTTTTTTTGTAAGTGTTTTACACTTTCTCATTTGGTTATCATCCGCCATGTCAGAAGACTAAAGGATTGGCTAATCCAGAGCAAACGGCTCTTGGTAAAGATATATCAAACCGCTTATATGGCTTGCAATTTGCCCAAAATTGTATGGTATTCACCACCATATCCTAAAAAGCGAAGAGTTGGCTAGCCCGCAAGATTATGGCTTGTGGTAAAGGCGATGGAAAACCATAATTGGTAATCGACTCACCAAAGATAATTCGATAATTTATCTAAGAGTTGGCTAGTCCGTATGGTACGGCTTCCGTAAAGACAAAATCAAACCGTTGAAAGTCGGTGGTTTGCTCAAAATCACATGGTTATCGGTGTACCATGGTTCTTACTTGAATGAAACATTTGGCTACTCCGTATAATGGCTTTTGGTAAAGAGATTAAAATCCATTATGTTTTCTCAAATCATTGCTAGGGACTAGCAATATCTCGAAGGGGATTGATGAGTGTGTAAATACTCATCATTTTGTACAAAATAAACGCAAATTCATCCGAAAACACTCGAAACACATCAAAATGATCAAAATATCACAAATCGTGTTTTATGTGTTTTAAATTCAAAATATCAAAATCGATGAAAATGTATCAAGTTTGCAAAATTGGCGCTTTAGTCCCCAAGTTTCATAAATTGTCAAAAATAGTCCCCGAGCACATAATTTCAAAAGTAAAGTCACCAAAGGTCCTTTTAAAATCAAAAGTTGTCAAATTTAGTCCTTTGGTGAAAAATATTAAAAGTTTGAGAAAATTACAAAATGGTCCTTCAAGTTTCAAAATTGGCGAATGGCCCTAGAAAATTGCAAAATGGCAATTTTGGTCCTTATACTTTTGAAGATTGTCACTTGTGGTCCCTTGAGATAACTTTTCAGAATTGGCAGCTTAGGCCCCTCAAGTTTCAGGATTTACACATTAAGTCCCTCTAGTTTAAAACTCTTTAAAACCATTTTGGACCCTTGCACTATCCTTGGCCCCTGTCAAAATCCATTTGTGAACCCCCCTATTATTAACCTGTGGTCAAATATCTGGTCAAGATCTTCAACCCGCCAAAAGTCATCACCATCTACCTGCTTTCCTTGCAACTAGCTTTCCCCCATCCCCCCTCCTCACCAATCACTCAAAATTGTTCCCTCACCCCCAACTAACATCCAAACTTCATTTAATGCTCCCCTAACCTCCTCACTCAACCTCATTGTCAAAAGCTAGATTTGGCGCCAAAAATCAATTTAAACGGTTGTGATTAATTTGAGCAATCCAAGGGCTGAGAATTGGTGGGATTTCATCAGAAGAGAGAGGCAAAGGAGTTTGGGTATAAAAGAAAGAAAAAGGAAGCAAAGAGAGTAGTAGAATTTTTAGCTTAAAATTTCTTATTGTCGTTTTTCTTGTCAATGTATTAGTTTAAATTAAAAGTTGTAATTTCTTGTTCAAAAATGTTAAACTCAAGTTAAAATTGCAGTATTATCAAGTTATAATCAGTGGTTCCAAGTTTTTATCCAATTTGACATTTATGCTTTACTGTTGAATTTTTCCATTTCAAACTCTAAAACAAAAGCTTCAACTAGCTCTATTCTCTGGTCTAATAAGCTTAAATGAGCTTGTGAAAGCATTGTACAAGCTCAAATTCAAGTTTCCATTACTTTTGAAACTTGGTCAACAAAAGTCAACTGGGTGAGCAAATGGCTATGGAAATGGACATGGGTTGATTTGGCATGGAGATGGGTTGATTTGGGATGATTTGGGTGGAAATATCTAGGATACATTATGCTGCATGCCATTGCGGCAGAGGACACATTGTAAGTGAAATTTCAAGTTCTTTGCATTTTCGATTTTGTGGTTAAAACTGTTCATTTCGTTTTAAAAGTTGTAATTAGGTTAAGTGTATGTAATTTGATCATTAATACAAGGTCGCTCATTGTTTGTCTCTTTTAATCTTCAAAATGAGAGTTATAGGGTGTTTGGATCTGACTCAACTGCCTTAAAGACCTTCGTTGATTGCTTCTTGTTGTTTCATGTGTCTTAAGCTCATTTAAGCACATTTCATTCATAGTTTGGTGCCTAACACCACAAAAGTCAACATTTTACTTAAATCATTTCACCGCTTAGTCCGATGTGGTTTGGATTCAGATTCACCCATTTTGTGTTTAAAAGGCTTAAAAATAGCTTGCTTCATTCTCATTTCATCAAAATATAACAACATCAGTCCTTAAATTACATCCAAATCTCAAGATAGTCAAACTGTGCATCTATTTAAAAAGTCAAAATGGTGTAAAAGTGGATTTGTGCAGATCTTGCAGCTGATCCACAGGATTCATTAAAGCTTTTGAGGCCCTGATTTTTGGTCTGCAAGTAGTTTACTTGGTTGTCTCTAAGACCTAATAACTGTTTTTAGCTCAAACCCTCTGGTTGAGCTTGTGCATAAGCTCCAAGTCAGGCCTTGGTGCCCTGCTCACAACTCAGTATTCACTGAGTATTTTCTCAGTTTTTGTGCAACTTGCACAGAGTTTATAAAAGCTTTGTGAGGTCTAGTCTTTTGGTTATAAGCAGTCATTTAGGTCTAGTTTAGGACTTGATAATTAGTTTTTAGTTTGTAGCTTATTTGTAGATTGTGCTTGAGCTTAAAGTTGGTACCTAAAATCTGTTTTAAGCTTAATATCATAATCACCAAATCTGAATTATCTTGGTAATCAGTGATTATAGCCTGTTGATTTGAGTTTCATTTGGTCACTTTTAGTTAATCATAGTTCCTGTTTTCAGTGGATTGCTTGCTTTGCTCATTTGCTTATCAAGTGCTTATTTCAATAAGCACTTGATTCATCAGTTGCATTTTTCTCCATATAACCTACTGTTTTTCCAATTTTCATAGCCTCTTTATATTATTTTAAAGTTTTCCTGAAATTTTCAGATTTTTCCTAGCTGTTTTGCTATTTTTCTTAATTTTAATTAGTTTCTAGCACTTTTTAATTAGCCTTTAATACAAATAATTAAGAAAAGCTTCAAAAAAATAAGTTTTCAATTTTCTTAGGTTTAGATAAATATAAAAAGTAAAAAAAGTAATTTTCCATATTTTTCATAGTTTATTTTGTAATTTTTAGTAATTTAATTAGTTTTAAATAGTTTAAAATTCATAAAAATAGAAAATAATCGTAAAAATACAAAAATAGTTTTGAAAATTCTAGTTTGATATTTTAGACTTTTCCATTTCATAATTTTATTTTTCTAGCTTTATTTCCTAATTTCTTGTATTTTAGGTTATTATTAATAGTTAAAAATAGTTTTTAATTAATAATAATTAATTAAATAGTTATAAAAATAATTTTCTTTTTCTTAAAATTTTCTTTCATTATTAGGATTGTAAAAATATCATTTTCTTAATTTTAGGTTAATATTGTATAAGTTTCACTTTTAATTTAGACGTCACAGAGATTTTTATTTCGCTTTATAAAACATAAAACAAAACATCATTGTAAAAATAGTGATAGCGTTTATTTAATAGATTTTATCTTTTTAACTTTCTTTAATTTGCATTTAAGCCGCTTTAATTTGTTGGCTTTTTTCGTAGTTATAATATCATATCCAAATCCTTTTCCCATTCGATTCCTCGATCACTAAACGCTTGATAAATCATTGCACAACTCACGGGACATAACGACCGGGGAAACACTATATTCCTCCGATCTTAATTGTATTAGTGTTTGAGCAGTTTTAGTCTTTAGACTTGATTGCTTAGCACCAATCAACTCAATCCCAAAGATCCCGCTAAAATTACCCGCCGAGAAAAGAAAGTGCGGTGAGCTTAAAAAGCCCAAAGAATGATATAAACAATACAATAACAAAATAATCAAAATGAGAAATGGATCAAATTATTTCATCACAAAGAAAGGAAAAGTGCCTTCCGAGAACATGTCGACGAAATGAATGCGAAACGATATGAGTCAAATCAAACAGAGTGCATAACAAATATCATAGGATCGAGTGCATTACCGGTGCCTAAGCATGCCACATGAATAGGCCAAATAATCGACATCAAATCCAAAGTTGTACATGGAGTAGCTAGCTCACAATGTACTGTAATGTGATGGGGTGTAGAACACACACCAACCAATCACCGAACATGATCATGATACAAATTCCTAGGATGCATCCATACGCCCCGAAAACATATCATAATGGCCCAAGAGATCTCATACAAACATAACAAAAGGGAACGCAGGGGACCAATCACACCGCCTCAGATAGTGTCATGCCACCGTGCCTCGATGACATGGCCATGGTACCTCCATGGCTAGGGATACATATACGTATAGGGCAATACAAGAACAAACATAATCATATCAAATCAATCATATCAAATACTGAACTGAAGCATATCATATAGAATACTGAACTGAATCATATCAAACGGATAACCAACGAATATCATAATGAGATAGCAGATAAATATCAAAACAAATCAAAATGAATATAAACCAGATAACAGAACGGATATCAAAAGCAATAACAATTAACAATACCAAAGGATGCCCTTACTGAAAAAGGACGGAATATTTGTACTAATATTTACGAACAAAGAATGTTTTAGAAAGAGAGACTGAATATCCGTACCTTAGCAAATGAAATCAAATGGAAATGTGAGCACGAAGAAATAACGTCACGTCTTCTTCAATGAATCTACACGGTTTACGTTTCATATAATACTTATTAGCTCATTTAAGTTATAACGGATTCATTGCTTATATAAATCGTATTAATATTTTTAGAGTTAAATATAATAATTTATCATAATTTAGGGTTTAAAGTGTAACTTATTAAAGTTTAGGGTTTATTAAGACAAATAACTAAATATTAAACATTTTATAATATTTCTATTATAGTCTAAGGTGTAAAGTGCCAATTCATTATAGATCAAGGTTTGCATGTGATAAACTATTAAAGGTGAAGGTTCAAAGTGAAAAATATCAAATCCTTAACATGTAGCCATAATAAACTATGCGTACAGTACTAATATGTTTCTTCTTATACCATGACATGCCGACCTCGAGCTTACTCGCGGTTCAAATGGCTAACATTTACGACAAAGTAATCACGTAATATGATTTACTCCTGACTCAACTATCCTGACACCCTTTTTATGTACCGTATAACTTATCCGTTAATCCCGCGTTTACCCTCGAACTTGCCCCCACAAGACCATGCTATACACATTCATAATATAATTTTCATAACCTGATACAGTTTAATAGGCTTCGTACTTAATATGTTTAAAATCATAAAGCGTAATATTATAAAACAGATTCTACGATTTCCATTTTCAATTTTATGAAAGAGCCATTTTTATGCAGTATATTTCATGCAAGACTTTCAACTTCAAATCTTTAATGTAAACCATACAACCTTTTTTTTATTCCATTTTAATTTCTTAAGTTCATGTAATCTGATCTAACAATAGAACATGCATGTATGCATATATTGAATTAAAAGGTAACAAGATAAAGATGAATGATAGATCAGAAATTACCTCAAGGCTAAACGAAACTATATCGAAACCGAACAAGGACATGGATACTAAGATCAACGAGATACAACTGAACCTAAACCCGGACGTACAAATCACGTACCAAGAGCTTAACCTTTCAAACCCAAAACGAAGCCTCTCGAACCCAAACCTTTTTTTTTCTTCGAAATGAGCACACCCACGATCAACACCTTGCTAGAATTTTCGTACTTCTTTTGCACCTCTAGGATATAGGGAAAAGTAGAGCTGCTATTTATTATTTTTGTTTTAGAGTTATGTGAGAGTGGAATGTGAGAATCGGTTGATATAGATGAGGAATAGGGAGAGTGGGCTGCCGATTAAAAAGGGAGACTTATTCTTCCACTACATTCAAATGTTGGTATATATATGTTTTACAAGGCGTGTGTAAAACTTTAATTTACAGACGTGTGATGTACAAATTAAGAAGGAGTGTGCCAACGTTAATATACTTAGGTTATCAACATTTTATTTTGTAGCTTAGGTTTTGGGTCTTTTATTTGTAGTTTAATTCTTCATAACATCAATATTGCTCAGCGTAGCCAAATATTCATATACTTTATGGTATGGAAGTTCAAAAGTCTTTTCGTAGTTTCAGGTTATTATAATTCTTCCCCTCTAAAAAAAATATTTCGTCCTCGAAATTGAAGTAGGAAAGTCAAAACGAATACGCATCGAATCACGAAAATAAATACGGATAACTAACTGACAATCTCGGGCTCTTTGACAAAAGATAGATCATTACGAATCTGATCTAGCGGATACGAACCATATATGGAGTGGATGTTGATGACATAAACACAATCACGAATACGAACCAAATACGAAGGTAAAGCCAAATGATAGAAACTTCATAGATAAATTCCAAACTTCAAACGTACAATAGAAAATGTACCAATGATCCAGAAACATAAGGCAAATATCAAAACTCATAACGGAATGGGTATAATACCCGCACAAATAAAATAAAGGAAGCATGAATCATGGACTCACTTCCTTCAAGTCGAATCTCCGCATTTAATCATAGAAACATACTAACAACCCAAACCACATAATCGAATAACGAATTGTCTCTAAACGCGAATCTAAACAAATGAAAGAAAAACGAATCGTGGAAACAATGTCTTCCACCATTCTTAGGACAATCATGGGCTCGATGCCCTAGCAAACACATAAAGCAGATGAAATCTTCTAAGCATCTCTTCTTTAATACGACGACCTAGTAGCATAGCTGAACTGCTGACCAACAATACGCCCAAACTCCTGGTAGTAGTTTCTCCGCCTATCTGAAATACGTCGGTCATATCTCGTCTGCTCGTACGCCTTTCGAGTGCCTGCTAGTAGAATCTTGTCTCCGTCTTTGCTCCTCCTGTTTTCCCGTCCAGCTCTCTCCTACGGCATTTTGATGTCCTAATAGTGTTGCGATGAACGGATGCGGCTTATGCTTCAAGAACCTCTCTAATCAGCAACTGTTGAAGTAACCCAGGGTCGGCACCTCCATCTTCGACTCTACGAGTAGTCACCATCTAAACGATCGGTAAACGAATGTGTGAAAACAAAACAGACCAAAATCAAATGTGGAAGGAAGAAGATCAATCAGTGAAGGCAAAAGAATATCGATGTCAAATCTGAGCGAAAAGTTAAAACAACAAGAAAAGATCAAAACAAACGGAAGCCTAATGTCTACCCCAAAGCCTCACAGGTCATTCCTAAGGTCAACAAGACGAAACCTTGGCTCTGATACCATAACTGTAACACCCCAACCCGACAAGGGTCCAAGTGTCACATTATGGGGTCAAATCAGAACATACATGCAAGCGGAAGACTTACAAAACCAAGTCATGAAACCATGACCCAAAATACAAACCCAGAGGTTACAAGTACAAATGAAACAACAAAAAATCAAAATACAAAAGTCCAGAATCATAAGTCCGCAAGAATAGGGTAA
Source organism: Chrysanthemum lavandulifolium (assembly GCA_022545495.1). NCBI lineage: Eukaryota > Viridiplantae > Streptophyta > Magnoliopsida > Asterales > Asteraceae > Chrysanthemum > Chrysanthemum lavandulifolium. The sequence continues at coordinate 211,521,289 of CM040241.1, forward strand.
CTCTAAGGTCAGTCTCTAACAGCTCCTACTCTTGACTCTCAATCCCAGCATCCCGCTAAAATTACATGCCGCTAGAGAAAAGAAAGTGCGGCTGAGCTTAAAAAGCCCAGTGAACATATATAAACAATACAATAACAAAATAATCAAAATGAGAAATTGATCAAATTATGTCAACACAAAGAAAGGAAAAGAGTCTTCTGAGAACATGTCAGATGAAACAGAATGCGAAATGCATATGAGTCAAATACTGAAACAGAGTGCATAACAAATATCATAGGATCGGAGTGCATTACCCAGTGCCTAAGCATGCCACATGAATAGGCCAAATAATCAGATACCGTCAAATCCAAAGTTGTACATGGAGTAGCTAGCTCACAATGTACTAGAATGTGATGGGGTGTAGGAACACACACCAACCAATCATCAGATACAGATACAGATACATATTCTCTAGGATGCATCCATACGCTCCCTGAAAAACATATCATAATGGCCCAAGAGATCTCATACAAACATAACAAAAGGGGAACGCCGGGGACTAATCACACCGCCCCAGATAGTGTCATGCCACCGGTGCCTCAATGACATGGCCATGGTACCTCCATGGCTAGGGATACATATACAGAAGGTGGGCAATACAAGAACAAACATAATCATATCAAATCAATCATATCAAATACTGAACTGAAGCATATCATATAGAATATTGAATTGAATCATATTAAACGTGTAACATATTGGATTTCACAAACACACTAAACCAAAGATCAAATAGGCGTATACTATGGTTTTAGAGAGAGAAAGTTAGAGGTTGGGAACTTTAGTGAGAGAAAGAAAAATCTTATTATGAGCTCCAACTCTACCTTGGGAGGTAGAGAGAACTTATAGTACTTACATAAATCGCCACCTACGGGCCGGATCGTGCATACAGCTGGGTAAAGACCGTCTGTCCTCCACGGTGTTACTTAAACAAAATACTACTTAACTTATAATAATCTACGACTACGAGCTTAACGATTACATATACTGAGGTGACCGACTTTTTAATAACTGGATTTACTAAATCCTAACAATCTCCCCTAAGGAGGTCACCTCAAACACACATTAAAATTACATTGAATACAAACAGATATTTCATTAAAATTATTCTTGCATTCTTGATGTAGTACTTTGCTCAAGCTCGTAGTCATTGATTCTTCACATTGCATGTTTGGTTAATCCATGTGGAGGTCTTTATCGATCCACGTGATAATGAGTTTTGTCCCACTTTGAGATCATCACCAACAAAATCTCTCGCTCATCCATTGTGGTGTTGGTATTATGTGATGTTGTGACATATGGACCGACATGCTCACATTCGGATCATGATATATTCTCATCGAGTAGTGGAAGCTGCTGATTCATGATATTGGTAGCGACAGCGTAAGCATGGAGTGAAAATATCGATTCATTGATGCACTTATCATGAATTCTTTAGAGATGAATGTGTAGTGTGAGCATGTGGCTATGGATTGAATGCTTCAATGATCACCGCAAACGTCGGGCGTACTGCATACATCGCTAGCAATAAAGCGCACGAAAGTGTATTTGATCACTTTGTTGAATTGAGGTACACGGCACACGGTTCCCGCTGATCAAGACAAGTATTGCCTATGATCGGTATAATTCAAGAATTTCCTTGATGTGGTTTCGCAATGCTCTAGTTGTTCTCAAACCGAACGCCTCAAAGAAGACAAAACGGAATGAGTGAACCAAAGAATTGAGATTCACCGATTGATAAGAAGATTTGAAAACAATCGTGTATCGCTCAATAGAAATTGTTTTTGCAATACAACGAAGGTTTTAATTGAAATCAATTACCAATCATAACCTTTTATTTTGAAATATTTGTACACAAACAATGTGCTAAAGAAAAGAGTTTTAAGCACAACGTCCGGTTTTCAAAGGTATCCGTAACTCGAACCAGATTGATTCAAAAGATTGAATCGCCTCATTGTTTATGTTCGCTTGTCACATGGTTGATCTATTGGGTAGATCTCACATGCCACCCACCGTGAGCTTGTTTGATGTTGGCTCCAAGGCTTTCCATCTTCACCGTGAGTATGTTTGCATATCACTCGGATGTTCCGCAATACCACAAGGATAATGCGAGGACTCAAAGATATAATCTCTTTCCACATTGTGTAAAATAGAGAGTCTTCATTGAAAGTGTCCTAATGAGATTTATAGATGATCTCGTGGCTCTAGACTCAATTGTGCATATTTTGGATCCTATTTCGAGACTAGGGAGAGGTCTCCTCTTCAATATCAACAATCTCTAAGAGAAAGTCGATAGATTATGTCGGTTCCCCGTGAGAATGAAACAAGTCCTTTAAGAGGAACTTGAGTGGTTTGGGAAGTTGAAGTGCAAGGCCATTTGGGTCCATGACGCCTTGTCTTCAATACCGATGTTACCTTGGTAACCACCAAGAGTATATGAATTGAACCCGGTATCGCCCTAAGGTTGAATAATTGAGGGCTATTTATTTTCACCCTTTCTCATTCAATTCTTTTCATTCTTCAACCCTTCAAGGCTTACCGAGACTTCATAACTAGAACCTTGTTGGGTTTATTCCAAGACTAGCTCGCCTTAGTCCACACTCTTCCCATATCTCATTTTTCTCCTTTTATCATCATACCCAAGGACTTCTACACTAACTAGTGGATTGTCCTCGGTAGATCTCTCCGGCTCATGGATCATGGGAATGAATACCTAACCTAACCATCCTTATATCACCATACATAAAGTAAATTTGGTCACCTATTTGGTATTGTTCATCCGCTGGAACCAATTGAAAACCATTTGAAGATCAATCCAGATACTTGTGATATATTATCAAAGCATTTTGTACTTGAATTATTTTTGATATCTTTAGAACAAGAGCTCCCCCTCAACATGTGCTTCATGTATTTGAAATTGTTTTAGCATACGGAGGCAAGAGGAAGAATTAACTTCTTTGATTTCCATTTTCTAAAAGATATCAACATCACTTCCCAGATCAAATCAAGTAGATAAAGCATTTTGGGGAAGAATGAGGTTTTCAAAATTTTGCTCCCCCTCAATGTGTGCCTCGAGATTTGAAAGAGTTTTGCACATACTAGAGGGAACCTACACTTAGAGACAAATCAATCACATTTTAATTCTTTAAGGTTTAAAAAATTGATCCCCCTCAACATGTGCATGGAAAATTTGAAATCGTTTGGCACATGTGGGGAAGAAAGCTTGCTAAATACTTATGAAACCATTTATCGAATTATTAGCTTAAATCTAATTTAAATCACAAATTCCCCCCCGATCACAATTATCAAATCATTTGAGATTTGTGATCTCTGTAGATTTAAATTGATTTTGAAAGATTTTAAGGAGAATTGTGACTTGATTATGAAATCGTTTTAACTGAAAAGGATCGGATTTTGAGACTTTAAACTCCATTGATTAAACATGCATGATTATCTTTTGAAAAACAATTGTATGACAAATAACTTTTGATTTAATTGAAATCATTCTCCCCTCAATTAATGACATAAGTTGTTGATTGAGAGTTAGATATTTTTGACAAATGATGAGTCCAGATGATTTTCAAAATACACCCGAAAGTTATTTTTCAAAGCAATTGGGTTTCATTAGATAGTAAGTAATTGTTTATAGAATCGAGCATGAGTTTTGAAAAACAAGATAAAGCATGGCTCGTTTTATTTGAAAAGCGGTTATTGCCTCGAAATGACAATAAACCATTGTTTCACTTTCTCCCAAAAATATTTTTAATTTTTGATTTTTTTTTGTAACATTCAAACAATATCTAAAGTCTCGTGTCATTCTTTGAATGACAGCACAAAGACCGTAGATATTTTCGAATCGAGAAAAACATGACAAAAAGACAATATTTTTGAAATTTTTCAAGATTTTTCAAATTTTTATGGATTTTTGAAAGTTTTATATTTTTCTATTTGCTTTTGATGGTTTTGTAATTTTGTATTTTGTTTTTCAAATGATATGTACAAAGAAGATAATTTAGCTTAAGAGGATGATGATTGAGTACCGAGATACGGATGTCGCTCAAAGACGTTGTAGAAGAAAGTAATCAACATCTCCTAAGCTTTCACCACCAAAGCATTCGAGGCTTTTAAGAAAATCGTCGAACATGAGCCTTCAAATGAGAATCTTTGGTAGCTTCCCCAAAACCGACAATCTTCTAATTAAGACCATTTCCCAAGAAGTAGAGTGGGAAGAAAAGCAGTCTCATTGAATGAAGCTCAACAACCCAAAGAAACATGAAAACACCGAGTAACAAGTTGAACCAAGGATCCTTTCAAGGTTATCAAACTCGGGGATACATGATTAAGCCCGATCATATGAACCTATTGTGCATCCCCGATGTAAACATCATTCTGCGATTTATGCGATGTCAGACGGAGAACAATATATCAACATCTTCAATTCACCAAATGCATTCTAGTTATCTTACATATAACCAATCACCCATAGTGTACACATGTTCCCAACCGTAGTGGAGACTATGACATCCAAGTAACATGTTGAATCATTGATTATCTATACGGATATCAACTCCGAATAATCGAATAAGCTCGATCAAGTGATCATGTTGTGAGTCCCTAATGTACACAAATCTCTCCCCGATGGTTGCGATCTCATCGAAATCATCATTACATAGTGTACATGAAGCAATAACCAGAAGCACTTTATCATAACCCATATAGAAGATGTCGATAAGCAATATCATCTCACGCTCCACATATTCTTCTCACATTTCTTCCAACTGAACACTGAAGTAACACATACCAAAAGTCTCTAGAGACCATTTCCCACAAATAGTTGGAATAATACATCCTTCCCCCAAATAGTTGGAATAATATATCCTTCCCCCAAATAGTTGGAATAATACATCAAAGGCTACGAGTTAAACACTAAGTTTCTCTACGGTTATGACCATTGTCTTTCCGGGATAACTTCAATCAGGTAGAAGTGTTAAGTTCATCAAGTGTACTCGTTGTGCTTTTAGATATATGTCTCCTTCCCCCTTGCTGGTTTTGAGACCTCAGAATCAGCAAAACATAATATACCCATAAACTTGAAATCTTGTGAGAAGAACTCTAATAGCCTAAATGAATCATGTGAGAATCAACTGCTACAAAAACTCTCTCTGTCTATCTTTATCAACCCATGTGTAGACAATTTGAAGTGACCACTGTTGAAGGAAAACACGATATACCAAACTTGAAACTGAAGTCAAATTCCCCGCATTTGTATTTTAAGCTTGCACTTAATGATGGAAGAACGGTGTTGAGAATTTATGCACCAAGCAAATCTCTAAGTGCTCGATACTCAACCAAAGTATGAGACATTAACACCTCTTGCGATTATCCACAACGACATCTGCGTGTGACATTGAGTAAAACAACATAACTCCTTAAAGTGATAGTTAACCAGGTCTTCAATACATCCCGACTGCTGGTAACTAGATAAACCAAGTCTTCAACTCAAATTCTTAAGCCCGAGCAAGTTTATCAAATAAGAACACGCCTTAGTGAAAGTCAACTTCAATCTCAAATAAGTGATAAATGATTAACTCTTAAGTAATCAACTTATGTCAAATGTCCAACACGTGAATACATATATAATCGGATGTATATTGATCCACTGAATCAACCGGAACAAATGATTCCTCAACATCAATTCCTTCTTCCTAAAAGTATTCATGTAGAGACTGATCTGGAAGACTTACCAATAGTATCTTTGAGTGGATGAGGTAGTCATTTTCCTTAATGTTCATGTGGTTGATTTATAAAGTGCACAATAATCCGTGAAGATTTGGCGAAGGGATACCAAAGAGCTGATCATTATTCATGAACAATAATCCGTGAAGATTTGGCAAACGAATACCAAAGAGCGGATCATTATTCATGAGTGAAACTATAATGATAGTCATTATCAACGCCTTGTGAATTAACTAGAGATAAAGTTTCTTGAGAATTTCGAGAAGTACTTCTTAGATGGTGAACCAGTTGAGTCAGTAGGAACCGGAGCATGAGCTTTAGAAACTAGATGATCAACATTCGTTGGAGGTTGGAACTACTCATCACACATATCTTGAACCAATGAATCCTAAGTTATCATTAGTAAGTGAAGCATTAGGCATTGAAGGAGAGTCATATGACCATAAATCAAGCATCCATCAACATGTAGTATATGCACTTTTCTCCTCAAAATTGCATCCGGTTGCTATTTTGATTTGAAAAGTGAATAAGAATATACACCAATGAACGAGATCCACTTGAGAGTTGAAAGAGCATGGAAAAACATGAAGCTTGTTGATGAAGAATGTCGATGAGAATGGTCATACACATGAAGATTTCTCTTCTTTGAAGATAAAGCACATCAAGCGTACACCTTTCTTTTCTTTGAGGAACGGGCCTGAAGTGTTATCTGCAGACGCTATAATGATGAAGCACGGGCCCCGAATCGATGTGAACAGACGTCATTGTTTAGAGCCCAGTTATATGGTTAGAGCCGCCGAATCCAAATACCAAGGGACGATTTGTACGACCGCTTTGGACAACGAGACGAAGACAGAGAATTGAAACATTGGATCCCCACGTGCTCATGGGGTCCTTTTGGTTAGCACAAACAATCTTTGAATCACAGAAACCCTAGGTGCAATGCCATTGTCACTAGAGCCGAACTAGTAGAAGCATCGACTTAGTCGAGGGACATTTTGTACTTAATGGGATTATTCTACCGCTTGGCTTCCAAACCTTAACAGCACTACTCTAGGCATAGTGGATCTAGTTAAGGGCAAGGTTTGCCATTCGTGAATATTCGACTGTTGGCTTCCACCGAAATCCTACATTGGTAAAAACCTTCCTTGTAGGTTTCGTGATTGCTTAATCTATTTCACTTTCCAAACTTTCTTAAGCGGGGTATGATTCTTAGATCTCGTAAATAACACAACACATTTATCATGATTACCGTAAGATAGACATTCTTTACTGTGTTTTGCGACAACATAAGACTTCAAATTAATTTCAAAGAAGCTTAGAGCTAATACTAGAACCAACACGCTTCTTTTTGTTCAAGTCAAACTTATTTTCCTATGGTGTTCTTTTCACTTTCTTCTCATGATCACTTTTAGTCAAGAAAATTCTATCCTTCTTTGTATTGCTACAAGGTTTTGACCGCTAACTTTAGTGTCAATATTAACATCAATAGAAGTGATGATGGGAGCCTTAGTTTGTTTTATCGCCATTTGATTTTCTGGTCTAGAAGTGTTGGGTTCTGAGGCTTTCAGAGGCACATTAAGAGTCACATTCTTATCCTTATGCATAGAACTGGGTGCAACTATTCTATCTCGCCTATTACTCGCTTTTGGACTTGTGAAAATTACATACTCTAAGAGTTCCTGAGATCGTTTGGCATCCATGCAGGCATAAGTGATTGCACTATCAAAAGGCTTTTCTAATCTATCATCCTCTACTATCTCACGGAGGCCCTTTAAACTATCCTTAAGTTGTGGTAGATATGTTTTATGTGCCATTTCATTATTCCTAAAAGGGGGAGGAATATATAACATATCAATAGGATACTTATCACAAGCAGGAACCTTTGGAACAGAATATTTGCAATTAGGGATTGAAAATTTTCCTTTCACCTCACGCTTGATTCTCAATATCGTTAAGCAAAGAAGTTACCTTTTCAATGTGTTTATCATGATTAACTTTGAATGAATCACATAACTCTTTATTTTGATCATTAACTTTTGAAATTTCACTTTAAAACATTTATTTTCCTTTTGCAATTTATCAATAATGTTTTGAAGTTGGAAATTCGAGAATCTAAAGGTGGAGGTATTCGGAGCCGCCTCCATTTCTTTTCATCTTTCAATTGTGAAACTGAATTTCAATCTTTTAATCGTGTGGCAATGAGCTCGAATGCTCATCACGTTTGTTGATTTCAAAACTCGCATCAAACTCGTGAGCATTCAAGATGTCTTGATATTTGAAGTTTTAACATTTTCTTTCGATGTTGATATTTTAATTGTAAACCAAGATATTCAACTTCTAATTTAGAATAATGTTTGACCAAGTTATCATGATCGTCATTTTCGATTTTATCATTCAATTTTGAATTTTTGTCTCAAGCTCAATGACACGATCCTCGATACTTTCAATGCAATGTACATTTCATGAAATTGAGAAGCATTAATAGAAAGCTTAGTAATAGTATAAAACACATCTTGAGCCACACAACTCAATACTAAGTTCTCATTTAAGATATGCGATTCTTTCTTTCAATTTCATTATATTTGAGTTCCTGCTCATAATCATTGACTTCAAAATCATTGCATCAAATTCCTTTTCCATTTCTTTAATATCCGAGCTTATCCCTTTTTAAGACTTTCAAATTGACCTTTAATTGTTTAAAGAAAGGCATGACCTCGCTTAAATAACATTCTTTAGTTTGCTCAAACCCTTTCCCTTCGCTTATCCCCAGAGGTGTGATTCTCTTCTTACATGTTTTCTCAAAATCAACGAATAGTTGATAAACAACATATAGGCTGATTAAGGTTTTGCTATTAGTGGCAATAGTTCTAGAAACTAAATGCATTGGTGTATTTGGAGGATACACAGTGGCTGGAGGCAATTTCCTAAGGGGAGGATTATTTTCAACAAGTTCATCTCCCTTTTTCTTTTCCATATCTAATTTCTAGAACACTTGTTCAGGAGTTAACTGAGTTTGAGGTCTAAACTTGTTTAAGGAAATCCAATTATCCTTAGTGTAATTTGGAGTTTTGAACGTTATATTATGATCTATACACCAAGGATCTTTTAGTTTCTTTTCCATTTTCTCTCTAGAGGCATCTTCTAACTCTATCTTCTTGAAGCATTCTAAACAAGTAGGCATTTGTCTAGGCTTAAGGATTTCATTACCATCATAGATCACTTTTGAGCAGCTTTTGCTTTCTTACCATACTCGTGATTGGGTTCTTCTACAAGGCCAAGATTATGCTTATCGCTAATACTCTATGCTTAGTGATCATGTGAGCAATCTGAATGGTGTTGCCTTGTACATACAACTTGTTTTCAAGTTTGTTCTTTAAGGTTTTAAGGTTGGAAAATCATTTAAAAGTTTTGATTCCTTTTGTTTGAACTCCGCTAAGCACTTTTACATTTTCTTGAAGTTCTTGTTTTTGCTTAGCGCTTTTATTAAGTTTCTCTTGTAAGGAGTTTAACTCTTGTTTTAATGTATCTTCCTTAAGTTACTTTTTCTCGATTAATGTATGCATTTGGCAATCCATTTCCTCGCTCACGTGTGGTTAACTTAAATTTAGCACGTTGTTCATAGATGGCAACTTGATCCTTATATATGTTAAGTTTAGTGGTAAGGAGTCCTCGTGGATAAATGCAGAGTACTCATGCAACTCATAATCATCATTGTGAGTAGAAGATGCACGCTATGTATACGAAACTTCCATGCGCCTTTCCTCTGCATTAATGTGCACAGTGTTGTGGTGGTGTACCTCTATCTTGGGTAAATATGAAGCTTCCATGGAGCTGCCTTTGCATTAACTAGCACAGTTGTAGTGGTGCACCTCTTTCTCTTGTGAATTTGAGCACGAAGATTCCATTTTAGCATTATCCGACTCAAACACTATAGTCTCAGTAGTACATTGTTGGGTATCTTATGTTCATTGGTCACGTCAGATAAACCGAGTATCTTAGATACAACTAAATCCAAACTTTAGGCATGTTGTTGACGTGCACGAATTTTACAAATCTATGATTTAAACCGAGAAATAGAATCTTTCATGGATTTTACAAAATCAAGAAGAAACCATAAGCAATGACCAATGAGTGTGTTAAGATGACCGATGACTTTAGGTTGTTCGTAGGAAATGCCGAAATGTTGTTTGGTTGAGATTTGGATTAGTGGATGCACATTTTACGGAGACTTTTAGGTCTAAAAACTTAAAAACCTCAATAACTTCAGTTCATTCGGCGTGCCATTCACCTCATTCTCACGGTCGTTTTGATGGGTAGAACGCTAAAAACGGAGTTACGGTTCAAAAGTTATGGCCGTTTGAAGTTTTGTCGGGAAAAGTCAACAAGTCGCTAAGAATTCTTGAACCAAGTAGCTAAGCACCAAGTCGCTAAGTAGCAACTCGCTAAGATCTCAATTTCCTGTGAACCAAGTCGCTAAGACCAAGTCGCTAAGACCCAAAACGCTGGACACAAGTCGCTAAAGCACCAAGTCGCTACACAGTCAAGTCGCTAAAGAGCAACTCTCTAAGGTCCAAGTCGCTAACACCAAGTCGCTAAGAATTTACACTACAACTCGCTAAAAATTTCTGAAGCAAGTCACTAACCTCACCAAGTCACTAGCCGTAGTGGAGAATAAACTAACTTGTACTATTTGTCGGCTTGTCTCAATAGACAAGTCGCTAGGACCAAGTCGCTACCAAAAAGCACTACAACTCGCTACCTTTTTCAAGCAAGTCGCTATGATGAAATTCACTACGAGAACCAAGTCGCTACCAAGAAAACTTCAAAACACAATTTTCAATCCAAAACAAGCTCAACCACGTTGATTCAAGCTTACCAAATCAAAACCCAAGCACATACAATGATTCTAAACACAAAAGTACACCCAAAATTCAAACTTTAACACTAGAAATGAACCAAATGATGCAAAACCACTAAACTTTTCAAACTCAAAACCATCTAAAACCACTAGAAATCAAGGATATGTAAGAGATATGATCAAACCATGGCTCTTGATACCATTTGTAACATATTGGATTTCACAAACACACTAAACCAAAGATCAAATAGGCGTATACTATGGTTTTAGAGAGAGAAAGTTAGAGGTTGGGAACTTTAGTGAGAGAAAGAAAAATATTATTATGAGCTCCAACTCTCTACCTTGGGAGGTAGAGAGTATTTATAGTACTTACATAAATCGCCACCTACGGGCTGTGGATCAGGCATATAGTGGGTAAAGACCCGTCCGTCCTCCACGGTGTTACTTAAACAAAATACTACTTAACTTATAATAATCTACGACTACGAGCTTTCTAACGATTACATATACTTGAGGTGACCGACTCTTTAATAACTGGATTTACTAAATCCTAACAAAACGGATAACCAACGAATATCAGAATGAGATAGCAGATAAATATCAAAACAAATCAAAACGGATATAAATTAGATAACAGAACGGATATCAATAGCAATAACGATTAACAATACCAAAGGATGCCCTTACTGAAAAAGGACGGAATATTTGTACTAATATTTACGAACAAAGAATGTTTTAGAAAGAGAGACTGAATATCCGTACCTTAGCAAATGAAATCAAATGGAAATGTGAGCACGAAGAAATAACTTCATGTCTTCTTCAACGAATCTACACGGTTTACGTTTCGTATTATACTTATTAGCTCATTTAAGTTATAACGGATTCATTGCTTTTATAAATCGTATTAATATTTTTAGAGTTAAATATAATAATTTATCATAATTTAGGGTTTAAAGTGTAACTTATTAAAGTTTAGGGTTTATTAAGACAAATAACTAAATATTAAACATTTTATAATATTTCTATTATAGTCTAAGGTGTAAAGTGCCAATTCATTATAGATTGCATGTGATAAACTATTAAAGGTGAAGGTTCAAAGTGAAAAATATCAAATCCTTAACATGTAGCCATAATAAACTATGCGTACAGTACTAATATGTTTCTTCTTATACCATGATATGCCGACCTCGAGCTTGCTCGCGGTTCAAATGGCTAACATTTACGACAAATTAATCACGTAATATGATTTACTCCTGACTCAACTATCCCGACACCCTTTTTATGTACCGTATAACCTATCCGTTAATCCCGCGATTACCCTCGAATTTTCCCCCACAAGACCCATGCTATACACATTCATAATATAATTTTCATAACCTGATACAGTTTAATAGGCTTCGACTTAATATGTTTAAAATCATAAAGCGTAATATTATAAAATGATTCTACGATTTCCATTTTCAATTTTATGAAAGAGCCATTTTATGCAAGATATTTCATGCAAGACTTTCAACTTCAAATCTTTAATGTAAACCATACAACTTTTTTTTTATTCCATTTTAATTTCTTAAGTTCATGTAATCTGATCTAACAATAGAACATGTATGTACGCATATATTGTATTAAAAGGTAACAAGATAAAGATGAATGATAGATCAGAAATTACCTCAAGGCTAAACGAAACTATATCGAAACCGAACAAGGACACGGACACTAAGATCAACGAGATACAACTGAACCTAAACCCGGACGTACACGAACCGTTAACCACGTACAAATCACGTACCAAGAGCTTAACCTTTCAAACCCAAAACGAACCCTCTCGAACCCAAAGCTTTTTTTTCTTCGAAATGAGCACACCCACGATCAGCACCTTGCTAGAATTTTCGTACTTCTTTTGCACCTCTAGGATATAGGGAAAAGTAGAGCTTCCGTTTATTATTTTTGTTTTAGAGTTATGTGAGAGTGGAATGTGAGAATCGGTTGATATAGATGAGGAATAGGGAGAGTGGGCTGCCGATTAAAAAGGGAGACTTATTCTTCCACTACATTCAAATGTTGGTATATATATGTTTTACAAGGCGTGTGTACAACTTTAATTTACAGACGTGTGATGTACAAAATAAAAAGGAGTATGCCAACGTTAATATACTTAGGTTATCAACATTTTATTTTGTAGCTTAGGTTTTGGGTCTTTTATTTGTAGTTTAATTCTTCATAACATCAATATCGCTCAGCGTAGCCAAATATTCATATACTTTATGGTATGGAAGTTCAAAAGTCTTTTCGTAGTTTCAGGTTATTATAACTGGAGTGACCAAATTGAGGAAGGACCTAATGCTACTTTCCTGGCTAGTGAAGCTTCCAAAGTGCACAACTTTGCACTCTTGGCTTATGCTTTATCATTTTCTGGTTCTGAAACTGAGGTATCAAATAATTCAAATAGTTCTGTTTGTTCTTACAAATCTTTTCAAGATACTTTAGAAGGTCAGAAAGCTATCATAGAGAGTCTTAGGAAAGAAGTAGACAGACTTTCATTAGATAACTTAGGTTATATAGTTGGTCTTAAGAGTGTTGAAGAACAGCTTGAGTTCTATAAAAAGAGTGAATTTGAATATGTAGATCAAATTAACATTCTAGATGGTGAGGTTGACCTTAGAGATAGGGAAATCAAGGTTCTTAAACAGAAACTTGAAGAAGCTGAATGTGTGAAACAAGAAGCCTTAGAAGAGAAAGAAAAACATATAGTTAACGTTGACAAATTAACTTATGCTTCTGAGGTAGTAAACAACTCTATTACAAAGAACTTAATGAAAAAGGGGTCTGGATAGGATACAATCAAGTTCCACCTCAAACGAAAAATGGTTATGCACCACCCACAAAAGAGTTGTCCTTTAGCAATGAGTTTAGCTTCAACAAATCTGTAAGTGAGAATAGTGAAAACAGGTCACCTAAGGTAGGTTCTGATAGGTCATCTGATGGTCCAATCATTGAAGATTGGGAGTCAGATTCTGAGGAAGAGAGGTCTGAGTCAACACAGTCTGATAAGTTAGAAAATGTTAAAACTGTTGATTCTAAACAAGCCAACCTTTTGCCTAGATTTGGAGCACAGATCTCCAGGAGAGTTGTAGGGTATAATGAGATTCCTAGGGACCAGATGAAAAGATTCAAACCTAGGGGTAATCAAAGAAACTTTAATGGCTTAATCTCAAATAGATTAGGGATGAGTTTCACTGTGTTAAAAGGCTTGTTTTAAATGTGGTAGTTTTGAGCATTTACGTAAAAACTCATATAAAACCAACCACAAGTTTGGAATCAATGGAGGAGGTAAATCATAAAACTTTTCAAAGCGCATAACCTCATCCAAACAAAAACATGGTTCCTAAAGCAGTGCTAATGAGGAATGGTAATACAAAATCTATAATCATCGCTTTGCACCTAAATGGGTTCCAACCATCGCTAAGCAAAATGTTTCCACCGCTAAGCGAGAATGTCACCACCGAGAAAAAGAAATTTTAACGTACCAAAGGTAATAACAGACATGATGGTTGGAAGCCATTTCTATGTTGTAAATGCCTCGACTTGTTGGCAATGGAAACCAAAGACCAATGTCTTAGAACATGTCAACAAAGGCATCAATGAACTTAAAGAAATTTGACTATGTTGATGCACAAGGCGCACCTAAGTCAAGATTGACTGGGTCCCAAAAGGAACTAACTTTTCTAATTTCATGTGCAAGGCAATTTACAAGATGAGCTACAAGATAAAGGAATTTTTGACAGTGGTTGCTCTGGACACAAGACATGGGATGGGAGCAACCTTGAGGATTTTGAAGCCTTTGATGGAGGCTATGTGGCATTTGGTAATGATCCAAAGGGAGGAAAGATTCTTGGGAGAGGAACAATCAGAACAGGGAAGCTCAACTTTGAAAAGGTTTATCTGGTACAGGGACTAAAGTACAATTTGTTCAGTGTTTCCCAGATGTGTGATAAAAATAAGAGCAAATTCCCAAACTAGGCCAAAAAGTCAACCATAGTCCCTTTTGTGGTCACTTTCATGTCCCCTTTCCCATTTTGGTTATGCTCAACTGCTCAACTGCTCGACTTCACTCAAATTATGACACGTGTCGAATGCAAGTACAAAAGTTAGGTAAAGCTTACAAATGATTGATATTTGTTTTATTATTCATGATTGTACATTGTCTAAAATACCCTCATGTTCTTATTCCCTCTTTTTCTCTCTCATTTCACACCAAGATTCCGACTACCTTCATCTGCAGATTCCGGCCACCAACTCCGCTCAACCACCACTGCTCAACCAGCACTGCTCAACCACTACTGCTCAACCAAAAAAAATATTTTCAAAAAAAGAAAAAAAAAATCCGACCACCTTTATCTGCAGATTCCGGCCAACCACCATTGCTCAACCACCACACTCTTACAAAAAAAAAGACTTTTCAAAATAACATTAAAGATATCATCGTAATTATATTACTTACATGTGTATCGTCATGTGGCTGAGAAGGCAACAGATGCATTCAACAAACAACATAATTTGGTAACAGGTCACCTAATTTGTTGGCTAGTCATCTTCTTTAATGTCATTCTCTATATATTTTTATTGTGTAATTTGTTTTCATTTCTCCAATCTACCATGAATGCCTGCTGCTTATATTATTTAGTATGAGTAGGAATGTGACCAAAAGTAAAGTCAGATTCATAAAAAAATATCATATTCATAAAACACAAAAAATGAATCAACATAAAAGGCTTTTAATAAATCGTCGCATGAGCTCTTTTTGGCAAGACGTGGGTTGTAGCTGCTTTTTCCGGCGACGGCAGAGACGATGACGCCTAATAACAAAAAGTACAATAAATGTTATAAAACTCAGATCTATCGAAAAAAAAATAAATTCGTAAAATAAAACTTACAAAACTTGATAAATGGCCGGATCTGATCGATGTTGGCCGGATCTAATTGATGATCGATGTTGATGATGGCCGCATCTGATTGATGGCCGGATCTGATTGATGATCCGCCGGATCTGATTCCACACAGGTGGACGCAATCACTAATCAAGCAATTTTTTCTTATCTTGTTTAAAAAGTTTCTAGAAGTGTGTGTGAGACAGGGAATGAGTTTGTTGAGATTTTTATTTTAGGTGTAAATGATGGTGGGGAAATATAGCCAGTGAGGTGTTTTAAATGAGTGTGTAATGGGTAAGATTAAATATGACTTGTTGAAAAAATAATAACTAGAAAAATGGTTGCCAGAGGTGGTGGCCGGAATTTGGAGATGGTGGTTGTTGGAATCTTGGTGAAGATGATGAATAATTGGAGAGATGGTGTTTATAAAATAATGAAAGAGATGATGAAGGTAGGTGAAGAAATATATTGAAGAAATATTATTAATAAAGTAAGGGTAATTATATAATTTTCAATAAAACAATAAAATAATTTCAGCTAACTTTTGTACTTGCAGTTGACACGTGTCATAATTTGAGTGAAGTCGAGCAGTTGAACAGTCGAGCATGACCAAAATGAGAAAAGGCACATGAAAGTGACCACAAAAGGGACTATAGTTGAGTTTTTGGCCTATTTAGGGAATTAGCTCTAAAAATAACTGGGTACTTTTTGGGGAAACTGAATGTGTGGTGTTATCTCCTGACTTTAAAATGCCTGATGATAAGTATGTACAGCTTAGGGTTCCTAGGAAGGATAACATATATTGTTTTGATTTGAAAGATGTCATTCCTAATAGATCTCTAACCTGTTTGTTTGCTAAGGCATCGGTTGATGAGTCAAAATTATGGCATAGAAGGCTAGGTCACCTAAACTTTGATACAATCAATAAATTGGTGAAGGGGAACTTAGTTAGAGGTTTACCTTCTAAGGTTTTTGAAAGTAAAGATCTTTGTGTAGCCTGTCAAAAAGGTAAACAATTTAGAGGAGAGCATGGTAATGATTATGTGGTAATCAACAAGGAGAGATTCAGGGGAGGGTTTAAACTTGGATGTGGATTTGGATTTGGATAGTGGAGATCATGGTAATGATTATGTGGTAATCAACAAGGAGGGAAAAGAAGCAGTAATTGAAGAAACCTTGAAAGTTGTTGTTGAAGAGGAAGAAGTGGTGCAGACTACAACCACTGCTAATGTGGTTGCATTCACTGCTAGTACAGAGGAAACCACTGTTGTATCCATTGCTGCAACCACTTCTGAGGTAAATCAAACCACTGTTAGTTCAAATATTCCCATTACCATAACAACCACTGCCACAATAATCACAACCACTGTCACACCACCACCAAAGTCTAAAGAAGCTGAGAAGAAGGTTGTTAGTACTTTGCTAAATCTAAGTAACACCTTACTAATCCCCGAACCCACCATTGTGCCTGTTCCTATTATACTTAAGCCAACTGGACCTAAACCCTTGGGAAGTTTAAAAATTGGTGAGCCTGTAAAGACTAAAGTAGTTCAACCAGATATTGGAAAGGGTAAAGGCATTGCAGAACCTGAAGAACCTGGTTTGAAGTTTAAAATAAGCAAGAGCAAATTGCCCATGATGAAGAACTTTTAGAAAGTTGCAAGAAAAGTTAAATGTCAAGATTTAGCGAGCTAGAGAAGCAAAGACAAGAGGATGAGGAAGCTTCTACGAGATTGATTGAAGAGTGGAACAATGAACAACCATTATTTCAAGTTTCGAAAGTATAAAGATGAGTGGACCGATTTTGAATGGGGAAATTAGACATTGATACAAGGTCTAAGGTTTTGGCTGAAAAGATGAGAAAAATAAAACAGGAGAGGGCATTCAAAGAGTATCAAGCAAAGAAGAATAAACCTCCTACCAAGCAACAGAAAAGGAATGAAATGATGAGGTTTCTCAAGCATATGGAAGTTAAACTGACTGTGAACTTGAAGAACTATTCATATGAGAAGATTGAGGAGCTTTACACTAATTACAAAAGAAGACTTGAGTTCATTCCTATGAATTCAGAAAGAGAGGATGAGTTGTTGAGGAACAGACAACAAAAGAGGAAAGGAGCTAATCAGGAGGAGTCTAGTTCCAAGAAACAGAAGTTGGATGAAGAGATGGAGAAGGAAGAAAGAATGAAAATGTATCTTATGGTGTGTGATCAACCAGAAGAACCTATTAATCCTACACCAGTAAGATCTATTCATCCTATTGTAGATTGGCAGATTATAACAACAGCTGAAAGAGAAGTTATTGAGATCACTAGAAGAGATGGATGGAAAAGTACATACTTCAATTTTGGAATTTTGTTGTTTTATATGTCTAAAGTTGATCTGGAACAACTATGGAAGATCATGGAGTCTAGATATGGTAAGTTTGGACCAACTAGATCTTTAGCAAGGTTTGTGTGGACAGCTGTGAAGAACATGTTTCAACCCAATCCTGAAGATAAATTTTGGGAAGACTGTGAAGTTGTTGAATGGATGCTATATCAGCCTTGCAGAGTACATGTTGTTCAGACTACACAGGAGAAGATATTCATGTTCATTGATAAATATTATCCACTGACCAAGAATGTAGCAAGGAAGATGTTGGAAGCCAAGCTAGCACCACAAGGGACTAAACCAACAAATCCAATGATTGACCAGTTGTTCTTGAAGATTGAGAAGATTGTTGATCTGCAAGGTCCTCTAGCCATTAAAGACAAGCCTCAAGGAAGATTGAAAAGAATGGCAAAAAGATCTAAGGCTGCTGATGAAGAGTCATGATCTAATAAGGAAACTGAGGAGGCTGCTGAGTGTTTAGATACATCCTCCAAATGAAGACATTGTGAACTTAAAGGAAAATTGATGTTTCTGTTAGAAACTATCAAGTTTAGGAGATGATTGTTGGGTTTTAGGTTCTACTGAAAGGAATTATTCTAAGTATGGAACCACTGCCAGCACAAAGGAAACCATGGCTAGAAGACTGGAACCACTGCTCAAGACAAACCATTGCTAGTAGAAATATGGATCCACTGCTAATGTATTAAAGCACTGCTAGTATGTTGTGTTGGTTTAACTTGTAGTATTCTAGAAGGTCTTGAGTAAGTCGAATTGTATTTAGATAAGTATGGTAATTATATTTATCTTGTAGAATACGTAATGTAGATTGTATAGGACTCCTTAGCCTATAAAATGAGGTCCAAGGTTAGATTTAGATATACGTATTAGATATATCTAAAGTCGATATACTTCAAGGTTGTAAGACCCTAATACTATTCAGAGTACTCGTATTAATAAAATATTGAGGTGTTGAGTAATAATCAAATTATTCTTCTTAAAGTTAAGCATTAAATTCCGCGTAGTGTTTAACAGTTTCTTTTAGTTTAAGTCAGCTTCTATAAAGGATCGTTTGCTCAACTGGGATCAACAAGATAGATTTGTATTGGGTCAAAGGATATTGATATCCTTGTTGATGTTGTCATAAGGAGTGGATTCCCTTAGGGATAGGATTTATGTAGTGTTGGTTAGTAGTTCCTCCATTGTAACGGAACTCGGTATCTAGCCTTATACCGGATAAAGGGTAGGCAACGTTGTGATAGGTTTGGTTCTACCTCGTGGAAGAACCCGGTATCTAGCCTTGTACCGGATAAATAGTAGGAAACGTTGTGAAGGCTTCTCCGCCATAAGGAGTTGGTGTCGTGTAGTGTTTACAAACTCTCAAGTAGGTGACTCGGGGAGTGGAGTAGGGCAAGGAAGGTGTCTTTGTAGCCAAACCACTATAAATACTCGTGTTGTAGTTTTGTGCTTCTTACTCCTTATTCTTTCATTACATATTTATATATGCTTGTCTATCAACATCCACATGTTTAAATAGATTGACATAAGTCGATCTAAATAGTTTAAAACCAAGTTTTAATCGGTAAAACTATTCAACCCCCCGTTCTAGTTTTCCACAACTTTGATAAACATGTTTTAGTTTTAGTTTATATAGTTGTAGAGGTGTAGAAGGGGGGGTGAATATGTTCTTTTTGACTTATTTAATGTTTAAATACTTTAAGTCTCCAAGTTCGTTTACGATAGTGCAAACAATCAACCAATATTTATACTCATTCAGGATGAGGGGTTTAGATCATCCATACGTCCAGTTGCGAATCCACGACACCTATATTATTTACTACTACAAAATCTTTTTTGTTGATTAAACCGTTACTATCTATATGCATAAAGATCGGTGCTCACTAAGAAAGAGCTATCACCCAACAGAGTTCCACCCTCAGAACCACCTATAAGAATCTCTTGGTTCGCCCTACCACTAAGACCACAAATAACTTCCACCAAGGAAGCAACAAACCCCAAACTTCACCTTCACCTGATCAAGGCTTGACCACAAAGGTCCAAGACTTTTACACCTTTTTCTTATCTAAAAAAGATAAGACATTACAAATAAATGATGAGAGTTTAAGTGTTTGGTATAACCTAACCTATCCTAAGGAATAGACCTTATAAAAGAGAGTGGAAGAAGACTCTCGACACAACACACAAGAGTGGATTAGATTCTTGTGGTTCTTCTCTTGCAAAGAAGTGATCTTTCAGTGTGATTATAAGAAGATATTAAGACACAACAAGATTGAAATACTTGGAGGGACTAGAGAGAAGAAAATAGAGGGGATAAATGAATGTAAATAGGTGAGGATACAAATGACAAGAGGTGGCTATTTATAGATAAATGGGACCTCAGCATCTGACACGCTGGCGCGTGAGATCTGGCATGCCAGGCTCGGAATTTCCATTTGTTTATAACTAGTCGTTGTCTCTTGTTAAACCCCCCATGTGCACTTCACTTTTGACCTTCCTAAGTTCATTTCAAAGTCCCAAGTGGGATTAGGTCAAACCAGCTCATTATCCAAGGTTTAGTGAAGGTTAAAAAAATTAGTGAAGTGTTTAAGAGTGGATTAAGGGTTTAGTCCTTTTGTGAGAGGAAGAGAAAAACAATGGACAACGGTTTTATCTTTAAATGTTCCCCAAGGGTTAGATAATTTGCTCCTTAAATTTGAAATTCAAATTCAAAAACTAACTGTTATGTGTGTATAGGAGGTAAGAGTATTGAGGTGTGAAGCTAGGTTAATAAAATAAGAAATGGTTCATAAAGTAGGAAACAAATCATGGTTGGAGGTGCCTTTGCTTGTTGAGGGAGACCAAGCCATGTGTAGGATCCTTTGCTCATGTATGGGGCGAAAAGTGTGGTTTGAATTTTGGAAGAAGAGTGTATGAGAGAGAAATGATTTGCTTGGGGACAAAAGGGAGTGATTTAAGAGAAAGTGTTATCTTGGTGAGGAAAGAAGAGTCTTTGCTCATAAACTATGAGACAAAGAGTGAAAAAAGAGTGTTGAGCTATGAAAGTGGGTTTTGTGTGGATGGAGTGGGAGACAAGATATGAAGAAGGAGCCTTTGCTCAAATTTTAGGCGACAAGAAGTGGTAGAGGGAGCCTTTGCTCAAAGTGTGGGAACAATAAATGGTAGAGGTATGGTGAGCCATGGAAATGGTATGGGTGTTGATGAAATGGGAGACCAACAAAGGATGAAGGAGGCTATGTTGTAGAATGAGGAACACGGTGAGAAAGGCATGGTGGAAAAATAAGGAGGAGTGTTGAGAAGTTTGAGTGTTGGACAAAGAAGCATGCAAAGGAGATTCTTATTTTGAAATTCAAATTCAAAATTCAATGTTATAATCCTTATTAGTTGATACGCTTACACAGCGCGTTCGGGGTCAAAGGAACTTCCTTTTCGTCGAGCAAGTTTTTCAACACCCTAGGCAGTGAACCTAATCGTTGTAGTATAGTATTAGGGTAAGCCACGAGAATTGATATCGTTCTCTGGGAATAGTAATGCTAGTGAGAAGTTACTACGCTAAGGTTGGGGTTGAGGAAGATTATTTTTTTATCTTTTATATTTTTAGGAAATGGAAAGGTACGAATCTTGGGGTTTGGATTTAGGGGGTTGGTATTTCTACCGATTACTTCTACTTATCTAATTATCTAAGCTAAGGTGAATGTACTCTATGTCTATTGTTGTGTGCTCGTATGATGATTAAAAATGTATTTGCTTAGGCTTTATTACTCCCTAGTTATCTCCTATTGATGGTTGAATTGTCACGTCCTTATTCTTAATCGCGTTGTGTCTCTAAGGTCGTAGGTTATGCGTTTATCCCTAACTCTTTGAAGCTACCAAAGGTTAATGACCACAAAATCTCTAGGATTTATAAACTTAACACTAAGGTATTCTTTGGATGTTTAGCCTACAATTACTCTAGGTGATTGTAAACTAAGGTTCAACAAAGATTAACCAAGCATTAACAACACAACGAATGACCTATCGTAATACTAGGTCAATCACAACTAAGATAAGATACAACCAATCAATATTCAATAACTAAGTTTCATATTACCTAAGAAAACACACAAGTAAATTAGCGGGACATGGGAACATGCAAGCATACACACATCAATTGAAGACATAATTAAATTAATGAAGTAAAACACTTATCTTGATGTAAGATAGGGCATGGAACCTAAAATACATACAAGATAGCCTTGGTTCGATTTAGGTTTTACTCCACCAAACTACACACTGCAAAACTAAAAAATTGATTCTATATATAGGTTACAAGCTGCGACGGCGTCACTCTTTAATTTGTGGCGTCGTCGGTCGCCGATATTAGGGTTTCGTCTTGGCACGTTATCATTGTGATGGCGTCACCTTATGTCTGTGACTCCATCGCCTTGAGTCTCGGCGCGTCTAGATCAAATCTAGGCCGTCAGGTGCGACGCCTACTCTTTTAAAACATGATGCCGTCGCTTGAAAATAAGCAATTTAGCTCTTGTATAGTCACAAAACTTGTTAAACGGCGTCAAGTATAACTGACGTCGTCCCTTGGTTTTGAAGAACTTGAGTGTCTCGATTCTTGACTTTGGCCATTCTCTTCCGTATATTCGCGCCTTTTAGTCCGAATAAGTGTCATTCCGACAATTTGCCTTCAAGAGACCTAAAAAGTGAAAAGGAGCGAAATTAAGTAATAACGGATAAAAAGTGATCAAATAAGGGCTTAAATGACCCTCAAAAGGTATATTTTAAAACCTTATCAAATATCCCTACACTTGGTATTTGCTTGTCTCAAGCAAATGTGCTTTAGCCAATTAATTTATAAGTTAGGGGTCATGAAGCATTAGTTTAGAATGATCCATAACACATATAAGCCCATGAAAGTCATAGCAAGCACGAATTACATACTAGCACCTCACATGGGGTGTTTGGATACTCACATCTCTCGGTGTATATGAAATATAACAAGTTGGAAATGGAAGATAAACACTCATTAACCGGTCCTAGTACATAGATTACCATAGGCTTGAGACTAGATCAAACCTCCATCGCTTTGGCGTAAGCACCTAGGAAAGACTATCCAAGAGGTTTTTTAAAGGGTTGTAATGATAGGCTTACGATAGGGAAACAAAAGGTTTGGTGGGATAGGCGATTTAGTGGTGGTAAGTCAAAAATCTTTATGTAACAAGCATGCGAAGAATGGCGTTGCTAAGCCAAGACTCGACACTCTAAACTCTAGATAACTGAAATAAACAAACATAAATTTAAAGATAGATGTAGGATGGTAGCCCGTAATTTTTTATTTATTTATTTATTTATTTATTTTCAACACTCTATTTTTTTTCTTTTTCTCTTTTTTCTATTTTTTTCGATTTTTTTTCATACACTTTTACTCTACCATCCTCTCGATAACATCAAAATGATAGGGATTTATAGGCACATCCCTACACTTGAGTTTTTATTATTCTAACACTAATTTGACCCGAATTGAAAAGATCAAAACACTTGAGTACATTATTATGCAAATAAAGGGAATTTGAATTTAACGTTCCTTCCCGTCATTTCATAAAATAGAACTTTTCCATGAGTCCCAATCGTCCCAAACTGTACAAAGGATATGACTCGACTTAGCAACTTATGCAAGCAACTAGATAATTGAACTAAGGGTTTAGTGTGATAACAATAATGCACTAAAAGTGAGTGCATACAAGGTAGGCTAAAGGCGATTTGGGTGTACATTTGGGGTGGATTGTAAACAATGCTCTTCATTGATATTCGGAAAACGAAACATCACGAGAACCGCGAAAAGGATAGGCTCGAGGGGTTAACTAGGGGTATCGTGTACTAAAGATGAGTACAACGCAAGGGTGTGGGGGAATTACTCAACCGATATGGAAGAAGTAATTATATTACAGGTATCAAATAAGGGTTATCCTAATGCCTCTTATCATTTAGTTATTCCTAACTACACAAGTGTAGTCTTACTAGCGATCTCGGAATGCATCACAAAACAAGTTCTAGAATCTATTGTACTACCGGTTCACACTCTAAGCATGAAAGATGAATGCTTTAATTCCTACAAATCTAAGGGTGATCCTCACATTTTGGGTGGAATTTAAGTGGTAAAGGGTTTTTGTGTTAGTCATATAACTTCCTATCCATGAGACGCTTTATTAAGACTAATGGCCCACTCTTACATGTCATGAAAAATTTTAAATTTGGTGCCAAAATTACCCTAACCGATATTTCTCATGGTTTATTACACAAATGAAATTGGACAAGACAAATAGTCAAGGATAAGCATAGTTTCAAAGTTGCCGTTTTATTTTCCCTCCCTACACTTAAACTGAACATTGTCCCCAATGTTCTCCGAAAGTATCAAAGTTATGATAATGGAAGGTAATTAAAGACGAAAGAAACTAATACTCCCCTGATTAACTCGGTAGGATCCGTGTAAAGTGGTGGTTACATCTTTGTTCAAGAAGAACGTTTGCTTTAAAAGCTCCTTCTCATCTTATGTATCTTCTTCTTGGTAAATTAAACCTGCACACTTGAAGAAAACCAACGAAACCTTCGCGTAAAATTGGCGGTAACAATATATATAAGACTCTACTAAACTAGGATATAATGCTTGTGGAATGGATGTTTCTGATTTTACGGAAAATTAAGTCTGGAAAATTCCAAAATTTATAAGTAGCTCATAAACGAGAAAAAAAAATAAGTTTGTTTACGCTCCTCCACGGCCGTCAATTTGCGATCTGACGCCACAAGGTTATCCTGACAGAAGCGGTATGCGATTTTCGGAAAATTTACATCTTTAGAATCGGAAAATTTTCGCAAAACATCCATTATGACTTCGACACAAGCATTTGACTCGAACAAACACACATGTGTATTTTTTTAATTAATTGTAATTCTCATGTTCACGTTTTTTTAAAACGTGTAATCCTCCTACACTTATCCCTTATGTAAAATACCTTTATATGTAATTAAGACGAGGTTAAAGACAAAATAAAGCATTTTACAAATTTAAACATGAGAATAAACGATCAATAAAGATACACGACACACAAACAAGCAAACAATTAAGCATGGGTTGCCTCCCACTGAAGCGCTTTTCTTTATTTATGAGTCTTGTAGCTAGACTCAAGTCGGCCCCTATGTGACTTCATTACCACATTCTTCCTCATGACGGTCTCTATTGGGGATTCCATGTTGTAAAAGTGCCTATGATGCACCTTTCTAAGAGGTCGTCCTCTCCCACTCGGTTCTATATTCCGGTCCTAAGTTCAAGCAATCCTTATAGAATCCGAAAATTTTATTCATCACATAATCAACTCCTTCTCCTTATCTTCCTCATTCCTATATTACACGATATTAAGTTCTTTTTCATCATTGGATAGTGATGAAAAATTTTCAATCTTAAAGGGCATTTGGTAGGCTACATCATCGGTCTCATCCTTGAATCTAACTATTCCAACGACGGATCATAAGTCATCCGGTGTTTTCTATGAAAGGCTTTCCTATAATAACGTGGGACAAGCTAGGATCTATGGTCGTACTAATGTCGATCACAATTATAAAATCCATAGGAAACGTGAACTACCTACATACACGCAATCCTTTAACTCTACCAAGAAAATTGCAACTAACCCTAGGATTATCGGGATCTTGCCTTGTTGGGATAAGCTTCTTCATTACCCAATTATAGTAGGTGCTAGTCATTATGTTTATTGGGGACTTGCGGTCAATGTAGACCTTTGCCACGAAAAGGTGTCCTATGCAACATGGTATGTTAAGATTCCAAGGGTTCCCAAACTTGATCCTAGGGCTTCTCCTAATATATGTGACGGAGGTCACGTACTAAGTGTGGTGGCGAGATATTTCTTCTCCGTAGGAAACTTATTGAAATAGTCATTGTCTACTTCATCACTTCCTCGGTTATTTCATTCCTAGGTGTCTCACTAACCTCAAGTATCGCTTCATGGTTCGCTTCACATTTATTCTATTAAGTTTCACTAAGGTGATGGTATTGACGAATTGAACGTCTTAGCTAACTTACTTGGGTCCTTAATCTCTACACGGAAGCTTGGGAGTTGAGATAGCATTAACCTTCCTATCACTATTGGTCATAGCTTTTAAGAGGTATCTATCTTCCTATC
The DNA here is from genome assembly GCA_022545495.1 of Chrysanthemum lavandulifolium. Taxonomy (NCBI): domain Eukaryota; kingdom Viridiplantae; phylum Streptophyta; class Magnoliopsida; order Asterales; family Asteraceae; genus Chrysanthemum; species Chrysanthemum lavandulifolium. Next base: position 211,547,423 of record CM040241.1, read on the forward strand.
CATCTCGTCTTGTTGTTGGTTAAAGCGATCCGAGAGCTTAGCTATTTGAGCTTTAGGATGTGACTAGGTGTTGCAACATCCTTTCTATGTTTTATTGGCTAGAAATTTGTGAGATGGGGGCCACGAAATCATTAGATGTGAATTCTTTGGTTTGTCCCCAATAAAATTCGGCTTGCCCTTCCATGCTTCTGGCCATAAAAGTCCTAGGTCCGGGTGTTGTAGGGAATCTTCCTCCTGCTCCATTGGTGCAGCGAGGATGCGTAATAACGAAAGCTTGTTCAGGAAGTCTTGTGCAAACCAGGCGGTTGTTATGAGGGCCACTACATTGCTCACACAAGGAAGAAACTTTGTTCATAGGCGTGAAGACTTAGGATTTTCGTAGGAGCTCATTAGGAATTTAATTTGATCTTCAAGCTCGAGCATCCTACGGTCGGAAGGTTGTGAGTCAAGGGGAGGCAAGGAGATTTCCTTTACGGTTTTGGGCAACTCACGGGGGTCATTCCAAATTTCTTTGTCATAGAGAGCAAGGTCCTCTATTACCCCACGATTCTTCCGCAGTGAGCTCACTAAGTTTTCCACCGGCCGCTTGGTCAATGGATCGCTTAGTGGGGAAATTGACATGATCGTAGAAGATCTGGACTTGAAGCCAAAGATCAATGTCGTGATGAGGGACTCTATGGAGTAAGTCCTTGAATCGAGTCCATGCTTCAGAGAGATTCACCTTGATGTTGTCGGAACATCAAGATATCATTCCTAAGCTTAGTAGTTCTCCCGGTGGGAAAAATTGAGCAAGGAAACGAGAGGTGAGATCATCCAACTTGAGATGGAGCCGATGGGAAGTCGCCAAGCCAATTATTAGCTTGGTCCCGTGAGAATTGGAAGAGACGTGAGCGCGTGGTCTCCCGGTAGTAGCATCGAGGTCGATGGAATCGACAATTTAAGGAAATCCTTAAGATGTTGATTAGGGTCTTCGAATGAAATCCATGGAATGCACATCCGCTTTGCACCAACCGGATGGTGTCGGATCGCAGGCCGTAGTTTGGGCTTGGTCGGGAAGCTCAATGGTGTTCCTATAGCCCAGGTGGCTTGGTCTCGAGTATTCACCAAGAGTACGCCTCTTGGCGGTCATTTGGTGGTGGGTTGATGAGTGGTGGTTGGTTATCACCTTCCATGATGAAAAGTGATGGGATTACGAACAAAGGTCACGAAGGAGGATAGACTACGAGGAAGCTAAAAATGGGAAAAATCTTACATGATAGGAATCAAAAAGGAAACCTAAGCGGTGGACTCTAACTAGCTATTCTATTCTCGCAGGCGCGCCTAAAACTTGATACGCTTACACAATGCTTCGGGTTCAAAGGAACTTCCTTTTAAGTCGAGCAAGTTTTTCAACACCCAGCGGTGAACCTAATCGTTGTAGTGTAGTATTATGGTAAGCCATGGAATTGATATCGCTCTAGGGAATAGGAATGCTAGTGAGAAGTTACCACGCTAAGGTCAGTTGAAGAAGATTATTTTTTATCTTTTATATTTTTAGAAATGGAAAGGTACGAATCTCAGGGTTTGGATTTGGGGGGTAGGTATTTCTACCGATTACTTCTACTTATCTAATTATCTAAGCTAAGGTGAATGTAGTCTATGTCTATTGTTGTGTGCTCGTATGATGATTAAAAATGTATTTGCTTAGGCTTTATTATTCCCTAGTTATCTCCTATTGATGGTTGAATTGTCACGTCCTTATTCTTAATCGCGTTGTGTCTCTAAGGTCGTAGGGTATGCTTATCCCTAACTCTTTGAAGCTACCAAAGGTTAATGACTACAAAATCTCTAGGATTTATAAACTTAACACTAAGGTATTCTTTGGATGTTTAGCATACAATTACTCTAGGTGGTTATAAACTAAGGTTCAACAAAGATTAACCAAGCATTAACAACAACGAATGACCTATCGCAATACTAGGTCAATCACAACTAAGATAAGAGACAACCAATCAATATTCAATAACTAAGTTTCATATTACCTAAGCAAACACACAAGTAAATTATCCGACATGGGGAACATGCAAGCATACACACAATCTATTGAAGACATAATTAAATTAATGAAGTAAACACTTATCTTGATGTAAGATAGGTATGGAACCCTAAAATACTGTACAAGATAGCCTTGGTTCGGTTTAGGTTTTACTCCACCAAACCACACACCGAACACTAAAAATTGGATTCTATATATATAGTTACAACCGCACGCGCCACTCTTTAATTTGTGACGCCTTGGTCGCCGTTATTAAGGTTTTGTCTGGCACGTTATCATTGTGACGCATCACCTTATGTCCGTGACGCCGTCGCCTTGAGTCTCGGACGCCTCGATCAAATCTAATCCGTCGAGCTACGACGCCCTACTCTTTAAAACCCGATGTCACTTGAAAATAAGAAATTTGGCTATCAGATCGCCACAAAACTTGTTCGACGGGCGTCACAAGTATAACCCGATGTCGTCCCCTTCAGCTTCAAGACTTGAGTGTCTCGATTCTTGACTTTGGCCATTCTCTTCAGATATTCGCGCCTTTTCATCCGAATAAGTGTCATTCCGAGAATTTGCCTTCAAGAGACCTAAAAGTGAAAAGGAACGAAATTAAGTAATAACGAATATAAAAGTGATCAAATAAGGGCTTAAATGACCCTCAAAAGGTACATTTTAAAACCTTATCATTAGTCCACAATTAGGCATGTTAACTAATCACCTTGATGTAACAAAGTTAAGTGCCTTGCATGCTTAGTAAAGCATTAACCCATAGAAGAAAATTGCATTTACACAAAGTGACATTAACTTTTATGACCAATAAGGAGTAAATGCTTACGTGATTAACTAATTTATGCAAGATTATACCCATTTGAATGTTTTAAGTTGAAGGTTTTACGAAAACATGAGTCTCATAGATTTGATAAACACATTTAGGATTGATAATGAGCTATGAGTTGGGATTTTAGAAAATGTTTTTAAGTTGGCTTTTGTAAAAAGGGAAGAGGTATTTTGGTCATCTCTTTAAGTCTCAATCTTGTCTGAGTTACAAAACATCTTAAGTATTATATACGAACTTGTATTGAAAGACCAACTTTGTTAGGTAAGAGGAAAGTCGACTTTGAAAACCGGCGGCGTAAGCCAACTGACCAGCTCGCGAATTGGTTGTATGCGCGTCAGACGCATGTTGGCGTACAAACCCGTGGCTTGTACGTTTTGGTTTTAAGCTATCAATCGATGATTTTAAGTATTCTTAATTATATTTGTCATCATTAAAACATAAATGTGATATTAGCCATCATTTGCACCAACAATAGTGTTAAAACAGTTTATGTTAGTTCTCAAGTCAAGTGTTTAGGCTGGGAGGAGTGTAGTGACTTGCATCGTGAGTGAGCAAGTTACGATGGTGACTTCCAAAACAGATATTCCAAGTTACGGTGCAAATTGGAGAGAGTGATGATGTAAGATATAACTTTTCACATACACATCAAACCATAACACAAGGTGGCGTATAAGATAGAATTCTAGAGAGAGAAAGTTAGAGGTTTAGGGAACTTAGTGAGAGAAAGTGAAAGATATTATTATGAGCTCCAACTCTCTACCTTGGAAGGTAGAGAGTATTTATAGTCTTACATAACTCGCCACACTTTGGGCCGTGGATCGCATACAAGGTAAAGACCCGTCCCGTCCTCCACGGTGTTACTTAACTAAATTACTACTTAACTTAAAAGAACTACGACTACGAGCTTTCTAACGATTACATATACTGAGGTGACCGACTCTTTAATACCGGAATTTCTAATTCCTAACAATCTCCCAAGGGAGGTCACCTCAATAATGTACTAAAATTACATTGAATACAAATAGATATGACATTTAACAATTGATCTTGCATTCTTGATGTAGTCCTTTGCTCCTAAGCTCGTAGTCATTGATTCTTCACAATGCATGTTTGGTTATTCCAAGTGGAGGTCTTTATTGATCCACGTGATGATAAGTTTGAGCCATCTTTGGAGATCATCACTATCAAAAATCTCCGAGACGACCATTGTGGTGTTGTGACTTTGGGACCGACATGCTCACATTCGGATCATGATATCTTCTCATCGTGTAGCGGAAGCATTTGTTGAATCATGATATTGGCGCAGCTTAGTAGAAGCCTTCGTGTGAAAATATCGAGTCATTGATGCACTAATCATGATTTCTTTGAGATGAATGTGTTAAGTGAGCATGCGGCTATGGATTGACCGCTTCATTACGATCCGTAAACGCGGCAGCGACTGCATACAACAACAAGCAACAAATCGCACGAAGTGTCTTTGATCACTTCGCTGAATTGAGGTACACGCCCACGGTTCCCGCTGATCGATATAATCATACGCCGTGATCGTGTAGGATTCCTAAGAATCTCCTTGACAGGGTTTGCGCAATGTTCTAGTCTGTTCTCAAACCGAACGCCTCAAAGAAGACAACACGGAGTGAGTGAACCAAATAATTTTAAGTCCACCGATTGATGAAAAGAGATTTGAAAAACAATGTATTGCTCAATAGAAATTGTTTTGCAATACAACGAAGGTTTTATTGAAAATCAATTATCAATCATAAAATACCTTTGGTTTGAAAAATGAGTACACGTCGATGTGCTAAAGAAAAGAGTTTATAAGCACAAAGACCGGTTTTTCAAAGGTATCCACAATCCTTAACTCGAACGGGTTTGATTCAAGAGATTGAATCGCCCATTGTTTCTGCTCGCTTGTCACATGGTTGATCTATAAAATAGATCTCACATGCCACCTACAGAGCTTGTTTGATGTTGGCTCCGAAGGCTTTCCATCTTCATTGTGAATATGTAAACACATCACTCGGATGTTACGGCAATACCACGTGGATAATGCGAGGACTCAAGATATAATCTCTCTTCCACATTGTGTGAAAAGAGAGTCTTCATTGAAAGTGTCCTAATGAGATTTATTGATGATCTCGTGGCTCTAGACTCAATTTGTGCATATTTGGATCCTATAACGGAGACTAGGGAGAGGTCTCCTTTTCAATATCAACCTTCTAAGAGAAAGTCGATAGATAATGTCGGTTCCCGTGAGAATGAAACAAGCCCTTTAAGAGGAACTTGAGTGGTTTGGAAAGTTGAAGTGCAATGCGTCCATTGGGTCCATGACGCCTTGTCTTCAATACCGATGTTACCATCAAGAGTATATGAATTGAACCGGTTTCTGCTCTAAGGTTGAATAAATGGAGGGCTATTTGTTTTCACCCTTTTCTCATTCAATTCTTTTTAATTCTTCAACCCTTCAAGCTTACCAAGACTTCATAGCTAGAACCTTGTTGGGTTTATTCCAGTCTTTGGCTCGCCTTAGTCCGCACTCTTCCCATATCTCACTTTTCTCCTTTCTCATCATACCCAAGGACTTCTACACTAACTAGTGGATTGTCCCCTCGGTAGATCCCTCCGTTCAGCGGATCATGGGAACCAATACCTAACCTTATCATCCTTATATCACCGCATATAAAGTAAAGTTGGTCGGTCAATTTGGTATTGTTCATCCGCCATTGGATCCAATTGAAAACCATTTGAAACTCAATTCGGATACTTGTGATATATAATCAAAGCATTTTGTACCGAATTGTTTTTGATATTTTAGAACGAGAACTCCCCTCAACATGTGCATCAAGTATTTGAAAATGTTTTGCACACGGAGGCAAGAGAAAGAATTACCTTCTTTGATTACCATTTTCTAAAGATATCAACATCACTTCCTCAATGTATCAAGCTGGTATAGCAATCCGGAAGGATGAGGTTTCCATGAATTTTGCTCCCTCAATATGTGCCTCGAGGTTTGAAAAGAGTTTTGCACATACTAGAGGAACCCGCACATTAGGATGAATGATCACGTTTCAAATCAAAGGTTTAAGATAGATGCTCCCCCAAACATGTGCATTGAAAAATTGAAATCGCTTTGTCACATGTGAGAAGGACAAGATGTACATTCTTTTATAACCATTTACCGATTATCGCTTTAAACCAATTTAAATCACATTCTCCCCGATCACAATTATCAAATCATTTGAGATTTGTGATCTCGTATAGATTTAAATTGATTTTGAAAGCTTTAAGGAGAATTGCGACTTGATTGTGAAAGTGTTTTAACCGATATGGATCGATTTTAAGACTTTAAACTCCATTTATAAAACATGCATGTATATCTTTTGAAAACAATTTAATGCCAAATAACTTTTTAATTTAATTGAAATCATTCTCCCTCAATCAATGACGAGGTTGTTGATTGAGATAGAGATTTTGACATATAAGTCCGGATGATTATCAAAATAGAGATCGAGTTATTTTTCAAAGCATTTGGTTTTCAATGATAAGAGTTTATAGAATCGAGCATAGAATTTGAAAACATGGTAAAACATGGCTCGTTCTTTCTTTTAAAAGCGGGTTATTGCACGAAAATGACAATAAACCATTTCTTTTCTCCCAAAAATTATTTTTTTTTTTTTTTTTTTTTTTTTTTAGAATTAAACAACATCTAAGACCCGTGTCATTCTTTTGAATGATGGCACAAAGACCGAGATATTATCGAACAGTGAAAAACATGACAAAATGACAATTTTTTTTTTTTTTTTTTTTTCTTTTTTTATGGATTTTGAAAGTTTTATAATTTTCTATTTTGTTTTCGAATAACTATTTACAAGAGATAGATGAAGAAAGACCTTTACTCTCGTCTTCCTCCTCAAGACGTTTGAGAGTTTCGGTTGAAGGCTTTTCAAACCAAGTCGTGGAAGAATAAACTCAAAACGTTCTCTTGAAGAGCTTTGGTGAAGATGTCCGCTAACCGATATTCGACCTCACAAAATATAGTTCCACCACACCTTTTCCACCTGCCCTCGATGAAATGATGTCGAATGTCGATATGCTTTGCTCTTGAGTGTTGAACATTGTTGCATGAGAGAGCAATAGCACTTTTATTATCACAAGATGTAGGATTTTGTTGAATTCAAAGCCATAGTCGATAATTGTGATCTCATCCATAAGATTTGAGCACAACAAGATGACATGGCTATGTATTTAGCCTCCAGAGGAAATAGAAGTACTCATTTGCTTCTTTGAAGACCACTCACAAGCTTATCACCCAAAATCGAGCACCTCCCGACGATTTCGACGTGTATCTTGACAACCCGCATGATCAAGATCTCAGATAGGCCGTTAGTGACATACCGGTGTCCTTCGGTACCATAGTCCCATATTGATGGTTCCTTGAGATACCGAAGACCCGCTTAATCGCTTCAAGGTGCTTTTTAGTAGGCTTAGCCTCTCCGTATCTAGCACACATGCACACAGAGAACAAAATGTCCGGTCTACTAGCATGTTGAGATACATCGTGGATCCAATCATACTCCTATATTTCGCTTGGTCAATCATGATCCCCGAGAGGTCCTCATCTAGTTTGGTTCTGGCAATCATGGGGTGTCAACAGGTCACTTGAATCAAATCCAAATTTCTTTAAAATCTCATTTGCATATTTAGATTGATTTATGAAAATGCCTCGGGACTTTGAGAAATTTGTAATCCCAAGAAAAATGACATTTGTCCCATCATTGACATTTGAAACTTTGAACTCATTTCATTTGAAAACGATCACATTCCATTGGGTCACGAGGCAAAAATAATATCATCAACATAAATTTGAACATGAATCAAATGTTTGCGACTTCCGGTGAACAAGGTAGGATCAACTGCTCCTTTGATGAATCCGTTGATAGAAGAAACTTTGATAGTGTATCATACCATGCCCTTGGAGCTTGCTTTAAACCGTAAAGAGCTTTCTTCAAACAATAAACGTGAGTAGGAAGCTCTTGATTCACAAATCCTTCAGTTACCGACGATACGACTTCTTTAAGATCTCCGCTTAGAAATGCCGCCTTTACATCCATCCGATAAACTATCATGTTCTTACTAGCAAAGATTAGCCGTAAAGATTCGATTGCCTCGATTCGAAGCAACCGGAGCAAAAGATTCTTCAAAGTCTATACCCTCCTCTTGACGATATCCTTTAGCAACTAATCGAGCCTTGTTCTTCAACACATCACCATGCTCATCAAGTTTTACTTTGAAGATCCATTTTAGAGCTATAATCATAGCACAGTCCTGGAGTGTGTACTAACTCCCATACATCAAGACGATCAAACTCATGAATTTCATCTTGCATAGCATTGAACCGCCTATCTTCATTCATAGCGCTTTAACATCTTTTGGTTCGATCTTAGATAGTACGGAGTTGAAGAAGCACCATAAGGCATCGGGTTGCGAAGTTGCTTCCGGGTTGATACAGACGAGAGGATTTCCAATTATGTTGTCTAATGGATGATCGTGAGTCCATTTTCCGAGGTGTTCATGTGGCATTTGTTGAGGAACCGAGGTAGTCGAGTCGATGTCTCCGAAGAAGATGGTTCTCATGATGATTCGGGAGTAGCAAATATGTTTTCAAATGGAGCATCTTCGGGAGTAGCAAAGGGATTAACTTCATTATTGATGTCGAAACATTTCCATGATGTACATTTGAAGAATGATGATTTGTTGATGAGATCAAGGATCGCAGCAGTGCTTCTTGGCTTAAAGATATTGAGATCAAGGATTGATTTCATTCACTGAATATGAGCATCCTCCGTTGTGGATCAAGACCTCATTAGTAGTAGACTCATACGGTTCATCAAACATTGATCAAACAATTTCTTTACATCATCTTCGGATGGAGGTACATATGGCGCTTCTTGAGAGGAGTTTGGAACAAGGGATGAACCAATAGACTGCTTTTGAAGTGCGGGTCCTTGAGTCGGAGTGTCCAGAGCCATTTGACCGTCACCTCATCAAACGTAACGTGAATTGTTTCCATGATATTTCGGTTCTTTTGTTGTAGATTCGTATCCCTTTTGTTTGGTGCATATCCTACAAATACTCCAATGTCACTTTAGCTCTAAGTTTGCCCAAGTCTTGACCTCATTAGTTGGATAGCACAAGGCACCAAACACACGAAGGAAAGATAGATTAGTTTTCTTGTGGACAAGTTCATATGGAGTTTTTCCATGAATGGTGTGAATCAGAACGATTTTGTGTGTAACATGCAAAGGCAATTGCTTCACCCGTAGAAACATTGGAACCTTTGAGTAGATCAAAGATTGTTCTAGCAATTTCAACAAGAGTACGATTTCGCCTTTCAACTACACCGCTCATTGAGGGGTTCGTGGAACACTTCTTTGATGACCGATTCCAATGCTTTCATAGAATTCACTGTTGTTTGTTGACAAACCCGGTTCCATTGTCTGCTCGATAATTCACGGCTTTATTTAGTCTAACTCGCACTGCTTGATGAGTTTGATGATGATGTCGAGTTTCATCCTTTGTCCGTAAGAACTGACCTGTGAATCTAGAATAATCATCAACCACAACTAACACATATTTCTTCCCAAAGATATTCTCGCACCCTCATTGGTCCACATAAATCCATATGAATCATATGAAGAACTTCGTGAGCGAGTTAGTAGGTTTGGGTTTGTGGGCATACTTCTTTTTTCCCAATTGGCATGTTGAACAAAGATGATCCTTTTCATACTTTAGTCTAGGTAAACCTACAACTAAGTCCTTTCGAAAGATTGTTGATGGTGCCAAGTTCAAGTGATTGAGACGACGATGCCATAACCATGACTTTGTTTTTGAAGCCTTTGATAACAAGCAGATTGGTGAAGCTCTCATCATGTCATCGATAGAGATAGTGTAAAGGTTTGAGCCACGAGTTCCTTTCAACAGCCTCCTTACCATTAAGATCTCTAACAAAGGTATATTTTCTCAAGGCTACTTCTAGATCGTAATCACGCATTGACCAACAGAGAACAAAGTTATGACCTAAACCTTCCACATAATACACTGAGATGACACTATCACCAACAACATAATCTCCATAACCCATAATAGCACCGAAATGATCATTACCAAATCTAACACCGATGAATTTGCTCACAAAGTTCATGAGCCGTGACGGCTCCAAATATATGCTTGAACAACTGAGTCCGTGTACCACGAACGATTTGAACGATCTGCAGCTGAACATGTATAAGAATGGATAATCGATAATTGGGATCCCATGCAAGAATGGGTTCCATTTGGTTAGTAGCAATGCTGGGAACACCCACATCGTAAATAGAAGCATTCATATCGTACAATGAGGTAATGGAATCATTATGAGTAGATGCAATACTAGTGTCTCAGATTAGTCTGTTTGCTTATGTGACCACTTCTTAAGGAATAGTTCTACCAAAGAGGCATCCATTTTCTAGTGGGCATTATCCGATTGGTCTTATGACCAATGGTATCCAATAAGAACCTATTCTCACTGAATGTTCTTCCCGTGGGTTTCATTGTTTTCTAACTTTCTTTGCTTTTGCCTTTTAGCCTTTTTAGCATGAATTTTAGCATTAACAATATTAACCGGACAATTAACATCATTAGGCAAAGCATTGACATCACATCCATGATTAGAAATAATTCAAGCAAACATCGCATAAGTTTTGCAATCGTATCGTAATTCAATTAATTACAAGACGCTTATGGCTAATACTAGAATCAACACGATTCGTTTATTCGATTCAAACTTAAGGTTCCTAGATTGTTCTTCTACTTTCTTCCAAAGGTACATTCTAGCTTGAGAGGTCCTATCATTCCTTGTATTGTCTTGAGACTTTGACCGCTCCCTTTAATGTCACTGACATTCTAGAGGGAATGGGAACATTAGTTTGTTTTACTACTCTTGCACCACTGCTTAGATGTCTTGATCCGAACTACATGCAGTGCACTTACGGTTCACTTTCATAAAGCTAGGTGTCTTTGAGATTGGTACTCCTAGAAGGCACATTAGAGTTCACTTTCCTAGCATTGATGATCTAGAATCAACTACTCAAGGGTACACTACGACTCTCATTCAAAACATTGGGAATCAGTGCATCTCATATTTGGCCTTAGGCATTGAGCATGGAATCAAGGGTTAACTCTCTCCCTAATGTCTTTGGGCATATGGTGATCAAGCATTCTAAGATTTCTTGAGATCGTTTGGCATATGAGCATGCATGTCCAATTGCATTATCATGAGGTTTCTCTAGCTTATCCTCTTCAACAATCTCACGCAGGCATTCTAAGCAATCCTTAAGGGATGAGAAATATGTTTGAATGGCAAGTTTGTTGTTCCTTAGGTGAGGGGACATATGTCATGGATAAAGCGATTTATTGCTGAGTGAACCTTAGATACAACATTCTCCTCATTGCTCATTGGCATTTTCCCTTTTACCCGACTCTTGATTCTCAATTTCCTTTTGCAATGAAGTTATTTGTTCGTTGTTTTTTATTACGAGTGACTTTAATTGATTCAAACAACTCATTGAAATGACGTTTAACCTTTTCATTCTCTTCTAGAAAACTTTCGCTTTCCTTTTGTAAAGCATTTACTATGTTTTGAAGATGAAACGCTTGAGAGTTCTGAGAATCTAAAGAAGGAGGCATTTGGGAGCTCGTCATATTGTTCGCTTGACCCTTTAATTGAGAGATTGGGCTTTCAACTTTCGATCGTGTTAATCGAGCTTGAATCTGTTCATCTCGTTTGTTAATTTGAAAACTCGATCAAACTCGAGCATCTCAAGATGTCTTGATATTTGAAGTTTTGACATTTTCTTTGAGATGTTGATATTTTAGTTGTAGATTAAAATACTCAACTTCTAGTTTAGAAAATGTTTAACCAAATTGTCATGATCATCCAGTTCAATTTTCTCATTTAGTTTAGAATTAGTTTTTCAAGCTCAATGACACGATCATGGGAGACTTTCAGGCCACAGATAATTCATGAAATTTGGAAGCATTAATAGAGCAATTTGAGCGTTGAAAAACACATCTTGAGCAACACATTCAAGAATAAGATTCTCATTTAATGTATGCAAGTTCTTTCTCTCAATCTCATTATATTTTAGTGCACGCTCATAATCACTAACTTCAAAGAACCATTGCATCAAATTCCTTTCCATACCTTTAATATCGACTTCTACCCTTTTTAAGACTCTCAAAGTGATCTTTTAGAAGTTTAAAGAAGGCATGACCTCAGTTAAATAACATTCTTTCATTTGTTCAAAACCTCTTTCACCTTCGGTTATACCAAATGGAGTGATCCTTTTCTTGCAAGTTTTGTCAAAATCAACAAATAGTTGGAATATAACGTATTGGCTAATTAATGTCTTGCTTTTAGTGGCAATTGTTCTAGGTACAAGATGCATAGGTGTATTAGGAGGATACACATTGCTCTAGGCATTTTCCAAGGGAGGGTTTGTTTCTACAATATTTTCGACTTTCGCTTATCTAAATCCATTTTCCGTAAGACTTGTTCGGGAGTCAACAAAGTCCGAGGCTTAAACTTGTTCAAGGCAATCCAGTTTTCCTTCTTGTAATCATGGGAGAGAAGATTATGTTTTCTCTTTGCATTTGGGATCATCTTGCTTCTTATTCATCTTTCCCTAGTGATTTCATTTAAAATCTTATCTTCCTCAGCACTCAACGCAACTAGGTTTTGCCTAGGCTTAAGGACTTCATTACCATCATAAATTACCTTATGAGCATTTCTAGCCTTTTTAATTACCTCGGGTTTGGTTCTCGACAAGGGGCGCTATGCTTATCGCTTAGAACTCTATGCTTAGTGATCATGTGAAAATCGAATGGTGTTTCCTTGTAAATACAACTTGTTTTCAAGTTTGTTTTTCAAAGTTTTCAGATTAGAAAAATCTCTCAAGAGTTTTGATTCCTTTGCATTAAATTCTTGCTTAAGCATTTTCACATTTTCTTGAAGTTCTTGTTTTTGCTTATTTGTTTAGAAAATTTTTCTTGCAGGGAATTTAATTCTTGTTTCAATACTTCTTCTCTAAACTTACTTTTTCTAATAATTGTACTCACTTGGACATCCATTTCCTGCTCACGAGTGGTCAACTCAAATTTTGCCCGTTGTTCATAAATAGTAACACGCTCCTTATAGGCATTTAGTTCGAAATTATGGAATCATTAGAGCACATGCGGTGTATTCATCAAAGACATAGTCATTGTTGATGCAAAAGATGCATCACTTGGTACAACTTCACTTTCACTTTGTTTCATCGTATTGATCGTATGGGACAATATTGATATTACCATATTTTCAACATTTGATTCAATAGTTTCGATTGGTTGTACTTTGTCATGCATCCGTTGTACATCAAGATCATCGATAGCTTTAATACCTCGAGATGAGTTTGTCCTTGGATGGGCCAGCTAGTGGTGAAGAAGAGATCTTGGGAGAAACCATTGAGAGATGCTAGCCATAAAGATTGTGTGTGCGATGGGTCCATCATCTACATCGAGTCGTATGCATCACGACAAGAACTTGAAAGCGTTCTTATGATTATGACCTATCTCCACGAATAGGCCGCCATCCACATCGCATCATAGGTCTTGGCATTACCCTCGAAGAAACGGCAATTCCTCTTCATCCAACGCAGCACCATTGTCCCGAGCTTGTGCGGTAACATCTTATCTCTCAAGTAATCAGATTACATGGACGCTTTGGAGATGTGCAGTTCCTTGCAATGTGTCCTCACCACCACGCTTATAGCATTTGATCGGCTTAGCTTGACCTTGGTTACCATTCCTTCCTCGATTCGATTGCCCATATCCTCTACCAACCACCCTTCCCCAGATCATCTGCCTTTCTGAATGGTTGCACCACAATCCTTCCATCTTTAAATGGCTTGATTATGTGGGTTAGATGCGCCTGAGGTTGTTGTTGGTTTGTGGGAGAGAATTCATGTTTTGACTAATGAGTAGAGCTAGTTGATCAATGATGTTACCCACGTGCATCGAGATCGACTTGTTTGAACATAGGATCGTGAATGAGTTTGTGATTACCATTACCCAAGGGTATGACTTGTGATGCTTTGGTTGTGATTCCAATGTTTGAGTAGAAAGTCATTGAGTCATTAGACGAACTTGTCTCTCCTCGGTTGGTTTTGAACCGATTGAGAATCAATTTTTCAAACATAGCATGTCTCTCATTCTCAAGGAGGAAGGCATAGAGTTGTTCATAGTTTGTATTCTTCATCCTTTAGTGAGCTTCACAATTTGTGACAAACTTGTGCCATTCGGGATTCATGTTGTTCACAAACTTTGAGTTGAGTGAATGTTAGGCATAGTCATTCGATGTTCCTCATGTCATTCACTAACTTATGAAATCTCACATAGTACTCATAGACACTCTCATCCGGTTTCATTTTGAAGTGCTCAAATTGTCATAGAGTTGGGATTCTACATCTTCCATAGTTAGTTCTCGAACACGAGAGAAGCATCTTGACATTATCCCAAATTGCCTTTGCTTGATGTTATGATTGATCGACTTGTAGATGTCTTTAGGAAGACCTTGTAGAACAATGTTTGAAGCCCCGATATCGCATCAAATCTCTTTTCTCCTTATCATCAAGCTCATCATACATCTTAGGTCCGTCCATACCGTAAATAGGAGTACCATCTTCATTAGTATCAAGTATGTCTCTAGTCGTTTCAACTCGATATGGTCCTTCATCAATGGATTTTAGAATATTGACACCATTTTCCTTTCCAAGGCAATACAATCGATTCGTTGAGCCCAAGAATCGTAGTCGATTCATCAAGCATGGGTGGACGAGTATCTCGATCCAAATGCTTGTACATCCTCGACAAAGTGGAGATGATGGTGGGGACGCTGGTGGACATGTTATCGATTATACGGATTTTATAACTCAATGATTAAACCGGAAATAGATTCTTTCACGGATTTTACTAAATCAAGAGAAACCGTAAACAATCACTCAAGTCGCTAGATGATAAAGCTCTAAATCGCTAGACACAAATCCACTAAGTCGCTACCAATTAATTCGCTGACACCCAAGTCGCTAGAATCCCAAGTTGCTAACAGAAAAACAAGTCGCTAAGTAGTAACTCGCTACGGACCAAGTCGCTAACCAAATTTTGGCAAATTAATTACACAAGTCGCTAGAAACACAAGTCGCTAAAGAGCAACTCGCTACTAACCAAGTCGCTACTACAGTCGCTACCCGTAGTGGAGATTCCACTACTTGTACTTTAACTCGCTAGATCTAACTCGCTAGATTTAACAACTTGTAACTCGCTACAATTTAATGAAGCAAGTCGCTATGAAGAAAACTTATCCGTGAACTAACTCGCTACCATGAAAAACATATAAACATCACTTTTCAATCCAAAAACAACCCAACCAAGATGATTCAAGCTACCAAATGAAAACCTAAACACTTATGATGATTCTAAACACAAAAGTACCAACAAATTCAAACTTTAACACTAGAGATCAACCAAATGATGCAAAACCACTAAACTTTTTCAAACTCAAAACCACCTAAAACCACTATAAATCCAAAGATGTGCAAGATAAGATCTAACCATGGCTCTTGATACCAATTGTAAGATATAACTTTTCACATACACATCAAACCATAACACAAGGTGGCGTATAAGATGGAATTCTAGAGAGAAAGTTAGAGGTTTAGGGAACTTAGTGAGAGAAGTGAAAGATATTATTATGAGCTCCAACTCTACCTTGGAAGGTAGAGTATTTATAGTCTTACATAACTCGCCACACTTTGGGGTGGATCGCATACAGTGGGTAAAGACCCGTCATCCTCCACGGTGTTACTTAACTAAATTACTACTTAACTTAAAAGAACTACGACTACGAGCTTTAACGATTACATATACTTGAGGTGACCGACTCTTAATACCGGAATTTCTAATTCCTAATGTATGAGTTACTCACTAAGGTTTAAAGGCTGACAAATGTGGCTCCACTCCAAAAACTAGTTGTTTTTTATTTTTTTTGTGAGTGTGTGAAAGGTATTTAGTAGGGTATATTTTTATAAAGTAGTATTTAAATGAAATGTGAGAGGAAGGTGACAAAAACAGATGGATGATGAGTGAAAGTGAGTGGAAGTAAGAGAAGAAAGAAAGATGAAGTCGCGGTAAGTGAGTTACTGCCACTATTTTTAGCCTTAGAACAAGTGTGCTAGCTTTATGGTCTAGAAAAGAGTATTTGGTATAGCTCCTCGTTTTGTAAACGACACACTTTCATGTAAGTATATTTCACGTTCAGAAATCTATAAAATATAATAAAACAGGGTTTTTTAACAAGCATATTTAATTTATTTTTTAAAATATCCTTTATTATCATCTTGCCACGTGGACTCTCTATGCAAAATTTTGAAACTTAATTGGTAGTTGTAAACATAAGTTTAAAAAATCGCTTAGGCAATTTATTATTGTCTTTACATGCATACATTTAAATTCTCATGGGTGTCATTAATATGTTTAAAAATATTTGAAATAAGTTAATTTTTATTTTCCACCGCTTTTACTATTTTATATAGATGAGCCATTAATATGTTTAAAAATATCACATGCTTTGATATG
Source organism: Chrysanthemum lavandulifolium (assembly GCA_022545495.1). NCBI lineage: Eukaryota > Viridiplantae > Streptophyta > Magnoliopsida > Asterales > Asteraceae > Chrysanthemum > Chrysanthemum lavandulifolium. Next base: position 211,563,994 of record CM040241.1, read on the forward strand.
TTTTCGGTTTATTTATGTTTTGATGTGTAGAATTTTGGTCCTTTGTTACACCAATATAAAATCTTCTTCTCATCGTGTAATCTTAAATTGTCTTATTCATATGGTATTATCTTTATCTTGATTTTCAAGATCATCATAAAAATCAAGCATAATTTGCTTTGATTTGTTTAGATTTTTAAAGGATGCTATTAACAAGTTTTAGTATTGAGCATATGGTACGAACTTATTGGTGAACTTAAATAGTTGCTTGCTAATTACAATTGCATGCATACATTTTAGATATAATGACCATTGTATGACCATATTTGTTAATACAAATAAGCAGTAAAACGTTTATTTATATTTTACGATATTCTAATGTTTTGTCGATAACAAACGTAAAATCATTTTAACGAAACAAATAAAATACGTAAATGGTTTGAGCCAATAGTTTTCTAACACACTTACGTTTTACATAAAACACTAAAACAAGTATAAGTGATTTTATGATTTAGTAATACATATGTACAACAACTAGTGTTTACATATTGGGCAAATATATACATAACTAGTATATATTATAATGGGTAAAACTACAACCCATGGAGCATATCCATAACCCATGGTATTGACCCATACCCATTTGACTAGATGCATTGCATCTATTAGGTACATTGTATCTAATGAAATACCCATGGATCAACCCATAACCCATGACCCATGACCCATAACCAAAATACCCATGGGCAAGGGAGCATCCCACGGATCCTCGATTAGATCGGACGGATCCTCAGTGAGGGATCCGTGGGATCCGTGGAATAGAGACATTTTATCTCTATAAATAGTGAGCCATTTCTTCATTGTTGTTTACCCCTTTTCACATACTTTCTCTTTGAGTTAAAACTCTCTAACCCCGGATCCAAGTGATCTATGTATGTAGTTTTGTTTTGTGTGATCCTCTAGGTTCCTCTTAAAGGCGAGATCACCACCTTTGAAGTCAAGCAAGCTCAAGTCCAAGAGTTGCCATGCTTCCTCATTATCAAGACTACTGAAGTTATCTTGTTGATGGTTCTTTTTCTAAGAAGTGTAGTGTTGAAGACATTAGTGAAAGATGTCTCAAATGTCAAGACGAAGACATTAGTGAAGGGTGTTGAACGTCCGTATTGTAAGCATTAGTGAAGGGTGCCTAGAAGTCAAGTCACAAGACATTAGTGAAGGGTGTCTTGAAGATCTAGTCAAAGGCATTAGTGAAAGTTGCCTAAGGTGTACATTTGATATGGTGTGATTCGATGTACAAGATAGATTAGTATTGGGTCAAAGGATATTGTTATCCTTGTTGATATTATTATAAGGAGTAGATCTCCTTTGGGGTTAGGTGATTGGTGTAGTGCTGGGTAGTAGTTCCTCCATTGTAATGGAACTCGGTATCTAGCCTAGTACCGGATAAAGGGTAGGCGATGTTGCGATAGGATTGGTTCTCCTTGGTGAAAAGGACCCGTATCTAGCCTTGTACCGGATAAAGTGTAGGCAATATTGTGAAGGTTTCTCCACCATATGGAGTCGGTGTTGTGTAGTGATTACGAACTCTCGAGTAGTGACTGGGGAGTGGAGTAGGCAAGGAAGGTGTCCTTGTAGCCGAACCACTATAAATACTCGCGTTGTGGTTTTGTGCTTCTTACTCTTTATCTTTTCATTACATATTTATATTTCTATATGTTTGTTTATCAACATCCAACACACATCCAAATAGATTTGACATAAGTCGATCTAAATAGTTTAAAACGAATTTTAATTGGTAAAACTATTCAACCCCCTTTCTAGTTTTCCACAATTGGTATCAGAGCTTCGTTACCAAGTTTCTTAAAGTATATTGTACTTTAAAAACTGGATACGATCCGTGGTTAATTGAAAACTACTAAGAAGGTTTTTCATAAAAACAAACACCATGCTTGTTAAAACTCTTTGTTTGGATTTTGATTAAATGACAACATTTTTTTTCTCTTCTTATTATTTACTATTCATTTAATTGCACTAATCCTCTTTGTCATGTCGTTGTGTTAAATCTCATACCTACCAAGCCATAGGAATTGCTTGGTAACAAGAATACCTTCCTAAAGAAGGTATATTAAACACAAAGGAGCCGGAATTGTCTCACGACATTTGTTGTGTCATTTGTAAAGACATTCCTAAGTACATTAGAGGTATGACTTTCCACTTATCTCTAAATAACATTAGCTTGATAAATAAGTATGCTTACATAGGTATTTATATGATTATCTTCAAGCATATTCATGTATTACATGTAGCTTCATTAGGAAGCCCTTCTCGCATACGTGTTACTTTTTCGTCTAAAGTCGAGGTTTATAAAATGTGTGTTTTATTTCATTTAATCCAAAAATCATATCCTTCTAATAATAAAACAAAACACAAATCTCAAAAATTCCTCGTTCCCCATAAAAACCCCTTCCGTCGTCCACTCCATCAAATCCCCACTTTTTCAAATCTTCCACTTTCAAAAATTAACTCTCATTCAAAACTTCATCTTCCTCTTCATCTCATCTCATCTCAAACCAAAACCAAGAAGGTTCGTCATCAACATGGTTTACATCGCCCTCGTGCTCATCGCCTTAACGCTCATCGCTCTTGTGTTCCCTATGATGAAGTTCTCATACGGAGACATATACTTTGTGTTGTTAATCTACATTGGGGTTATATACCCAATCCTTTGTATCATTCTTAGCATTGAAATGAAATATTACTAATATTCTAGTTTTTCTAGGTTATTATTATCATAATGTGTTTGTCATTTCTTTTGATTTATATTTTTCGTATTCTTTCGTGATACATTAGAAACCATTAATGCATGCTAAAAGAAAATGTAGGCTAATACACAAATCTTGGTATAAAACTATAAGATCTAAAAACCTATGTTTTTATCAAAAATCCGTTTCTGTTACTACAGATCCACGGATCCCTGTAAGTATACTAGCCGGATCCCTGATAGAAGGGAACCGTCCTTCTAGATAACAGATTTTCCATGCAAAATAAAAACCGCTTTCTTCCTAAAAGAAATGTTCTACTAGAATGTCAAACATTAAGTGAGTTAAATGTCATTGTTAATAAACATCTTGTAAAAACGTTAGGTAATCATTGTTTTACCCGTAATACGTCACATCCTATTAACTTCTCTTTCCTATAGGTTTCACTATGTCGCATGAATATGAGTTTGATTTTTCACTCACTAGCGTCTACACTCCTAACATCTCCCTTGAGCCCAACACACCTGGCAATCATGTCCGTGGGTTCAATAATCTCGAAAACCGTCACTTCCACGAAGGACGTATTGTCGACACCCCTCTACAATTCGAAGAAGGTATCAATACTTCCTTCCGAGCCATAGGACTAGAATGTCTTCTCGAAATTAACGAGAAAATATGTCCAAGGTTTATATTGGAATTCTTCCGTCAAGTTGAACTCGCTCATAACGAGGATCGCTCTCTATCTCTTTGGTTTTGGATCAAAACCAAAAGTTTGTTTTAACCCTTGGGCAATTTGCTCACATCCTCCGGATTCCAAATCATGGACAATGTGCCTTCACCAAGATTGGTCTCTTGATTCTCTCTTCCACTTTCGTGATGAAAATAGCCCATATTGTTCACACATACCTTCCCCGAAAGACTTGAATCACATAATATGCAAACCCCATCACTCCGATCCAAACATTATCCATACACGGGATATCCGAGAAGAGTACAAGCCTCTTGCACTCATCCTACGTGAAAATGTTTGGAGCCTTAGGGGAAATCGAGATATCCTTCCCGCTTGTTGTGCTCACATAATGTATTGTTTGCTAACACAACAACCATACAATCTCGCCTACTTCTTCGCAAGGCGAATTGTAAATCTTCAAGGCTCCAAGAATAAACTAATCCCTTATGGAATGTTCTTGACGCGCCTTTATCATAACATCATGTACTTTCATCCTCAATTTCAAAGTTCGTTGTACGTACTTGTGAACAAGATGATGGAACCTCTAAACGCATCTCTCATGAAGACTTTCTTCATTCCTGAATCGGCAAACACCCATCAACCATTTGATGATCCATCTAGCGAAAACGCTCAAGGAACTTAGTCTTCTTTCTAAATAGGGTCAATCCTTAGTATCCATGCTTTATCAATGTAATCCAATTTCTTTCATGAAATAAAACATCTTACATTTGATATCTTAGTGTTAGAACCTCTTAGAAAAACTAACTTTGAAATATGATGCATTGTCAAGATCCTTGCATACCTTTTGTAAAGGTTCTGCCTAGCAGAGAGACGGATCCCAAAGTTTATGCTAGACGGATCCCCACTCTTAGGGAACCGTTGGATCCGGCAATCAGAAAATGCAATTTCAATCATTGTATTTCAAACATGTCTTTAGATCACTTCACACTAAGCTAGACATAGTGCCTTAAGGCAAATTGAGTCCTTATCAAAGTTGAGTAGATTTTTCATACTCACACATAACTCACTTAGATCACACTCGAAGCACTCGTAGATCTATCGTCTCACCAAAACTCATTACTCTTCCGCTATTATACTCATACATGATCCCTCACATGTTAAAAATAAATCTAGCTTTGGAAATCTCTCAAAACTAATTATAATCATCCTTACCTCAAAATTGGTCAAAATTGATCAAATTCTAGTTTTTCCATTTTAAACTCTTAGGACATCTTCCAAGACATTATCCTAAGTTACTATCTGATCTCTAGGATCATTTAGTTCCATTTGACACTCTCAAAATCTTTAGTGTCATCTTTGGTCACCCATTGGTACTCTTAAAAGTTCCAACTTCTTCCATAAAAGGCAATCATTAGCTACATCTCTCATTACCCTTAAGTATTTAAGTACCTCTTCATTTAAGACACTTAGATGGACTGAAACACTCAAGAAGAAATAGGCATTAGATCTTACAAACATCATTGTTATCCTTTCTTAGCTGCTGAGAGATGGATCCCTAGGATTAGCCTAGACGGATCCCTCATTGAAGGGAACCGTGGGATCCGTATGACAGATTCATGTCAACTCTAGCTAAAACAATCATTTCAAGCTCATCTTGCTAACTTGAACACTCCATCTCATCTTAAATAAGTTCATAGATCAGGACAACTCTGAAGTTGACTCTTGTGCATGCTAATCATCACATTCCAAAGAAGTTTAGTGGCTTAAGTCTTGAATGCACTTGCCAAATCCCTTGCTTTATAAACCACATTGTTAGGACTCCTAAAGTCATCATCTTCATCCTCATTTTCAGCACTTAGAAACATTTACAAACCACTTTGAATCATCTCATCATGAGGAAAGCTCCAAGTGGTAACTCATCCACCAAAGGACCACCCAAGAAAATTGCTCGTATTGTACACGAAATCTCTTCAACCGAATCATCTCCGGTCAAATCCACAAATGCAAGGATTTATCCTCCACCAACTCAACCAATCAAACCAATCCCTAAAAGGATAGTTCCCACAAAACTACCTATGCCAAGCACCACCATACCTCCTAAACCAAACAATCCCATTTCCACTAAACCATCACCATTGGTGCCTAGAGCTATCTCATTCATGACTCCACCTCATCACCACACCTCTATAATCTAGAGGATTTGCCTCCTAGGCCGCCTCATCCTCCTCCACCGGCAACATTCTCCTCATTAGAGGAATAATGATACAAAATCAAGGTGTTGAGTCAACACTAGCCCCGACTTCCTTTTCGCCACACCATCAAATAATCCCATTTGGATTATGAGAAATTATCAAAGTCAACCACCCGACCACATGGAAGTTGACACTTCTACCACCACCATCATTCTTGGTCGAGCCATCTTCAAATGCGCCCACCAATCCATCCGTCGCTTGAGGCTCCCCAACCCGCTTCACTTGATCCTTCGCATCAAGCAATTTCCTTTCTTCCACCACCACTACCTAGCCATGACAAAGATTGCTATCATTGTCAACATGTTGAAAGTTTGATACATGAAGTACGGAAGATCAACGTTTCATGTTCTATCACCTCCTCGAACGTTTGACGAGATTAAACCTAAACAAACTTGAGCTAGAGGATTTTAGTGGTGTCCTAGTATCAAGCGTTACTTAGATAAGTCTAGTAATTCCAAGTCATGTATCGCTCATTTTCTTAGTTTTTAGAGTCATGTATATCATATCTCTAGTTTTATTAAATGAAATTACATGATACTTGCTATATTTCTAGTATATGATTATGTTGTATAATACATATCTCACTTTGATGTTAACATTATTTGTTATATCACCATTGTTGAATTTAGTCATTAGCATACGGATCCTCGATATTTGCCTAGACGGATCCCCAAGGAGGGAACCGTGGGATCCGTGCAATGTAAACTAGTTCTCTACTAACTTGAGTCATATTTGCGATGAAATTATGCATTATATACTTGTTTTTCTAACCTTTGTTTTGTAGTTGTTCAATTTACACATGATGACTTTGACACTCTAAGCTAGGGGAGCTTTGTGTCAAAGCAATACATTGCAAAATCACTTACAATATTAGGATTACATCTCATGACGCCCCTTTGCAAAGTTGCAATCATCATGGGGAGCATATTCGTTGCATAGACGCAAATCTTTTACAAACTTAGTTGCAAATAAAGCAACTTAGTATTATTTTTCTTGATGCCTCACATAAGGATGGACTCGTCAAGGGGAGTTAAGACGAGATCTTTTCCGTTACTTGCTCTTTATATTAATTTTCTTTTCTTCTTTTCACATGTTTTCTTAAAACAATGTGTTAGTTTATTTTCAAGCTCTTTTGTTTCGACAAAAGGGGAGAAGAAAGTAAAACTACAATTCAAACTTTTACTTAATTTTAGGTTTTCCTTAAAATAATTTTATGTTTTGTCATCAACAAAAGGGAGATTGTTAATACAAATAAGCCGTAAAAACGTTTATTTATATTTTACGATCTTCTAATGTTTTGTCGATAACAAACGTAAAATCATTTTAACGAAACAAATAAAATACGTAAATGGTTTGAGCCAATAGTTTTCTAACACACTTACGTTTTCATATAAAACATTAAAACAAGTATAACTGATTTTATGATTTAGTAATACATATGTACAACAACTAGTGTTTACATATTAAGCAAATATATACATAACTAGTATATATTATAATGGGTAAAAACTACAACCCATGGAGCATATCCATAACCCATGGTATTGACCCATACCCATTTGACTAGATGCATTGCATCTATTAGGTATATTGTATCTAATGAAATACCCATGGATCAACCCATAACCCATGACCTATAACCAAAATACCCATGGGTAAAGGAGAGCGTCCCACGGATCCCCAAGATTAATCGGACGGATCCTCTCAAGTGAGGGATCCGTGGAACAAGAGACATTTTCTCTATAAATAGTGAGCCATTTCTTCATTATTGTTCACCCTTTCTCACATACTTTCTCCTTGAGTTAAAACTCTTTAACCCCATATCCAAGTGATCTATGTATGTAGTTTTGTTTTGTGTGATCCTCTAGGTTCTCTTAAAGACGAGATCACCACCTTTGAAGTCAAGCAAGCTCAAGTCCATGAGTTGCCATGCTTCCTCATCATCAAGACTACTGAAGTTATCTTGTTGATGGTTCTTTTTCTAAGAAGTGTAGTGTTGAAGACATTAGTGAAAGATGTCTCAAATGTCAAGACGAAGACATTAGTGAAAGGTGTCGATCGTCCGTATTGTAGGCATTAGTGAAGGGTGCCTAGAAGTCAAGTCACAAGACATTAGTGAAGGGTGTCTTGAAGATCTAGTCAAAGGCATTTGTGAAAGCTGCCTAAGGTGTACATTCGATATGGTGTGATTCGATGTACAAGATAGATTAGTATTGGGTCAAAGGATATTGTTATCCTTGTTGATATTATTATAAGGAGTGGATCTCCTTTGGGGTTAGGTGATTGGTGTAGTGTTGGGTAGTAGTTCCTCCATTGTAATGGAACTCGGTATCTAGCCTAGTACCGGATAAAGGGTAGGCGACGCCAGATAGGATTGGTTCTCCTTGGTGAAAAGGACCCGTATCTAGCCTTGTACCGGATAAAGTGTAGGCAACGTTGTGAAGGTTTCTCCACCATAAGGAGTCGGTGTTGTGTAGTGATTACGAACTCTCGAGTAGGTGACTCGAGGAGTGGAGTAGGGCAAGGAAGGTGTCCTTGTAGCCGAACCACTATAAATACTCGCGTTGTGGTTTTGTGCTTCTTACTCTTTATCTTTTCATTACATATTTATATTTCTATATGTTTGTTTATCAACATCCAACACACATCCAAATAGATTTGACATACGTCGATCTAAATAGTTTAAAACGAATTTTAATTGGTAAAACTATTCAACCCCCTTTTCTAGTTTTCCACATCGTTACTTTGCTTCCTTCTTATCAATAGTCAAATGGCTATTAGGTTTGATAATGGTTTCATCTCGGATATCGATGCTATAAGATACAATGTTATATTACATGGTCGTATCATTAGGACTAGGATGCAACCGCTGCACAAGAAACCCAAAATAATCAACATGGAACTCATCATAATGGACGATAGGTATCACATAAATAAGTCATCATCCGTTTCCGTTCCAAAAATTTTATAATTTTCTCTATATTTATCCACCTATTTGATTATTAATTGTCAATATTTTCTAAGTATGTGTATTCTTTAAATTTTGTTAGGGCTCCAAGATGCAAGCTACGGTTAGGATGGGTCTGCTCGTGTGCTCAAACAACAATTGAATGAAGGTGATGCGGTTGTGTCGCGGATATATAGTTTTGGTCAAATCAAATCTTCATATTGTCTAACCCAATAAGACTAAACTTTAATAGAAATCCCACATCAGTAAGTGTGTTGATTTTCGAGGATCCATTCATGGCTTTGACTTCAACCCCTTTAAAGAGATTTTGCAATGTGAAACTAATTCCTTGGGCCAATTTGTTAAATTTGAAAGATTAAATTTTTGTTGGATGATGTTTAACAAGCTAAGGTGTATTTTTCCTTAGATGTCACAGGGCGAGTAATCGAGTCTCTAAAATTTGACATTTACGATGAAACGGTAAACTAGAGAAAAGGAGAACTCTCAAGCTTATCGACCTTGAGTAAGTCCTTGAATATATTTTTAAAAATATGTAGTTTCTGTTAAAGCAAGTGGTAGTTTCATGAACTTTCATGGCGATCTAATAACACATTATGATTTTGCGCCATTAAAAACCCAAAGCTTAGATAATATTCTTTTGGAAACTAATCTATACATGGTGTGTAGGGTTGTAAAAGTGAACATTTCATGAACCCTTAAAAGTTCGTTTATGTTCATTTATTTATTAAATGAACGAACATGAACAATATTTTCCGTTTGTTTGGTTAAATAAACGAACATGAACAAAGGTCGCGTCTGTTCATGAACGTCCGAATATGTTGTTTAACGTTTGTTTATGTTAATTTATTTATTTATGTTCCTATATCATATCTTTTAATTGTATAATATTAAAATTGGTTTGTTTAAGCAAAACAACACTTATAAAACAATATATTGTGCATAATTTAATAAGGTTTATGTTTGTTTGTTTATGTTCATTTATGTTCGATCGTTTGTATTTGTTTAGCGTTCATTTAATGTCTTAATGAATGAACATAAACGAACGTGAACAACTCATTTTCTTAATAAACGAACATGAACAAGAAAATTTCCCGTTTAAGCGTTCGTGTCTGTTTATTTGTCCGGTTAAAATTAAATGAACGAACATGAATAAGGCTCCGTTCATGTTCATCCGATTTGTTTACAGCCCTAATGGTGTAGGTTAAGCTATTAAAATCTTTGGTTGCCAAACCACAAACTTAAAATAAAAGTGGGTGTTTCGATCATGTTGATACAGAACATTGATCAATCCAATGGTATGTGCAACTGAATAAGACTTTATGGGGATCGGTTGATGTAAAAGTTTCATTGACGGTGCTTATCGCAAGGATGAAAATTGATCAACATTTTCATTCAAGATTGTAAGGAAACAGTCCCGTGTTCCTCTTTCGCTATGACAATCAACAAAAGTCCGCCATCTAGGGACAATCTCTCGCAAGTGGCTTGTATTTTCCAGGACATGTTCTTATACATTGCCAGCTATATGTTTCCGTCCCTCGCATTAAGAGAAAAAAAGGTTGGAGATGGTTAATGGTGACGAAGACGGAAATCTCACTAATTTCACCACCAACGTGGTCTACAAAGAAGTGCTACATAATTTGTGATCACATCTACATGTACAAGTATCTCGGGTTAGTAGAGATAAAGGATTGAAAATGTTTATTTTATTTTTTTGGTTATTTAACTATTGTGTTGCATATAACGTGTGTTTCATTATTACCCAATTGCATACTTTACGTTTGTTTACCCCTATGTGATTCTTTCTAAATTATAACTTCATAATACGTGAATGTCATTCACTACTTTTGATGTTTCTCAAATACGTGAATTTTACGGCCTTTAGCTAGTGGTTAATATAGTGTAGTTCAAGATCATGTTGGTTTAGTTTGGCAACTTCCATTGCATTAAATATGAGGAGTTGAGATCAATATAGATCTCATATTTGCCATAGATCCAATAAATCAATCTTACCATCCATTTTTATCAAAATTAATAAAGACCATTTTCACCATTTTTAAAAACAACATATCTTGCAAATGGTAAATCTTCAAACTAAAAATACACTATCATGAGATTAAATTATCTTTCTATGATATGCACTTTATATTTTCGACAAACTTTTTTTTCAAAATTCGCTTAGAAAATCATATATGATTTGTAAAATCATATATAATTTGTAAATCGAATCACATATGATTTTCACAAATCATATATGATTTTATGAATCACATACGATTTTCAAAAATCATATATGATTTATAAAATCGAATCATATATAATTTTCACAAATCATATATAATTTTTCCTACCAAATATTGAAAAAATGATTAAAAAATATGTGTTGCATATCTATGTAAAGATAATTTAATTCTCGTTGATTAGAGATTTTTTTTTCACAGTAACAATTAACTATTTCATGAGATATTTAATTTTTAAAAAATGGTGAAAGTTTATTTTATTTTATTTTATTAGAAAATGAAAAGCATGATTAGTTTATTAAATCATGGTAAATTTGAGATATATATTAAACTTTTGCCTAAATATAAATATGAGTTATGTCAAAAACGTTTCAACACGCTCGTAATGATGCTTCATCTCATAAAAACAAGCCTAGCAATGCCACAATTAATAATACTTTGTTCATCTTTTTAGTAATACTCCACCACTTAGTAAACATATGCACTCAATGCGTAATCTCTCTTTTGACCCTTAAAATGTCACTCAAACATTTCCAACACGCTCTTAATGATACTTTTAAGTAGGTTCTTCTCGGTTCACTATAGGTTGTTGAAGAATCAATTAGTGACAAAAAAACAAATTTTGAATATATCTGATATCTCTTATTCCAACTTTTGTAAAGGTGTTACTTTCTTTTTGTTTTAAATCATGGACAATACGATGACTCATCAGTTATTTTATTTGCATCTTAAATATCTTAATTAAACATTGTACTAAAGTATTAAAATAGACGAATTGAATATTTGATGATCATGACTTCTGTTCATTATTCTTAACATTAAAAATTTCGTGGAGTGTGCTTCTGAATGGACTTCCGGTCCTTTGGAATCTTATTTTGCGAACGATAGCAAAATCTTTGATATTTTATTTTATGAAAGGAATATATGCAACATTGGTTTGACGTATATGCATTTTAGATTTTAGGGTTATGTTATTGGTACCTATGGCTCATTTCGTTGGCTGGTCCATTCATTAACAAATATAACACATTTTTATTCGACTTATTAACTTTTATATTTTTTGTTTCGTACTTTCAAATTGTAGCTTTTTAATATAAACAAAATTATTATTAAACAAAATGGAAAAAATAGAAGGTAGATTGAGATCTATATAAGCTATATATATCATATCAACGAACCAATCATACCATCCATTTTTATCTAAATTAATAAAAACATTTTCACATTTTTAAAAAACAGCATATCTCTTAAACCAGAATCTTCAATCTGAAAATATACACTGATCGTTCACGAGAATTAAATTATCTTTCTATAGATATCATTGTTATATATTTTCGACGAAGTTTTTTTTTAAATTTCGCCCGAAAAATCACGTGCGATTTAGTAAAATCACACGCGATTTTAAAATCACATGTGATTCGTAAAATCAAATCACATGTGATTTTACAAATCACACGCGATTTTTACAAATCATATGATTTTTCCTGATGAAATTTTTAAAAAAATCGAAAAGTATATAACAATGCATATCTATGTAAAGATAATTTAATCGTCGAATAGTATGATTTTTTCGTGAACGATTAACGGTTTGTGAGATATTTAATTTAAAAAAAGGATTTAATATATTTTAATAAAAGAAACGAGTGCACATGATTGGTTCATTGGTTACATAAAATATGAATTATAAATGAACTTTCTGTAGAGGTATCACTTGTATAAAATGGTACATATAACCTATGGGTTCTACTATTGGTGACCATCGACGACGTAAAGACAAATATTTTGACTTTCTACTCACTTCCTCTCGCTTACAATCAATACGCTTTTTATCAATTTCAACTTTTGCCTGCTTAACACTTTTGACTTGTTAAAATTTGTATTTTTATTTCGTACTTTTCGCTTCAGAGTTAAAAAATAATAAAAAAAAAAAAAAAAAAGGATGGACAACTTGTAGATTTGAAAGGTCTTTATAACCTATCCTGTAACCTATTGCAAAAGAACAAGATTTGGATTATCATGATCATATAGGTACGGGTTAAATTCCAACTCCTAGACTAATAGTCACTCAAATGTGTTCATTGTTTGGGTCTAGTCCCTTAAAAGAAAGAAAGTTTGCGACTAACAAATATGCACGTGTTAAGATTTCTTTGCGATTTAAACCTTTTGAGGACAACTTTTTGTATCGCAGAAAAACAAAATTTACAATATTGATTTTGATACTTGGAACATAAAATCTCAAAGTCAAATTTACCATACACTCATACAACATATAAACAAAATTTACAGTATTTTTAAAATAGCCATAATACATCCAAACAAACTTTTAGTTGGGACAGAAAACGTTCAGTTTTTATGGTTTTCTTTATTAAAAAAAACCATAAAAAGCCGAAAAGAATAAGTGTCAGAAAGGTCATAGTACATGCTCCATATTTCTACATTTCTGTGCTAAACAACCGAAAACTAACAAGAAACTTTGAAATACAAAAACATCATTTAAGCATTTTTACTTGTCAAAGAATGACAAGTCATTTCAGAAGTAGTATAGTGAAAGAAAAAAATACATGTTCATCTACCGCCTGTTACCTAAATAACTGTAACATATTAAAAGATAAACCGTGTTGATCTCGGTTCAAGAACATCAGCAACACTGGGCCTAAGTTTACCCTTATGTCACATTTCACTATTATCAGAATATCTCCTTTAACTTCCATCCGTTTTGCATTGTTGATGTAGCATAGGTTGAACAAAATAACAAAAAACATGTTAGATGAAAATTTTCCGTGGAGAAGATGTTTCCTTTGTATCCTCGGGCTTTTGAACGTTTAGTCTTTCCGATTGAGATGCCAGCAGCTCATGAACTCGAGATTTTAGCTGGAAAACAGCACAACAAAACAATAGAAGCCTAAGAAGACCAACGCATGGATAAAATGAGCATAGCAAAAAATAAAAATTAAAAAATTAAAATAAATAAAAAAAGGTGTTCTCAAGAGGATGTCAAATAAGATACGTCTGACTCGGATTTTTCTGACAGAACAGAATGTTTGTGGAAACATTATACTTCTATGGACATAAAAAAAGTTCTAACCTCATCAATCCCAACTTTACTCTTTACCGATACACGAAGGGCTCCATCAGGTCCAGATTTTCGGTATTTTAGTAGTTCAGAGTTATCATCTTCAGCATTTTCTGTTACGTAAAGAATAGGTGATTCTTCTTCCAATAGATCACACTTGGAGACGACATCAATCCATAAATGGGTACTGAATCTTTCTTTTATTTCTTGGTAAATTCGAAACTGCATTATTTGCAGAGCAAAATGTAAGGTATAATACACATAAAAGCACAGATCCAGATGCTTATTTAAAGAACTCGCCACAATGTAGTACCTGATCGGAAGGAGATGTCCCACACTCTCCAGTTAAATCGTGAACAAACAATACGGGCAGTAGGTAGATTAGCGAGCACCGCCAATGTTAGCTTTTCTAAATTATTTCTGTCCTCTGCAGATGGAAACACATATTGACCCAATTTAAATATACGTGTTTATATAACTTCAAAAGGGAGGATATTATTCTGATACTCTATTTGTTCAAAAACTTACGTAAATTTTCACTGTTGCTTAACTTTCTTTTGGTATTACATTCTACCGTTAGTTATCATTAGAGGTGGCAAAACAGGCTCGTTGAGTAAAGGGCAGAACAATTAACTTATTAAGTATAGGTCAAAACATATCAAGTTATGTTGACCCATCATCACTTTTTTGTGCATACTTCTAGAAATTGAGAAAGAATAATAATCAACACTTTTCAAAGTTCAAACATGATTACAAAAAGTATACTGTTAAATTTATGATCTGAACTTTTTATTGTTTGAAGAATTGAAGAGGTTGTAGCTTGTAACCTTAGGTGACTTTCCACCAATTTGATTTGTTCCTTTAGATCATGATGACCCGTTTCCTATGAATGGTTAAAACTGCCAACCCTCTAGTTATCACTACATGATAATCAGTAACATTTTTTTTCAAGAAAAGGAATTCATCTATTTTGTCTTTACCGAGAAGTATCTTAGATAATTTAATACTGGTCACTCTTTATTAAACTATGTGAATTGTCAAACAGTTCATTTATATTCGACCAGAAAGCATGAATGACATCATTCCCAGACCGGAAAATAAGAAAAGTATGTTACCATCACGTCTCCATAGGATCCCAGGTGTATCTGTCACCTGCAGTTAATATTTCAACTCTTAAATATGTGTGTAACCATAGACCTACCAGCTTTTGAGCTGGTCCTGGAAACGTTCTTTGAGGGTAATATAGTGAGAGATATCTTATTGAAAACAAAAGACTGACCTGGAAATTGCGGTAGCTTAAAGCAATATGGCCCATTAAAATTCCTCTAGTTGTAAACGGGTAGTTACAAATCTGCAGGAAATTCAATTTACTGGGAATAAGGGAACACGTGCTTCTTAATTCGTAAATACTAAATTTTAAGCAGCTGTAATCCAAATGAGCAGCGGGTCTTTAGATTTGTACTTAGATGATACAATTGTGAAATTTACTTGATTCAACTCGAGCCCAATAAGACTGAAATAGTGATCAAGCTCAAAGAACGTTGATATCGAACAATAAAGCTTGCAAATAAGAGCCGGTGGCAATAAAGGCAGGCAGATTCGGTCAAACAGGTCAGGTTGACTTGCTAATTCTTTGTAAAATTTATATATATATCTCATGTGAATATGTGATATTAAAAAACTGAAGTCACTAAACGCAACCTGCATTGACCAGTTTCATATCATTGGCTGAGATTGCTAGCTCTATATCTCAGTTTAGAAAAGTTGCATAGAAGGGTAAATCTATTAGAAGTCAAAGTTCATTTAGCTACATAAGGCCGTGTACTTCACTTTTAATGACTAAAATCAAACAGATTTTTCATGTTGATCATTAAGATAACAAATTATTAACTTCCATCATTCAAGGGCGATAAACCCAGAAAACATTTAGAAAGGCGGAAAAACTACCCGTCAAGGTAACCTGATGGCTCAATTATTTTATCGGTCACCGGTAAAGTTTTCCACTATACTAAGATTTTAAAGGTATGTTAGCCTTCAGTGATCGAAACTGAAAGTTCGTTACAAATTAATGACCAAGAGTGAAGTACATGCCTCTAAATGAACTTTAGCATGTATCAGGATACCCTTTTCTGCAGTTTTCCCTTTCAGCAATAAAGCTACAATAACTCTAAGTTGGACACATCATGTTTTAGAGCCAAGAGCCTAACAGTACAAATAGTGCATACCTCAGGCTTTCCTGTTGAAAGCAAGCGTACTAAAGATGACTTTCCAACATTAGGAGCTCCAACAAGGCAGAGTGTTGGCATTTCAAGATCAACAACTGGCATTGCCCTCAAAGTCTGGAAAATTTAGATATTACATTTCATCAAAGGGCTAAAGATGATTTCTACGTATAGTAATTAGTAAGTAAAGTAAACGTCAAAAAAGTCACTATCTTGATTTAGAAAACATCTTATCATGTAGGAACCATATCCTTATAAATCACAAAACCTTGGCTATTTGCATCAACTCATCAACAGCTTTTCCATCAGAACGATAAATATCTTCAAGTCTTTTTAGGCCCTGCAGACAAGTTACAGCCGATAGTAAATAAAATATATAAAGGAGTGAATACGTTGAATAAGCAAGTTCACTCTTGCAATTTAGTTACTAACCTCAGCTAACCGCTCCTCTGCCTCACGCTTAGATGTTGACTGTTGAATTTGTTTAACATTAGTTATAGCGATTATATGTCAGATATAGCAACAACAGATGTCACTATGAGTTCGATTAAATGACTATGCTGTTCATTAAAACGAAATTAAGGAGGGTTCTGACCTGAGCACAGAGTGATGCAAGTTCTTTTCCAACTGATACGACTTTCTTCCTTAATGAATCAACTCTTCCTAAAACCTGCAATTACAAAACATTTAACAATATGCATGGGCAAATCGTTATTGGGAAGAATCATTCATCAAATAAAAACTTAAGAAAATTAAAGGAGTTGCATGCTTATTACCAACCTGTTCATAATTTCCATCTCCCAAAGTCAACTCGATAAGAGACCGTTCATAAGGGTGAAGATGTCTCTTATTTGGGAAGTTTTCTTTGTACGTTCTCAAAGGCAGGGTTAGTTCCTGATAATCATTAGAAAAATAAGATACATGTATCTGAAACTTGAATACCTAGCTGAATAATTAGGGTTCAAAGTACCTTCATGAGAGCATCAAGATGTTTTGCGCTTTGTTTTCTCACGCTTAGCAGCATTTGCGATCCCTATGAATCATACAAACTAAAGTCTATAGTTAACAATCAACTTCAAGATGGCACTAACCCGTTATTATATTCGCCAACTTATATCTTAGAAAGTGTAAGTATTGAAATGTGTGATTACCTTTTGTAGGTGTGACCCTCCTAGCCTTTCTTAGTGCCGAATGAAGAATGTCAACTGAAGGCATCACCATGGGTAGCTTTTGAAAGGCACCAACTGTATCAAGTGTCACGAGTGCAGTATCCTAAAACAAGTAATACTTATTATCCGTATCAACAAACTAGTTCAACGCTAACAACTTTGTTCTGTAGGTTCACAACATATTAGTCAGAGTTACCTTTGTTTTGTTTTCCTGTTTGGTAGGCGATGTCTCTACATAGCTTCCATTTACAACTTCATATGTAGTTGTTTGCATCTGTTTAGTAAAGCACAGCGGATAGATCTTCATTCTTGGGATTGGGTACAACCCTGCAAGGTGTCACCTTGGTGATTAAAACTGAAGGACCTCAAATTTCAAACTAAGAAACTTAACTTGACTAATACGGTCTACTTTTGACTTCGTAAAAGAAGAGTGTGAGAAGATTAGAACAACCCAGCAAGTGTAAGCCACTAAACATATTAATACTACATATAATTCTGTATTTCTGTTATTGCAATTTACATACCAAATAGCTCCCATCATTTCCTCCCCTAAGATAACTATATTGACAATATGATGATGGTCAAAGTAATACAAGCATCTATAGAGTTGATTAATCAAGGAAGCCCCATAGTTGTAGTACTTATTTCAAATGCAGGTCCATTAGAAGCTATATTCACTCAATTTATGTAAATGATATACTTCTGCGAGCATTTTATTCAAGCACAAAGTGTCAAGAATATTATGTCTTGGGATGAATGCTACTCCGAAATTTCAGTCTTGAATGGCTATGATATCATTTTTCTCTGCTTGTACCTTTTTAAATAGGTAAGGACTGTATACATATACCCTTTGAGCTAATGAACTTATGTATAAATTGTGAAATCTGATGATCACATATTTTAGATATAGGAATACAATCAGCTTACAATCACAAGCAATAGGAGAGACTAAAAGAGTTTCAATCCATGATAAAGAAGTTATATGTACTTCCCTATATGACTTGGAAAATACAGTAACAGTTTAATTCAAAGCTCTAAAACAAATACTCTGAAAGAGTTAAACAAATATTCTGAAAGCTCTAAATCAAATTTGCCATCCCTTTATAATAGACAAATTTGATTAACAATCTCGAAAGAAGTTAATAATGGAGAAACAAACCCACTCATCAGATGGGATTCCGAGACTCACCATCCATTTTACCAGTTTGTGTAAGCCATTCTAGTATGCCTCATCCAATTTGTATAGGTCTCACCATATAGGGCATTAGGGCCCATTCCACCCTTTTGGTACCCATCTAAAGGGCAGAAATATAAGTTTTTGAGCCTCGGGTGTAGTAGTGGTACATTATGTGTTTGTAAACAGCTCCTTGAACAGCAGTAAACCTCCTTTCATTCTTCCAATATATTCAAATTTAGCTAATAGTAGTGCGAACTCTAGTGTCTAGCGGTATCACAGTCCCGAGCCACAAATCAAATAGAAGAGATTTTTGTCATGCCTTGTGTTCAAAGTGCTCTTATGAGACCACAATTAAGCAACCCATCAACCTATCCACTTCTACTTCTTCTCTCTCTAGCCATGAGCCCATGAATCATACTTTTGTTTGTGACTTCCGTTATTAGCTTGTGGATGGGTTACTCAGGTAAACATCTGTGTATATTCATTTCTTCACACTACACCTTGAAAGGATTTTTAACAAACTAATTCTCGTTATCACATACCAGCACGCAACAAACTCCGTAGTGACACATAATATTCTTCTATACAGAGCATTTATTTGTTTTCCAGTCATAATGAATAAAAGTTTGGCGTCAACCCTACGATAAAGTATTCAATAGCTACAAGAAGGAATTTCACAATACCCAATGTTTTCAAAAGAGGTAAGGTTAAATACCTTATTCTAGCTACGGGTTACTTTATTGGCGGGTTGAAGTCGAATCATTTGCCACCATTACTGTTTTACACGTAAAAATTTTGTATATGAGAACATCATGTGTCACTATGCAGTTCCTCACGTTTTTAGTCAGTGACAACGAGAAACAGTTTGCTTAGACATCGTTCAACGCTTAGTGAAAAAGAAATGAATGTACAACAAGTATGTCTCTAAGTAGCTCATCCACAAGCTAATGGCTAAGAGAAAATCATAAACCAAAGCACAAAGCCATAATGGAGCGCAACAGAAGTGGATAGGTCGCTAAACAACAGAATCTGTTGTAGTCTCATAGGACCACTAAGAAAGCGAGTAACAGAGACTGCTTTCAGCTTAGCATATGACTTGGAGGTTATTCTACCACCAGAGTTAGCATACCCACTTTGACAATAGTTCCAACAATGAAAAGCTTTGGGCTTAGTTGGGCTTAGTCTGGTTACAAACATCAGGTGAAGCAATACTATTTTAACCAAAGGGTTCAACTAGCCTTCCTATCATTCCTTCCCAAAGAATGTCTATAGAAAATATGAAGCATTTCCGTCAAAAAGCAAACTAAGATGGGTCCGAATAGAAAGCTTCATACGGAGTTTAATGATGCCTACTTAAATGGATCCTACAATTTGTCACAATGGAGTGTAAGCCTATTACTAGAACTTGGCATACCACCAAACTAAAAAAGACATTCTCTATCTTTTCCCCACTTTCAAACCCTCGAAATATTAATGAAAATGCTTATTAAGAAGTAATAAACAAATATATCCCAAAGTTGTGTGGTCTTATCTTATATACTCTACCTATTTCTCTCTAAAATGTTTCCGTAATTCCCATGGGTGCAAACAAATTATTAGCGATACTGGTAAACTTATTCAACCAAATTTTTTCCGATTTCAGTACTAGTAACATACTAATATCTAGTACTACTGTAAGAGACAATCAAGGTGTAGAATAAAAATGAAAATGCTATCAGTTAACTAAAACATGTGTACATACATAAGTACAAATCTAAACATAAATTCACAAGCTGTAATAAAAAGGGAGTGTGCAATTTATAAAATGATGGACTAGGGTTTATAGAGAAGTAATAATAATAATGGGAAATTAAATGAAAAACCTTTGGTGCGGGTGAATAGAAGTGTAGAGTAAGGAAGTTGACATAGATGTTGCAGAGTGTTGCTCCCCATATCCTTACTTGTTCACTTCACTTGAGTTGTGTTTTATCGTTTTGGGGGTTTTGTGTTCTTTTAATCATTTCCAAAGGGTTTTGGCATTTGATTTTGGAGATAGGACATGTTACACAAGGTCCTTTAGATATTGAATATTTGAATGTTAGGAAAATAGTCCTAAATTAGGCTGAGCACGGGTTAAAACCGACCAAAACCAAATTTGTGGAAGACATGAATGAGAATCAACCGTGACTCGGTTTGGTTTTATTTTTTTTTTTTTTTTTTTTTTAATTTGTTCGGTTCGATTCGGTTTGTATGATTTATCGTGTTTTCTCGATTTTAGCTCGAACCGATTCAAACCGATCCGAACTAAAACCGAAAATCATAATATATAGAACCGAATCGAATATAGTCGGTTCGGTTTCGTTCAGACCGATTCAGCTTAGTTTTTTTCAATTCAAATTGGTTTTTAGTCTGTTTTGCTCGGCCCTAGTCCTTTGTATTCGTTTAACATATAATTGGTGAAATTAGCTAAATTAAGCATTATGTTTAAGAGTGTTCTTATGTGTTTCTTCATTCTTGTGTTAAATTTATTTTTATTGTATTATCTTTTTTAGGAAGAATTACATGTATATCCTTCTTAAAGTTTAATATTACGTAAATAACTTTCTCATTTACGTAAATATCCTTCCCACTTTTATAATCACATCATTGTCCTTCTCAAACTTTTATAATTACATCAATATCTTTCTCGAACTTTTAAATTTCTCATATATCCATAAATCAATTAATATAATTAAATTGATTTAAACTCATGAACTATTATTTACCTCGATATTCATCATAATTATATTGTTCATATATTTTTGGCATCGACCGATGAAGAGCAATGTGTCTAAACCCTTTATAAAGGGATATATATATATATATATATATATATATATATATATATATATATATATATATATATATATATATATATATATATATATATATATATATATATATATATATATATATATATATATATATATATATATACTTTATAAAGGGTTTAGGACATTCTAAATATAGTAGTTTTAAAATTTTAAGACAAAAAACATTTCTATAAAAAAAGTTACTTTTGCTAAGCATAAAATTCATCATACACATAATTAATGTCTTAAATTCTCATATTTGTAATATCCTCCATATTGACGCCTCTCGCTTAAACCATATGAAGACTTGCAACAACCCATTAAAAACTTGTAACATCCCATTAAAATCAAGCATTGCCCCAACCTTAAGTATACATATTGCACATAAGTCTATCACACACAAACACATAAAACCCACCTGGCAGGTTCTTTCTACCACTTACTTTCGCCACCACCGCCATTGCCGCCACCACAAGACCCTCCACCACCGGACCCCTAAAAATATTCGCCACCACAAAATAGTTACTGTAGACCATTACCGCATTATGCGGGTACCTTTATATATATATATATATATATATATATATATATATATATATATATATATATATATATATATATATATATATATATATATGTATGTATGTATGTATGTATGTATGTATGTATGTATGTATGTATGTATGTATGTATGTATGTATGTATGTATGTATGTATGTATGTATGTATGTATGTGTGTGTGTGTGAAAGAATATATCGTTCATATTTATTTATTTGTTCATGTAACTTTTAGTCTCGAATGATGAAAGAATATGTTGATTTTGAGATATATAAAGACAAGCCCGGTTGAGAGCATGTAAGTGTGGGCCATTGCCTGCGGCCTCATAATTTTGAAGGGCACATTTTTAAGTCCATTCCTTATGTATATATATGTTCATGCATGACCCATTTAGATCGCTTTTCAAATTTTCTCTTAATTAATGACCTTTGTTAATACTCCTATATGGATTATCGTTAGTATTACAACTCTTTATATATATATTAATAGCGGCACTTTAGTATTAATAAATTTTCTACATACATTTTATTTTTGTGTTTATAGGCCTACTTTAGCTACTGATTATGGCTTCCAAATTCAAAATTCACCGTGTTTGTTGGGCTTACTTTTAGTTACTAGACATGGCACCCAAAATCAACCGGACGACCTATATAAAGAATTTAAAAGTTTGCGAATGATATTGATGTAATTGTAAAGTTTGAGAAGAATATTGCGTAATTGCAAAGTGAGAAGGACATTGATGTAATATCAACTTTAGTAAAGATATAAATGTAATTGCCTTTTTTTAAAAAACAATTTTGAGCAAAATTAGAGTACCTATATCCTTCATTCTTTCTCATAAGCTTATTGTGGCTTTGTTAAAAGACCACTCGCATGGAATTATCTTTCTAACTTATAAAAGACATTTAATCAATAAGTTTGAAACATTTTAGTTAGCTAATTGCTATTTACGTAGTAATAATCTAAAATCTAATATGTACTTCAAAGAATCTTTGTCAAGCTAACATTATCTTGAAAACCACTTATAACTTTAAGACTAAAATACACCGTTAGTCCCTAAACTTGTTCCTGCGCAAGCATCACGATGGGACAAACTAGGCGCTTATCATCCGGAGGTCCAAAACATGGGTTTATATGCCAAACTCGTCCCTCGACCATTAACGCCGAGGTCAATGTTATGTTGTTGAGGCAAAACCGCTTTTCATCAGTAGCGTTCTTTATACAAACCGTTATACGGTGTTTGTAGTCGCTATATGTCGTGTAACACGCTTTGGTCGCCGCTATCATCCATCCCTAAACTATCCTACAAAAACAGTCTTCTACAAAACGATAATCGTTTCAACATGGTACGTTGTCGTGTGGTAAGCAAGCTATTATTCGCGACTTCGTGGACCTCTCGCTAACCCAGGGCATCGATTCTTTGGTTGTCCCGTGAAGTAAGCTGCTGCCTTAATATTTATTGTATTAGTTTGTTTTCTCAAGCAAAGAAAGTACATTGTAACAATGGTGGTTGTTTAATGACTTGTCATAATCATGAATAGGGTCTTCTTGTCGGCCGGATACGATGGTATGATCCCGAAATTTGTGCTCGTTCAAGAATGATCATACCAGCCTTTGAGGGAGAAATGAGCTTGAGGCAAAATTAGAAGTCGCCAAGGTGATGCGTGAAGTGGAAGATTTACCCGGTGCTCGCTGATATTGTTTTGATTGTTTATGCATCGGGAATAACTTTTTAGCTTTTATGTAATGAGGCTAGATGGTTAATGTTCATTATCTTGAATTGTAGTAACGCTGTGTCCCGTAGGTTATGAATCTTGTTATTATCATCGGTTTACCGTATGTTTATGGCTTTATGCACATGGTTAAGATTAAAGTTGACTTTTAATTGTCAACATTGTTATGAAGTATTCAGTTTGGTTTGTTTTTTACTTTCAATGCCTTATGGTATGCAGATGGTTAGCACAACATTCTTATGAGGTTATGTTTAGCTTTGGTTACTTTTGATGCAAGTTATTCACACATCAAGCTTAGTCAATCTATAAAAATACACAATAATGACATGGTTCCATAGTTAATGCAAATGGATATAATTCCAAATGCATAAAATTGCATACTTTTCAAAGCATGAGAACTACAGTTAGATACACACACATATGTTTTTAGAGTACATAACTTGTCCATAGGAAATAAACTAGATGAAACATTGTCTAGCTAATTAGCATAACAGAATTGACCTATGGTGAGGCCATCATTCTTTCCAGTCGGCCTTACCGCTTAGTCATTCTTCGTGTCGCAGTCGGGTCAAGCGTAAACCGCTGCACATCACTGACCGCACCGAGAATCGACCGTGATTGATCATGTTGCCGGGATTGACATCGATTGCTCATGCATCGCCGGGATCGACAATTGCTTCATCTTGATATTGCTGATTGAGAGGGATTCATCTTGTATCATGGGATCTTCCGTTGCTTCATCTTGATGTTGCCGGATCGAGATGTGGATGCATCATGTATGATGGGATCTTCAGCTGCTTGATCTTGATTTTCATTGAACACCACTTCCTTGAACCCACCGACTTGACTTTCAACAACACCGTACATTTAGGATGTGTCTTTTGTCGCTACTTTGTTACCTTTAGGATGTGTCTTTTGTTGCGCCTTTTGTAGGCACTTGTTTGACATTTCCTTGCGGCCGCCTTCGACTACTTTCACCCACCATACCCTAGACATGTTTTCCGTTGTGTCCAAAGAATGCCACAAATACTACACTTAACACCTTCCAAGCCCTTGATGCCTTACCATTCTTCACAATCTCTTCACTTTCGTGAGCTATCCTAAATCTTTTCACCTCTTGAGCTAGGCGGCTTTGTTTTGGATTTCGTGGAACAATTGTTGTTGGCACAGTTGATTTTTCCCAATGTTCGTTGCTAGTTATAGGCTCGACATGGTGTTTGTAGGTTGCCTCCCAAGTGAGAAGATAGTAACAAGGATGAGCCCATGTATCTACAGCTCCTACTTGTTACCAATTTAAAGCCACATTCCAATTGGTAGCAAGAGCATGTTTACATGGTAAACCTGTTATCTCCCATCTTCTGCAAGTACAAGACTTTTCTACAACATTAACTACACATTGGTCACCCCATGGTCCACTAACCTGAAACTTAGTTCCCCCATTCCATAAAACATTATACTTAACAGCCTCTTTCTTATTACCCTCTAGCATGTGTTGTGCAGTTGGTGTTAGTGGCCCATCACTCTTCTCAATCACCACAAGAACATGCATTATCCTCTTCATACAATATTCCCTGATGTATTCTAAGGCTGTAATAATTAGTTTGTTTAAACCCTCAATTATTTTGTCATGAAACACTTGACACATGTTATTAAGTAACACATCAGAAATAGCTCTCCCTAAAGATAAACAGTAATAAACATGTATTACTTATAATTGTTTATACCGCATTAACAAATAAAATTAATCGAAATAGATAGATGACTTACATGAAAAATGCGACCTTGACCAATGGATCGGTGGTATCTTACTTAACCAATCATGGGTCGGTTGATTAAATTTCTTGAAATCGACCATAGCTTTTCAAACTATACAACATTGGAGGTTGTTGCACATTTCCACGTATGCTCTTTGTAGGCCCTACCTTTCCATTGAAGTTTCATTTTCTCATGAATGCTTCTAATACAAAATCTGTGTTCTGCATCTATATCCTGCACAAAATCAAATATGTTTACTGTCTGTTTCAAAACATAGAGACTTAAATTCATGAACAGATTAAGGGAGTACCTTTTGCATGTCAGTAATAAAAGTGATGCTTGAGATTGGCTCAAGTGCTATATCATCGGATAAACAATGAAGAAACCAAGTCCATGATCCTCTGCTTTCTCGAATTAGCAAAACATAAGCTAAAGGGTATATACCATTGTTGCTATCAATTCACAAATTGTCATCATTGACCATTCAAAGGACCACGAATCGAAAAGCACCCACCCCAACAACGATCTCCCACACGCTTTAAATCCTTCCTTCAAGGTGCCTAAACAAACATACACTCTCTTGAATTCTCTCGTTGGAAGAGCCTCATTTGCGTGTCGTTCCACATTCATCACAACTGTTGTATTAGGGTTTGTCTTCGCAACTATTGAACATAATCTCTCAACATGGTAAATTGTAGCTTGAATTGACCCCGATGGTCATTATTGCTAAGTTTTGGCCCTTAAAACCTTCTTCGTGGACACTTCAAGCTCGTATTGGTTGGTAAGTTGATTATGCACGAGACTTGACAGAACCGATGGATTGGTTTCAATTTGTGTTGTAATTTGCTTTGAGATATAGTTAAGGTCAAAGCTCGAGTTCCCTTGATTGCAAACAAGTGTGTTGCTCATTATATGTTCGACCGACCATGTACTGCCTCACCATTCCCGACGACAAACAATAGCTATGGGCAAAGTATTTGTGAAGGGTCCTTTTGCCGAAAGCAATGCATTTATACCCTTCTCGGTTAATGGACTTCTAGATGGGCCTATATCCACCCAGACCTTCACTTAGGCCTCGAAAGTGTAACACAACCCTTACATCTGTAGCCACACGAAAATTTCGCTATTTTAAATCTTCATATTTATGAACTAGACCGTTTATCAAAATTTATTTGATCTAAGTTAAGCATTTAGCATGTACATTTCATCTTTTCTTGCATAAAAATTATGCATATCCGAGTAGTCTTATCTAACTATGCCTAATATTTACTGATTCTAAATCAGTCTCACAAGAAAGATTTTCTTGTCTTACGAGTCCGCACGCGTACCAGTTAATAAAAGAAAACGTGGAAAATAAAAACAAATTGACGAGATCAAAAGTCATACAATCATACTAGTTTATTTAAAACGTGTCCGTATAATGAGTATTATAAATTTTACAATAATCTATACAGTTGCGAACCAAACAACAGAGCACAAAATACATCTTATATAAAATAACTACACAAATATCAATACTTTTACAAAATAAATAACTAAAATATACAAAAATAAAATAAAATAAAACAAACCTACCCTTATCACAAACCCACGCCTCCCTCCTTTTCTCCATATCATTTACACCTCTTACGCCTTCTTCTTAAAAACGCCCACTTCCCTCCATTTTCGTCCTCCTCTCTCTACCCTACCTTCACCATAAGCGCTCACCAAAGATAGAAACCCATCCAAAACAATTTTCCCACCTCAAGAATCAACCTTAACTAAACTTAGAACCATTCTTGGCTCGTTCCACAGAAGCAAATCGACAAAGTCTAGGTCCCCATCCGATTCCTTGTCCCTAGGGGTTACAGTTGAAGACAAAGCTCAGGAGGAACCACGTGAAGGTCTGAAATCATTACCCAAAGAAGACTCTTACTCCCTCCCCACTTCGAAGGACAAGCAACCACTTCTCTTTTACCTCTATTTAAACCATGGGTCTCGAGATTATCTCACACTCACTCTTTCTACCACCACACAAACTAAAGTAAGATTGATCGGTCATTGAAAATCATAGTGGTCTCGTTGTCTTGAGTTTTGTATTCCTCGTGATATCATCTTCAAGACATCACTCTTTGTTGTAAGGTTTACATTAAATCCTTTCTTGTTATAACCTTGTTGTAAATTGATGTTAAGATTAATGGTTTAATTTAGTAATAGAATCGAATGTATATATTGTTAAAACTTGGTTTATGTTGTTGTTTTGGTCGAGGCAGCCACACTAGAAAAGTCATCTAAATCACAAATTTTAAAGCCCTCGAAAGATTGAAACATGTAGTCGATATATATGAGAATCAAGATTAAGTATTTCGGTGTATATTCGCTAGCTAATGGTTTACATGGTTCGGCTTAATTTCGAGTTGCTTGATAACTTGCTTAGTAGCAGTTTCGACCCAGCTTATTTGTAGATTTTCTAGTGTTCGGTTTAGGGGTATTCGATGTTTCCATATCTTGGTCAAGGTTGTCTTTCAAAACTGTTTTGGTTAGTAACATATGACTCAAAGTTTTCAAAATTGGGTTGTGTCTCTTGTTACTCACAGGTTGTCAAAATAAGTATCCTAATGCAATTACAAACATGTATAACTTTAGTAGAGTTAAAATCAATAGGGTCTTTAATCTTGGCTCGTCTAATAGGTCTCGGATTCGAACCATTGTGTGACCACGAGTAGGTCTTGTCATTAGGCCTTCCTCCCATTTTATTGATATCCTCATGTACCAAGTTCCATATTTCGCTTCTTTGGTAAACCCACAACGGGTATTCTCAGTTGTGACTTTTGAGTCTTTACTTAAAGATGTCACTAAGTGCATATTTAGAACATAAACATGGTGTCAAAACTAAACCCGTATAAGGTGTACCTCGTTTTTCTTTGTGTCAACCACAAGGGCACCAAGGTACTCTTTCAAGATAAACTTTCGCTCAAATTCCCGTTATTTCTTTGGCTTATACTAAAGCTTTTCGTGGAATGTTTTGAATATGATTTCCAGCTCGTATAGGTGTGTTTGTTTGCGACAATTCACCCAAAGGGGCGTTCGTCTCGGGCTTTTCCACCAATCGCACTTGTGTACTTTCAACACAAGGGTGTGTACCAAAATAGTCGTGCACCGCCCAAAAGGGTGTCTAGTCAGAACGCACCACTCGAAGGCATTTTCCTTCTTCTCCCACTGTCTTGATCCGGGTATACAACTTCTATGTCAAACTTTCTTAAAACATGTAATTCTCTTTTCTTTTCACATCTTGGAGTGCGTTTGGTTTTGGCCTCCATTTGGGTCACGGCCACAACTTGGTTGAGCTTCATATCTTGGGCCTAAATCCACGTCAAGGAACAGCTTGGACTAAAACCCATTTAATATGCATCCATCATATCCATGTCTTGAATTCACAAAAGCAGTTATGTTTTCAAGCTCGCTTTTTTTATATACAAGAGTTTACAAAGTTAAGAACCAACAAATAAACTACTTGACACTAAGTATAACATATCGCTATTCTAAACATGCTACAATCACTTGTCTTTTGATCTTTCTCGCCTACTCGTTTTGACGTTATTGCTTTCGATATTATTCCACGATGTCTCATTTTATAAACATATGATATAAACGGATAATGAAATACAATTAACTTTTAATTCATACAAAATGAGATTTATTTTAAAACAATAATAACTTCCTACACTTCGTCACCAAATATATTTTAGACATATAAACATGTCATATCCATTTTTCTAAAAGACAATTATAACACATAAAACGAAAATTTATTTTATTTTTACCATTATAATAAAACTATTACTTTTCTATTACATATATTTTAGGCGACGTTTTTATAATTTAAATACGTTTATTATTTGTTTGCGATATCTTCCAGACATCATCTTCCAACTTCTGACGAACCCAAGACTCACTCGTTTTAATACTCTTGTGTATATCTAAGCACTTCCATGAGCCAAAGTTAATCATGTTCAATAATAAACGATACACAACATAAATAACTTAAACTTTTGGTATATATAAATGTTATCAAGACAAAATACAAAGGTATTAATTAAAGTATTGGTATACAAATTATAGATCGCGTGACGGTACTTGGTGCATCATTTACTTGATCTTGTTCACTACTCGGATACTACTTTGCTAAGGTAAGTTCATAGCCTCGCCTTTACTTATTTCTTTCAAACCCATGAGGAGATGCATGTTATAAACTAGAACACAAATCTTTTCTTAAATTGTATCTTGCTGATCATTATTATTATAGCCTAAGTTGCACCGCCATAAGTCCCTTACATCATGAACCATTAATCACTTGCGGTGAACGCGAATATTGTGGATAGTACTATGGGAATTAACGACCCGACTCGGTTATCGGAAATAACCGGGCACACTATATTTGGTTAACTATGGAATTGGCAATTCCATCTCGAGGGCAATATTATTACTTACACCGAATTAGGTGTATGCGATTAGTTTGGTGTCATGAGCTTAGTGCATAATAATAATCTATGTTTTCCATGGTGATTGTATTCAAGCAATTATCATCTCTTACTTGTGTTCAACCATTTATTTACACCTATGAATATCACTCAACTTTTGTTGATCTTTTAAGCATGTTCATCTCGGTACTAATTAGAATATCATGAAGGCGTGGAGTGGGCGTCATGGGACGCTTGAAGTGGTGTTGTTTTCAATTAAAGTTATCATTTCGTAAACGTTTAAACTATCTTTTATGTAATTTCAAAACATGTGGTATTTTCTTTTGTGTTTCCAAAACACTGAGTTTTATGAAATGGTAACAACCTTTTATTAAGAACGTCTTTTTAGAGTCGTTTTCTATAACTTATGACTATGATCCTCTAAGTAATACCCCAAATAGTCTTCCGCTGTCACATTGTGATTTTGGGGGTGTTACAGATTGGCATCAGAGCCTAGGTTATAGAGAACCAACTTGTATTTTTAAAACAAATTGGACTATAACCACGTTTTCAAATGGACCGTTTTACACCACCATTTCACGTCCTCCGCGCCTACTTCGTTCCGATTGCACGTATGAGATTCGCTTGGCAGATAATACATAACTAGTAAATTGCATGATAAAACTTATAATGCTAACTTTCATTTAGTTAGGCATTTAGATTTGCGTGGCAGATTATGCGCAACTAACTAAATCTTTTTTACTGCATGGCATTATTTACTTATAAATGCATATTTCCTTTTGGGTTGTTACAGTACCATGTCGTCTGCTACTCACCCTATCGACCTGACCTCCGACATTGAGATTGAGGATACTATGTCCTCTGCCTCTACTCCCTTGGCACCGGCTATCATTGCACCTGTGTCCTCTGAGACTGAGCCCTTCAAGGAGGGTGAAGTCGTTATCACCCCACCTGCCTTGACCATACCCGAGCATCCGCCTGTTTTTGTCCCCCACCTATGACCGATATCTTGAGTCGCGCAGTGGCTATCACCTTCGACATTGTATCCCGGACACCTCACGCGCGATTCCGTGTCTTCTACTTCGCCCATCACCACTACACGGTTCATCGGGCGAAGGCGAGCTAGGTTCTCAAACCCTACGAGCTGCGCCATTCGGTCAGCCATTCCGTTACCGTGTGGATGGTGCTACTTTTATACATACCGCTCGGAAACGAGTGAGGGCACCCATCACTTTTGTTCCACCTTCTGACATACCATCATCTTCTGCTTTCCCACCAATAGCTGCACCTACACCACCACTCATACCTGCTTCACCACTACCACCACCTACCACATTCATCTATCAGACCACTACTGTACCGGTTTCGTCCCCATCCCATGCATCATCACCATTGGTGATGCACACTGAGCCGGTGATATCTCTTAGAGAGAGAGTCCGTTTCTCACCTGCACATTCAGACCCATATCACCATGTTGTGTTTGGTACCTCGAGCCGGGAGCCCATAGGTGGGTCGATGCTGGACGTTGGTCCTTCATGATGCCGTCATTAGTCGATGGAGGTCGGAGGAGGGCGCACCTAGCGCCATGGAGCTTGGAGAGCACTGTTTGTTCTTCCGAGACTCTCCTCGTCACGGAGAACCCTTCATCATACCATTCCATTGTTAGTCGCCTGAGTCTTTGAAATGAGGATCGCCTTGAGGATGTTGTGGCATTTGTTGATGAGGTTCCGTTGGTACGACGAGAACATTGAGGATGAGGTTGGAGAGCTCCTTAACGGGAGGACCACGATGGAGAAAGTGTTTGATAGGGTTAGTGCCCAGTCTGAGAGAGCTAGCGGAGCGATTCTGATGTTGGAGAGGAGGATGGAGTCAGATAGATTAGGACTGCTGGACAGAGCTGAGATGTTGGAGGGAGTTGTGCGACGACAGTCTGAGAGGATGATGATCATGAAGACTCGTGCTACTGCTCTGGAGCAGAGATTGGAGGCACGAGATAGAGAGGTGGATGACCTGGCGGAGCTGGTCCGTGACCTACAGCGCCGATTGAGGGGCACACCTGACAGCCTCTAGGTCGGTGGTTCACTTACTTAGTTTTCTAGTACTTTAGCTTGCCGCCTGTGGCACTAATAAAGGCTTTGTATTCGCATGTTTTGTAAACTATCGAACAAGCTATTGGTGTGACATTGTATGGTTATCATATCACTATGTATGGATGATAGACCTATGGCATTATCGTTGACTTTCTTATGTTCTTATGTATGGTGATCTTTCTTATTTATCGGTTTATGTGAATCGAAGCGATCATTTATATATATTCTCTTGTGTAGTTCTAACACGTTGTGATTCTTCTTATGATGATTATACTCTATTGATATAATGTGATGATCTTGACTATTATGAAATCATTGTTATAATAATTCACAATTATGTTGAATGATTCTAAATCTGAGTGTATGTCTTTAGAAAAATGGCAAGAACAAGAACTACCTCTACCCTTACTCAAACTCCGAGATGACCCTCAAGCAATTCGGAGGTGGTTACTAATGAAATTGGTGTCGCTTTTCTTGCAAGACTCTGCTGACGCACTCGAACAAATGAAGCCCCAAATCAAGCCAACCGGAATGAAGGCATGGTGAATCGCAAATGTGGATACAAGGAGTTCATGAATTGCAAACCTACTTTCTTCAAAGGAACTCAAGGCGCTGGCCTTATCCATTGGTTTGAAAGATCCGAACCGTGTTTCTTCTAAGTGATTGCTCGGAAGATTGCAAGGTGAAATTTGCTCTGGTACTCACCGGAAGATGCATTGTCTTGGTGAAGGCTTATGCCCAACCTATTGGCATGGAAGAAGCCTACAAAACCACTTGGACTGAACTAAAGCAATTGATGATGAAGCAATACTGTCCAAGGACCGAGATCAAGAAGCTAGAAGATGAGTTCTATCATCTGACTACTAAGGGCAATGATCTCAAGACCTACTTCAAGCGTTTCCAAGAATTGAAAGCTCTATGCCCATCCATGGTTTCTGATGAGGTTAAGTTGCTGAAAAATCTCATTGGGGGATTACCCCGAAACATTGAGGGCAATGTTACTGCATCAAAGCCCAAGACCGTGGAAGAAGTGATCACAATTTCCTACCAACTCATGGATCAAGTCTTGAAACATGGATCCGTGCAAGGCAACAATGACAACAAAAGGAAATTTGATGACCGTCGAGGCAACACTTCAAACAACTTCCATCACACCAACTCTTTCCATAACAACAATAACCGTAACAACAACAACCAAGGCCGCAACAATCACAATCAACACCGCAACAACAATCCCAACTCATACCACCAAAACCGAAATAACCACCACAATCAACAAAACCGTAGGCAAGAAGTTGCGCGGGCTTATGCTGCTACCCCCGCCACTGGAAGAGGCTATGCTGGACCACACCCTTTGTGCACTCGATGCAACCTGCATCATGTGGGACGTTGTACCATTAAGTGTGGAAAGTGTAACAAGGTGGAACATACCCACAAAGATTGCAAGCCACACATCGAAGTAACCTTCAACCCATGGGAATAACTTGCTTTGGATGTGGAGAAGTCGGACATGTCAAGAGTAGATGCCCAAAGTTGTGCGGAACAACAACAACAATAACAACAACAACCACGCTAGAGCAAGAGCTTATGTGCTAGGAGATGGAGATGCACAAGAAAACCCGGACGTCGTTACAGATGCGTTTTCACTCAATCATCATCTAGCTAAAGTGTTATTTGATTACGAGCCGACAAAAGCTTTGTGTCCTCTAAGTTTGCACCTTTGTTAAAAGTCACCCCAACTGCCCTAGATACCACTTATGAAGTAGAACTAGCCGATGGAAAAATAGTAGGAACTGACACTATCCTTCGAGGTTGCAACCTATCCTTATCAAATCACCCGTTCGATATAGACCTTATGCCTATTCAACTTGGTAGCTTCGATGCTGTCATTGGCATGGATTGGCTATCCAAGAACCGTTCAAGAATCATTTGTGACGAGAAAGTCGTTCACTTTCCTCTCGATGGCGAAACTCTTTTTATTCGGGGTAATCGTAGTAAGACCCGATTGAACATCATCTCGTGCGTTAAAACTGCAAAGTACATAGAAAAAGGATGTCACATTTTTCTAGCACAAGTAACGGAGAAGGAGAAAGCGGACGAGAAGCAACTAAGAGACGTCCCCGTAGCTAGGGATTTTCCCGAAGTATTTCCTGAAGACTTGCCTGGCCTTCCTCCGATTCGGCAAGTAGAATTCCAAATCGAGCTAGTGCCGGGAGCGGCACCCGTGGCACGAGCACCTTATAGATTGGCACCTTCCGAACTACAAGAACTGTTTGACCAACTTCAAGAACTGTCCGAAAAAGGATTCATTCGACCGAGTTCTTCGCCTTGGGGAGCTCCGGTCTTATTTGTCAAGAAGAAGGACGGATCCTTCCGTATGTGCATTGATTACCGAGAGTTGAACAAACTAACAGTGAAAAATCGCTACCCATTGCCTAGGATTGATGATCTGTTTGACCAACTGCAAGGGTCAAGCGTCTACTCAAAGATTGATCTGAGATCTGGGTATCATCAACTAAGAGTTAGAGAGGAGGATATTCCGAAAACTGCTTTTCGAACACGATACGGCCACTATGAGTTCCAAGTGATGCCATTTGGTTTGACGAATGCACCGGCGGTATTCATGGACCTAATGAAGCGAGTGTGTAAACCCTACTTGGACAAATTTGTAATTGTGTTCATTGACGACATTCTCATCTACTCCCGCAATAAGGAAGAGCATGCGGAACACTTGAAAGCCATCCTAGAGCTACTCAAGAAAGAAGAGTTGTATGCTAAATTTTCCAAATGCGACTTCTGGATTCAAAAAGTTCAATTCCTTGGTCACGTGATAGATAGTAATGGTCTTCATGTTGATCCTCAAAATCAAGTCGTCAAAGATTGGTCATCCCTACTACCCCTACCGAGATTCGCCAATTTTAGGTCTTCGGGTTATTATCGAAGATTTATCAAGGATTCTCGAAAATCGCTAAACCTCTAATCTGAGCTAACCCGGAAAAGAAGAACTTTGATCGGGGTGAAAACAAGAGTTAGCCTTTCAACTCTTGAAACAAAAGCTTTGTGAAGCTCCTATCTTAGCCTTACCCGATGGAGTGGAAGATTTTGTGGTCTACTGCGATGCATCACACCTAGGGTTAGGTGCGGTATTGATGCAAAGGAAAAAGGTGATCGCTTATGCTTCGCGACAACTCAAAACTCACGAGAAGAACTACACTACCCATGAATTGGAATTGGGAGCCGTGGTTTTCGCTCTCAAGATATGGAGACATTACCTATATGGAACCAAGTGTACGGTGTTTACCGACCATAAAAGTCTCAACACATTCTCGATCAAAAGGAACTAAACATGCGACAATGCCGATGGCTAGAATTGCTTAGTGATTCTGATGTGAAATCCGTTATCACCGGGAAAAGCAAATGTCGTGGTGATGCTCTTAGTCGAAAGGATCGACCTAAACCTCTTCGAGTAAGATCCTGGGAATGACAATTAAGTCACCCTTCCATCAAAAATCCTTGAAGCTCAAGCTGAAGCTCTCAAACCTGAAAACCGTCCCAACGAGAGAATCTTTGGAATGCCGGAAAATGAGAACGGCTTTATGCAAAGATCGGATGGAACCTTATGTTTTGGCGATAGAAGTTGGATACCACTTTATGGAGGAATACGGGAACTCATCATGCATGAGTCTCACAAGTCTAAATA
Source organism: Chrysanthemum lavandulifolium (assembly GCA_022545495.1). NCBI lineage: Eukaryota > Viridiplantae > Streptophyta > Magnoliopsida > Asterales > Asteraceae > Chrysanthemum > Chrysanthemum lavandulifolium. The sequence continues at coordinate 211,599,649 of CM040241.1, forward strand.
TTCCATTCACCCGGGATCCGACAAAATGTACCAAGATCTCAAGAAGCTTTATTGGTGGCCAAACATGAAGGTGAAATTGCAACGTCACGTTGGGAAATGTCTCACCGTTTCGAGTCAAAGCCGAATGTCAAAACCTTCCGGATTGTTAACTCAACTGAACTCCCGGTTGGAAGTGGGAGAGAATCATTATGGACTTCATAACCAAACTACCAAAGACTGCTAGAGGTTACGACACCATTTGGGTCATCATTGATCGCCTTACCAAATCCGCTCATTTCCTACCCATCAAGGAAAACGATGAAATGGAAACCCTTGCTCAACTATACCTGAAGGAAATTGTGTCCCGTCATGGTGTGCCAATTTCCATCATTTCTGATCGTGACAGTCGTTTTACTTCACACTTCTGGAAATCTCTTCAAAAGTCCTTAGGTACTTGTTTGGATATGAGTACCGCGTATCATCCTCAAACCGATGGCCAAAGCGAAAGGACTATCCAAACCTTGGAAGACATGCTTCGAGCATGCGTGATCGACTTTGGAAAAGGTTGGGATAAACACTAACCTTTGGCGGAGTTCTCCTACAACAATAGTTATCACGCGAGCATCAAGGCAGATCCATTCGAGGCACTTTATGGTCGAAAGTGTCGATCACCCGTTTGTTGGGCCGAAGTTGGAGATGCCCAACTCACTGGACCTGAACTTCTCCAAGAAACAACCGAGAAGATTGTGCAAAATTAGTCAACGACTTCAAGCTGCTAGAGATCGACAGAAGAGTTACGCCGATGTTAGAAGAAAGCCCATAGAATTTCAAGTTGGTGATCGAGTTATGTTGAAAGTATCACCTTGGAAAGGAAAGGTTCGATTTGGAAAACGAGGAAAGCTACATCCTCGATACATTGGCCCTTTCATGATTCTCGAAAGAATCGGCCCGGTTGCTTACAAGCTTGATCTCCCGGAAGAACTTAGTAGAGTACACCCTACCTTTCACGTCTCAAATCTGAAGAAATGCTTGTCGGATGAATCTCTTGTTGTTTCACTAAAAGAGATTAAGCTCGACGACAAGCTCAACTTTGTCGAAGAACCAATTGAAATCATGGATAGGGAAGTCAAGCGAATTAAGCAAAGTAGCATCCCTATCGTCAAGGTTAGATGGAACTCCAAGAAAAGACCGGAGTACACGTGGGAGCGCGAAGACACCATGCGTGTTAAGTACCTACATCTGTTCACAAATCCAACTCCGACAACCACCGTAAACTAGAATTCCGAGACGGAATCCTCTTAAGGGGTAGGTACTGTAGCCACCTGAAAAATTTCGCTATTTTAAATCTTCATATTTATGAACTAGACCGTTTATCAAAATTTATTTGATCTAAGTTAAGCATTTAGCATGTACATTTCATCTTTTCTTGCATAAAAATTATGCATATCCGAGTAGTCTTATCTAACTATGCCTAATATTTACTGATTCTAAATCAGTCTCACAAGAAAGATTTTCTTGTCTTACGAGTCCGCACGCGTACCAGTTAATAAAAGAAAACGTGGAAAATAAAAACAAATTGACGAGATCAAAAGTCATACAGTCATACTAGTTTATTTAAAACGTGTCCAGAAGTACGAGTATTATAAATTTTACAATAATCTATACACGGTTGCGAACCAAGCAACAGAGCACAAAATACATCTTATATCAAAATAACTCACAAATATCAATACTTTTACAAAATAAATAACTAAAATATACAAAAAATAAAATAAAATAAAACAAACCTACCCTTATCACAAACCCACGCCCTCCCCTCCTTTTCTCCATATCTGTTTCTGCACCTCTTCTGCCTTCTTCAGAAAAACGCCCACTTCTCCTCCATTTTCGTCTCTCCTTCTCTCTACCCTACCTTCACCATAAGCGCTCCACCAAAGATAGAAAACCATCCAAAACAATTTTCCCACCTCAAGAATCAACCTTAACTAAACTTAGAACCATTCTTGGCTCATTCCCCTGGAAGCAAATCGACAAAGTCTAGGTCCCCCATCTGATTCCTTGTCCCTAGGGGTTACGGTTGAAGACAAAGCTCAGGAGGAACCACGTGAAGGTCTGAAATCATTACCCAAAGAAGACTCTTACTCCCTCCCCACATCGAAGGACAAGCAACCACTTCCTCTTTTACCTCTATTTAAACCATGGGTCTCAAGAGATTATCTCACACTCACTCTTTCTACCACCACACAAACTAAAGTAAGATTGATCGGGTCGCTGGGAAATCATAGTGGTCTCGTTGCTTGAGTTTTGTATTCCTCGTGATATCATCTTCAAGACATCACTCTCTTTGTTGTAAGGTTTACATTAAATCCTTTCTTGTTATAACCTTGTTGTAAATTGATGTTAAGATTAATGGTTTAATTTAGTAATAGAATCGAATGTATATATTGTTAAAACTTGGTTTATGTTGTTGTTTTGGTCGAGGCAGCCACACTAGAAAAGTCATCAATCACAAATTTTAAAGCCCTCGAAAGATTGAAACATGTAGTCGACATATATGAGAATCAAGATTAAGTACTTCGGTGTATATTCGCTAGCTAATGGTTTACATGGTTCGGCTTAATTTTGAGTTGCTTGATAACTTGCTTAGTAGCAGTTTCGACCCAGCTTATTTGTAGATTTTCTAGTGTTCGGTTTAGGGGTATTCGGTGTTTCCATATCTTGGTCAAGGTTGTCTTTCAAAACTGTTTTGGTTAGTAACATATGACTCAAAGTTTTCGAAATTGGGTTGTGTCTCTTGTTACTCACAAGAAAATAAGTATCCTAATGCAATTACAAACATGTATAACTTTAGTAGAGTTAAAATCAATAGGGTCTTTAATCTTGGCTCGCCTAATAGGTCTCGATTCAACCATTGTGTGACCACGAGTAGGTCTTGTCATTAAGCCTTACCTCCCATTTTATTGATATCCTCATGTACCAAGTTCCATATTTCGCTTCTTTGGTAAACCCACGCTGGTATTCTCGCCATGACTTTTGAGTCTTTACTTAAAGATGTCACTAAGTGCATATTTAGAACATAAACATGGTGTCAAAACTAAACCCATATAAGGTGTACCTCGTTTTTCTTTGTGTCAACCACAAGGGCACCAAGGTACTCTTTCAAGATAAACTTTCGCTCAAATTCCGTTATTTCTTTGGCTTATACTAAAGCTTTTAGTGGAATGTTTTGAATATGATTTCCATTCGATAGGTGTGTTTGTTTGGCAATTCAGCCAGCCCAACAAAAGGCGTTTATTCCGATCAATTACGACCACCCAAATAGCTTCGTCTCGACTTACTTTCATTTACACAAAAAAGGGTGTGTACCATCAGAATGCAACCACCCAAAGGGGTGTCTAGTTGTCAGAACGCACCACTCGAAGGGCATTTTCCTTCTTCTCCTACCTGTCTTGATCCGGGTATACAACTTCTATGTCAAACTTTCTTAAAACATGTAATTCTCTTTTCTTTTCACATACTGGGTGCTTTTGGTTTTGGCCTCCATTTGGGTCACGAAGCCACAACTTGGTTGAGCTTCATATCTTGGGCCTAAATCCACGTCAAGTAACAGTTGGACTAAAACCCATTTAATATGCATCCATCATATCCATGTACTGAATTCACAAAAACAGTTATGTTTTCAAGCTCGCTTTTTTTTTTATATACAAGAGTTTACAAAGTTAAGAACCAACAAATAAACTACTTGACACTAAGTATAACATATCGCTATTCTAAACATGCTACAATCACTTGTCTTTTGATCTTTCTCACCTACTCGTTTTGACGTTATTGCTTTCGATATTATTCCACGATGTCTCATTTTATAAACATATGATATAAACGGATAACGAAATACAATTAACTTTAATTCATACAAAATGAGATTTATTTTAAAACAATAATAACTTCCTACACTTCGTCATCAAATATATTTTAGACATATAAACATGTCATATCCATTTTTTAAAAGACAATTATAACATATAAAGCGAAAAGTTATTTTATTTTACCATTATAATAAAACTATTACTTTTCTATTATATATATTTTAAGCGACGTTTTTATAATTTAAATACGTTTATTATTTGTTTGCGATATCTTCCGTACATCATCTTCCAACTAAGACGAACCCAAGACTCACTCGTTTTAATACTCTTGTGTATATCTAAGCACTTCCATGAGCCAAAGTTAATCATGTTCAATAATAAACGATACACAACATAAATAACTTAAACTTTTGGTATATATAAATGTTATCAAGACAAAATACAAAGGTATTAATTAAAGTATTGGTATACAAATTATAGGTCGCGTGACGGTACTTGGTGCATCATTTACTTGATCTTGTTCACTACTCGGATACTACTTTGCTAAGGTGAGTTCATAGCCTCGCCTTTACTTATTTCTTTCAAACCCCGCGAGGGAGATGCATGCTATAAACTAGAACACAAGTCTTTTCTTAAATTGTATGCTTGCTCGATCATTATTATTATAGCCTAAGTTGCACCATAAGTCCCTTACATCATGAACCATTAATCACTTGCTAGTGAACGCGAATATTGTGGATAGTACTATGGGAATTAACGACCCGACTCGGTTATCGAAATAACCGGGCGCACTATATTTGGTTAACTATGGAATTGACAATTCCATCTCGAGGGCAATATTATTACTTACACCAAAATTAGGTGTATGCGATTAGTTTGGTGTCATGAGCTTAGTGCATAATAATAATCTATGTTTTCCATGGTGATTGTATTCGAAGCAATTATCATCTCTTACTTGTGTTCAACCATTTATTTAAACCTATGAATATCACTCAACTTTTGTTGATCTTTTTAAGCATGTTCATCTCAGGTACTAATTAGAATATCATGAAGGCGTGGAGTGGACGTCATGGGACGCTTGAAGTGGTGTTGTTTTCAATTAAAGTTATCATTTCGTAAACGTTTAAACTATCTTTTATGTAATTTCAAAACATGTGGTATTTCCTTTTGTGTTTCCAAAACATTGAGTTTTATGAAATAGTAACAACCTTTTATTATGAACGTCTCTTTAGAGTCGTTTTCTATAACTTATGACTATGATCCTCAAGTAATACCCCAAATAGTCTTCATTTGTCACATTGTGATTTTGGGGTGTTACAGTTGCATAAAAGGATCTAGTGCGTGTTCATTATCAAGATCATCTAACACCAATCGCTCACAACAAGATTGAATAGCGAAGACTAGCCACTTTTCTCCTATTTTCATCCATCTCCCAAAAGACAGTCTTAATAGATTGTGGGGACATTTCATACAGCTCTAATCTTGTCTTACCTATTTCCACATACACATCTATCAACTTACTGTCTTTGACAACATCTTCCAACAACTCAACATTAGCGACTTTCACGCAAACTAAACAATCCGTCATCCAATGTACAACCGAGCTTAAGAAAGTAGAAATAATTGGTTTGTCCATTCTCTAACCGATTTGGGTCATGAGCATCCATTTCATCAACGGATACCTCTTTTATTTCCACATAATCAACAAGGCATTCCTTGCCTCCTTGATATATTCTACCTGGAAAGTATTTGAATGTACCTTCATAATGGAACCTCATGCTAAAGGACTCTGGTCAATCGACTGTATAAAAATGTACAAAAACAATGTTACGATAAAGTTACCTAAAAGGGGAATAACTTAAACAATCGTACTAACATATGATTGTAATATACTATAACAAAATAACACTTACCATATCTCCTGATTGCAGCTTTTTCCTCAATTTTATGGTCATCAAAGAAAGGATATTCTCTAATTCGCCAAAGAGTAAATTCAAGGTTGGTGTTTGTTACTTTCTTACTTAGATTATTTGATTTGATGATTGACATTGCATTAGGGTTTTTTGGGTAGGCTTCCAAAACAAGTTTGGGGATGAGCAATGAGTACACAACTTAGTTATATTATACATTATGGCGGGAAATTAGACAAGACATCTGCTATAGTACATCAAGGTAATAAGACGATTGTACCCTCAACAGTAAAAGGATAACGATATTTTATGGAGTATAACGGAATGTTGACCTCGGCGTTAATGGTCAAGGGACGAGTTTGGCATATAAACCCCATGTTTTGGACCTCCAGCGATGAAAACGCCAAAGTTTGTCCCATCGTGATGCGTAGAAACAAGTTTAAGGACCAACGGTGTATTTTAGAATTTTTGACTTCTTCAAAAAGGTCTCACAAATTCCAATTAATGAAAACAACCTAAATAATTTGTTAACTTTAGAATTTTTGCAAGTTTCTAAAATTGTGTGTGGAATCAAAATATAAAAGGGTTATTTGCATAAAAACAGATTATATTTGTCATTATATGTTGCGTATTTTTTTTCTTCTCAACTTGACACCATCTTTTTGAATTCGTGCTATTGTGTGTATCCAGTTTGGCATCGTTAGTCCTTTATACTAACGACCGTTAGTAAATAACTTAAATTTTCATTATCTTACTTTTTTATACGGTTTCGTTTGTTTTTTTTATGTTTTCATTCGTTTTTTACGTTTTTGTATGTTTTTCTAGGTTTTCGTTCGTTTTTTTATGTTTTCGTCAACTTTTTTACGATTTACTTCGTTTTTTTCGTTTTTGTTACGTTTTCGTCCATTTTATACGTTTTACTCCGTTTTTTACGTTTTCTTTTGTTTTTTTACGTTTTCTTACGTTTTTTACGTTTTCATAGGTTTCTTACTTTTTCATGCGTTGTTTTACGTTTTCGTCTGCTTTTTTACGTTTTCGTACATTTTTTACATTTTCATATTTTTTCGTTTTGTCTTTTTTTTTTAATGTATTTGTCCGTTTTTTTACGTTTTCATCTGTTTTTTCGTGTTCGTCTGTTTTTTTTATTTTTTTAACGTTTTTCATCGGGTTTTTACGTTTTGTCAATTTTTTACGTTTTACTCCGTTTTTGTTTTTTTTTTTACGTTTTCGTCATTTTTTTTACGTTTTACTATGTTTTTTTTAACGTTTTCGTACGTTTTTTATGACTTTGAAGGCTTTTTACGTTTTCGTCGATATTTTATGTTTTTCGTCTGTTTTTTTATATTTTCGGCTGTTTTTTTTACATTTTTCTTCGTTTGTTATGTTGTTTTACGTTTTCATACATTTTTTTACGTGTTCGTCTATTTTATTAAAGTTTTTATCCGTTTTTACGCAAAAAAATGGATGAAAACGTAAAAAACAGAAGAAAACGTATAAAGACAGACGAAAGCGTAAAAAACGAACGAAAACATAAAACAACAGACGAAAACGTAAAAAAATAGACGAAAACGTAAAAAAACAGACGAAAACGTAAAACAAGGGACAAAAACGTAAAAAACAGAAAAAAATGTAAAACAACAGACGAAAACGTAAAACAACGAATGAAAACGTAAGAAAACAGACGAAAACGTAAAACAACAGACGAATACGTAAAACAATAGACAAGAACGTAAAAAACCGACGAAGATGTAAAAAAACAGACGAAAACAACAGGTGAAAACGTAAAAAAACAGATGTAAACGTAAAAAAACAAACGAAAACGTAAAACAACGGGCACAAACGTAAAAAACATACGAAGACGTAAAAAAACATACGAAAACGTAAAACAACGGACGAAAACGTAAATAAATGTATTTAAATTGTAAAACAACGGACGAAAACGTAAAAAGCAAGAAAACGTAAAAATCGATGAAACGTAAAAATCGATGAAAACTTAAAAACGTCTGGCGTAAAAAATGTACGAAACGTAAAAAGGGCAAAACGTAAAAAGCATTTAAAATGTAAAAACATACGAAAACGTAAAACAACGGACGAAAACGTACAAAAACAGAAAAAAAACGTAAATAAACAGTCGAAAATGTAAAACAACTGACAAAAACGTAAAATAACAAATGAAAACGTAAAAAATTGAAGAAAACGTAAAATATCGGACGAAAATGTCAAAAACGTACAAAAACCTAAACAAACAGACGGAAACGTAAAAAAACAGACGAAAACGTAAAAAATAAGACGAAATTGTAAAAAAATGTACAAAAACGTAAAAAAACAGACGAACCCGTAAAACAACGGACAAAAACATTAAAAAAGTCGAAATTTTGTTATTTACTAACGGTCGTTAGTATAAAGGACTAACGATGTCAAACTGGATACACACAATAACACGAATTCAAAAAATTGGTGTCAAGTTTTGAAAAAAAAAAAAGCCGCAACAGATGATGACAAAAAACGACAAATATTATGCATTGTTTTAGAGAAGTACTAAAAGCGTAAAATCTTTTGATATTCCCTCACAAAATTTTCACTCAATCTCCAAAAATGGTCACAAGAACCACTGACTTCATAGCCTCCACCCAAATGCGACACGTGTCCCAACTACCAATACACCTTCTCACTTTTCCAAGATAACCTCTTATTAAGCAACCGCGGCTACTCAACCCATGGGACATAAAACCACTTTGGATGTGACATAAAGCGACGTTGTACTTTTGCTTTTTGACTTTTTTTTTTTTTTATTCTTCATCATAAACCGGTGGATAAATTTTACTTTGTTTTGTTACACAGCCAAAATTAAGTAAAATTAATTGTCTTGTTTGTGTTCCATTATATGCTAGAAGGTTTGTACTTTTTAACACTCGCTAGAAGGAAATATATCATTCTAAAGTATTTATGGACTTTTTAACACTACATTCATATACTCTGTTTGTTTAAACTTAATCTGAAATTTTCCAATTCTAAACTAAACCTCTAACATCTGATTAACATGTTACATCAACTCCAAAATCTTAAAAAAATAACTCTTCCTATATCAATTTTCACCCTATTTCCCAATACCCTTACTTGATTTAACAAACTGGATCTATAAACTCAACAGAAGCTAATTCATAAAATCATGAATTGCACGTCATGAAAACACTGAGTATGAATATAACATGACCAGACTGTAATTCTGAAATTACTGATAATAGTATTTCATGAACGTCTAATATAAGTTACAGAACACACACTAAACAACCCCAATGTTTTATCCCTTTCGAATTTTATGAAATATTACTGTTTAAAGGGAATCGGAAATCATTCAATTAAAGACGCCTTCTTTTAACTATTTTCTTAAAATCCATATAAACAGGAACAAATCACTCGTATAAAAGATCCAAATAGTTAAAAAGGTAACACTTTTTTAAACTTTCTTTTACCAAAATTAAGTAAACCAAATTAAATATCATCTTTACCCCCACAATCATCAACAAACTAAATAACCGATTAAAAAAATGTCAATTTACACATGTAAAATACAAACCCATATAAACCTTCTAGCATATAATGGAACACAAACAAGACAATTAATATAGCTGTGAGAAAGAAGCTTAGATACATGGGCGCCACAAGTAGTTTTGTATTTTTTTTTTTTTTTTTTTTTTTTTTTTTGACTTTTGTACTTTTGCGTGGATAAAATGCAAGTTGAGTAAAAGAGGTTGATTAAATTGGGTCGGTTCAGAATTTTGGTGGTTATTTGGGTAGAATAAAAGTAAAAGTGTCTTTCCTTATGACACGTGTCACATTTTGGGTGGAGTTACTGGTGAATCTAATTACAAGATCAATTTTTAAGAGATTAAGTGAAAAATTGACCACAAATAGGATTACCAAAAAGATTTTGGCAGTTTTTGGTACTTTTCTCTTGTTTTTATGCTAATAACTTGAAATAAAAGTTGCACCTTGCCTAGTGACTCTACCAATCAAAAATGAATACCCACAAAAAAAGAGAATCCACAAGATCCGAAGTATAATCCAAACCAACATGGTTGGCTACCATCACTTGTTACAACATACAACCTATGACTTATTTGTATTTTTGAACCCAAACACACACCTCCAAAAAAGTTGGGGCAGTTTGATCAAGAAACAATGCCAGCAACACTTGCGACTTCACTTCCTCACATCTTCCCAGATGTACCCAAAAGAACAATTTTTTCTACATTAGTCCCATCTGGGTTCTCTGCTTCATCAACTTCTTACCCAATTAACAGGTCCTACTTTTATTTACAATGGTGCCAAATAGTGACAAATATGACATTAAGATGTTGAAATGAATAGACCCCTGAATTTATTTGTGATGTTTAGTTAGTTGGTTACTTCAGTTTACAATTTATAGGGGTGTTTAGCTTAGCTTGTTTAGCTAGCTTATGGGCTTATTTCATTTTGGAAAAGTCGAATAAGCTCACTTTTAGAGCTTATGAGTTTATCAGCATGAGAATATTGACTTAAAAGTCAATAAGCTCGAGCTCATAAACTCTATATTGTGAGCTTTGAGGATGTTTGTTTAAGTTTATATAACGGGCTTATAGCTTATGCGGTTTTCGGTTTATGTATCATAAGCTCACTTTTCGTGAAAAAGTATATAAGCTTATTATGACACTATACACTTATATAAGCAGACAATTTTCAAAATAAGCCACAAAAATGAGCTTATGAAAAATAAGCCGAAAACCAAATAAGTCATAAGCCCGCTCTATAAGCTTAAACAAACACCCCCTTATTTGACTTCACCAAAATCAAATAAGCCCATAAGCTAGCTAAACAAGCTAATACAAACACCCCTATAGTGTATGTTCTTTCTTTCCTTTTCAGGAACTAAAAGATTACAATGTGATTCTTTTGCGCATTAGTTAAATCTCGCCAGCTGTTTTTGTTGCTCTTGGTATTTATATTCCACTATCGTTACTTTTCGTGAACAGTATTACATTCAAGGCTGACATGTATTTGTATCTTATTGCACTTTTATGTGCATAATCATAAATTTCTCATTGAAATCATTTTGTTTGACCTTTAAAGTCAAGTTTATGTTATTTACTTGCAAGGAATAGTATAATGTTAAACTGCTGATCGTTTTGGTACTAAATTCGGAAATGTGATTCTTCAAGCAGTAATACTTCGTTATCGTTCGTTGCTCCTCTTGAAGCAATCCTTTTCGACATTGATGGAACTCTTTGTGACTCTGATCCTCTCCATTACTATGCTTTTCGCGATATGCTCCAAGAGGTACTCTCTTTAATCCCTTGCTTTTGTTTATCATATGAATGGTAGTATGGTACATACATCAAACTAAAACCATTGGATTTCATTATGTAGGTAGGATTTAATAACGGATCACCAATCGATGAGGAATTCTTCATCAATAACATTAGTGGCAAGCACAATGAAGAGCTTTGCACTGTTCTTCTTCCTGACTGGGAGTTCGAGAAAGCCATGAAGTTTATGGTCGATAAGGAAGCTTTGTTCCGAAGGTAATCTGTATCAAACATTATGGTCGACTAGTTTTGTGCCTACTTTGACTTTTGAGGTCAAAATTATTTTCTTAGTTTGGAACCTATATGGATCAAGTGTAGTGACTGATGTATCCATCGCATTGTTTTTCAACATATTTAACTTCATGTCAGTTTTGAATTCGAAAGCAAGTCTATTTGACCTAGAAAGTTAACTTGTGATTTGATATACACTTTAACTTCTTTAATCAAACTTATTACTTTCTAAATCTAGACTATATCATGGATCTAGATAACACCAATAGACTTTTTGTATGTATAGTATCGTCAGAATGTTGAATGTCGCTTGTATAAAGAAATTTCTTTTGACTTGTGAGGGAAAACATTTACCTTTTATATTCATGCATCACATAGTATGTGGCTACGCACTTGTTATTAAAATAATTGAAACCTGGTCAGCTTTGAAGTCAAATCAAATGAGTTAGACACCTTAAAGTCAACTTACACTTCTTATTCGAATAAGCAGAATAGCAGCTGAACAACTGCAACCCATAAGCGGTCTGGAAAATTTATGCAAATGGGTAGAAAAACTTGGCTTGAAACGAGCTGCTGTTACAAACGCTCCAAGATCAAATGCCGAGTTGCTAATCTCAATGCTTAAACTAGAAGATTTCTTTGAAGTTATTGTTCTAGCTGAAGAATGTGCAAGACCAAAACCTTTTCCTGATCCTTACTTGAAGGCTCTAGATGCACTCAAAGTTTCCCCACATCACACATTTGTGTTTGAGGTATGAATTCAATTCAGTCATTTCTCGAAGTTGCATAGTGTTTCAATATGAATATTGACTGTTTTGCATACAAGTTATTTTAAATGAAAAAATGTAGAAAGCAAAACCTGCCATATTTTCAATGAAGAGTTCGTCAATACAAAGAATTGTAACATAATTAAGATTTGGGTCCTAAATCATCTACCCGCGTTGTCCAAATAGATCAGACTTCTAAGGTCAAATAACTAATTTCAGACTTTCACACTGTTATAATTTTACAAGGGTCCAAAAATTTGGGGTGAGGTAGAGCTTGTTTTATTGCCTTACTATATTGTCAAAACACTATTAGCCCTAAAATGGAGCTTATTGACTTATTCATGCAAGGATTATTTTTTGGGCTTTATGAATCAGGTTTAGCTGTCTCAAAGAAACTAATCCAAACACCCCTTACATGATACCATAATTACTATAAACTGGAAAGAATTGGCCAGTTAGGTTGACTTATGAAGACTTCAGCTCAGGTCTAATATGAGAATGTGAGAAGTCTGACCTTAGAAGTCGATCTTGTATGTACAGAAATACCATAGGATATTTTCACAACATAGTAACGTAACTGGGTATTTCAAGCTCCCCTAATATTTGTATTCAGTGGCATTCATCCACAGAACCCACAAACAAAGACAACTTTTAACACACGCTTCATGGATATCAAGTGTTCTAGTTGTCAATGGTGTTTTGTGTTTCTTGATTAGGATTCTGTTTCGGGGATTAAAGCAGCCAATGGGGCTGGGATGCCAGCGGTTGGTATGGCTACTAGAAACCCTGAACAAATGCTGCTTGACGCTGGGGCAACGCTTGTTATCAAGGATTATAATGACCCCAAATTGTGGGAAAATCTAGAGGCGCTAGTCAAGCAAAAGTCACGTCTTTGATTAAGGTAAATTGTACATGAAAGTGTCTCAACCTTTATAGATTAGTCGGTTCTTCACATTAAAGAACCGTATGTTTGTTTGTTTTACTAGATTGCATTGTCCTTAAAAAGTAGTCGATAAGTATGATAACAAGGGAAATACTAATTTCATGTGAATGATACATGTTCCTGCTTGATAATTTTCAAACACTGTATAGAAAAAATAGAGGATTATTCTGAAATTAAATTCAGAAATATGAAGTGATTCTGAAGATATGTTGCAACTTTTCTTAATCATGACATAGAACTGAAGTTTTAACATAAAGCATATTGAATAAAACTGTACATTAGTAGGATATATCCAACAATACATGCAAAGATGCATCACAAAAAATAAAACTGATTTTTAATGAATACAAAACCTTCATACAATGTCAAAAACCTGCAATACTATTAACATCACTCCCATCTTCAATTTTGCCAATTATCATAATTTCATTTTGTCACACTGTAGATACCATATATGCATATACGCCATAGTCACACTGACGTGTGATCGCGTAATCCTTGAGGACGGCTATACATACACACATTAAAGGTAACTGCAACTTATGTATCGAATCAAACTAAACAATCAACTATATAACGATACAAAATTTCATTCTTGATAAGATTCATAAATTCGGCTACTAAGTAGATTATCTAGAAGGCAAAACATAAGCTATAGTACCGCATAAACAGTAATCACCACAGATCTCCTTAAAACTTCAATATTGCACACATAGTTTTAAAAAGCGCGCCTCGCTCAAGGCTCAAGCTCTAGGGATTTTTTCGGATCGAGGCTCAAGACATGCATGAATCCCATAAAAATCGCAGCTCCTTGGGGCTTTTTGCGCCTTTGCGCCTTGGGGCTTTTTTGCCTCGGAGATGTAACGGTTTTGGGTGCTTTTCTAAATATTAAGATAAGATACATGGGCCTTATAAGTTATATACATGAGCCTTTTAAGTTATATCTAATAACCCTAATTTGGAAAAGAACTAAAACACACAATCAAGTGGGTAACTATAGATTCTGATCATTTTACAAATATGTAATCTCTCTCACGTCATAAGTTTATATTTTAAATTGATTTTTATTGATTGTTTATTTTATTGATTTGTAAATAACGTCATAGGGTGAGTATTTGTATGATTTGCATTATGCCTTGAATATTAATATGTTGCTTGCTTGATATTTGGGTTAAATTGGAAACTTTGTTAGATGTAAGTCTGCAAGTGTAGGACACAAGCATATTTAGTCTGATATGGATTTTAATCTATATGTAGTTCATCGAGCCAAAGAGTTGATCCATTTGAGGAGTGACAACTGATCCATTTTAATCTTTATAATGGCTATATGTGTCAAGTATTAAGTATTTAATGTTACTTTGTGTTATTTAAGCTACATAAATGGTCACATATATTATAAAAAAAACTTAATGTATTTAGTGCGCCTCGTATTCATGAATCCCGCGCCTTGGTATGCGCCTCGCCTCGAGGCTCTTTGGTCCCCTTCACGCCTTAGTGCGCCTTGAGCCTTTCAAAACACTGATTGCACATATTGCGGAGTCAAATTAACAATTCAATCACCTAAAAGAGCCTGATGTTAGCATACTAGCATAGTAGTAATTACCATAGATCTCCTAAAAACATCAATATCGCACCCATGTTGAGGAGTCAATTTCATCTCTTGCTGCCTTGTACAATTCAAGACTTTTGGCAATTTTTTGTCGCTTTGACATCAATGATGGATCTTCATCTAGCAACTCTGCAAGCTGTTTACCCTAAAAACATAAGAGTTTTACAGGTTGAGATTAGTTAGCAGACACTTCATTAGTCGTCTTATTGGACAATGCATCAAGTTATAATCAAAGGTGCACCAACTGTTGTTTATCCTTGATCAACATAAACACGTTATGTTACATGAAAATATCAACACTCATACTACACTTAGTTAAATCACAAAAAATTACCATACATAAACTACTATCACTCATCTTAGATGCTTAAGTCCGTTTTGAATCCTAAAAATGAAGAATGAGCTACTATCAGTCATCTCAAGAAACTTAGTCACTCATCTGTTTTGGGTCGTAAAAATGAAGAGTTACCCTTGAAAGGAATATACTCCCTTCATTTTATTAAAATCATAACACTTTTCACTTAGGTGTGTCTAAAGGATCACAGACCTCCAATTTCGGGGAAGTTTTCAAGTTGACATACTTATCTGAACTTACTTACTATGTGCCTCTACTCTTATACATCAAATTTACAGAAAATGATATCTTAAGAATAATTGAACACTTTATATATACGTGCCTACTCAAATACTGCTAATCCTATGAAAGGGAAGGGATGTTATTATCATCAAGATTTTCATAATAAGCTAACACAAAACAAAGACGTAGAAAAATATTTACCTCTCTCCTTCCAATTTGTGTGTAGAAATAATTGAGTAGATTTTGCTTGGATTCTTTAACTTGACAATATACAATTGCTTTCGGGATTGTGCTCCTGAGTGTGTTTGACACCATACTGATATAAGAGGATACATTTGAGCCTATCCTCCTATAGTAAGCTTCTGCATATCGGTCCCCTAATGAGTCAGATGGGTTTCCGCGTTCTGCACCAGTGAATCCAAGGTCTGAAGGTGGATTTCTGAGATCAGCAGATGAGGTCCTGTGATCCCCTGGCGAGGGAGTGGGCCCCACTCTCTCCCTATCCTGGGGAGTTTCCTGAAGAAATCGACAGTCAGATATGAAGATTCCATTTCCACCAACCTTAGAACTGTCTTCTTACTTTCCTCACGGAATTTTTCCAAGGCTTCACCAGCAGCAGCAGCAAGAGCAGCTTGAAGGGTCGGAAACCGCCTTAACTCCTGTATTACTCACAGAACAATAATGATTCAATATTACTTACCAAATTCCGCATTAACAAAATCTTTAGGCCCCGAAGATTTATAATGCATATCACTACAGGTGGCTATATGGGCGCATAAGGTAACAGGTCAAAACAGCGTTGAGCTGAAAAGTTTTAAATGTAGTACGGCTTGGGTTAAGTTGACCAGCTAACACTATTTGGTCCGTTTTTCAAAGCTGTCTTTAAAAAATAAAAATCAATGCAGTTATGGTTAAAAAGACACTGTCCTTACTGTAATAAAATAGATGTTTATATAACAAGATTTAGTAGTGTATATTGATACTCCGGGTGACTTTCAACCCGAAACCGTTGCCTGCTTGAGGTAAAACAAAACCAAAATCGATGCCTTATAGTTATGGTTGAACTTCGGTCTACCTTTTATAGTTTAACATATAGCGTACTAGACGAGTACCCGTGCATAGCAACGAGATTTTATAGCGGCAAATAATTTGTAGTGATAAAAAAAATAATAAAAGTTTGAGGATTTGGGGATTAAACATAATGTGTTGAAACCCGGTTCGACCCGGGTGGTTCAATCGGTTGAACCGTACCGGTCGAAAAACGGGTCAATGTAAACCGGGTCAACCCGATGGGTTGGGTCGAGAAAAAGGGTCAAATTAAATTGGGTTAAGCCGCCGGGTTTGAAGCGTCCCGGGTCAACCCGGTTTTCGATGTGTATTAGTAATAGTTTCCTTTTGAAACATATGTGGCTCATAATTAATTGTTTCAACATTTCCTTTTTCATTTTTTTCACATTTCGTTTTCTTGACTTTTCACTTTTCACTTTGATCATTTTTGTTTTATATATTGTATAGATATAGGTATAGATTTATAACTAAAGTAACTATAATCAACTTTTAAGAAAAAAAAAAAGTGGGCCATAGAAGCTAAATTTATATAACTCTCTTTGTGGAAAACTAAACATATATGTTTCTCAAAAGTCTAACCTCAGTTTCGCCAATTGACTCCATCACAAGTGCTTTAAGGACACGATGTACCTGAAGAATAATTTCCAAGTTACATATATATTTAGTAACAATAACCCCATTAGAAACCAATAGTAAAATAACTGCTTACTTCATCTACAGAAGCTTCAGCTGGTCCCCTGAAATAATTTAATGATCCATCAATAAGGCGCCTATAACCTTGTTCAGGAGCAATCAAATGTGGCTGGTAACCATCTGCCTCTGATACTATCTTCTTCACATTCTGTAGTGAAAGATGCCTATCGAACGGAAGTTTCCTTAGAGCAGCTTCCAGCTGGTTGTCAAACACTCCATAAATTCTGTCACCTCCAGGCCGCCTAAAATTACACACACACACACAAAAGTTAGAACTATGGTAAAAGAAAACACGCGTGAAGGGGAAATGACAATGCTTACCCTCCATCAAGGTGCTCCTTATATATTTTGTCAAAAGCACGACATAGTTCCAAGATAGTGTACAGTTGAGCCTGAAAGACAACATTTAGGTGAGCTGAAGACAGTTATAATCCTATCTCATGGTTTGATGGTAAACTGTAATGAGATAGAAACTGTTTACCCCTGCATCAACTGCAATCGGCCTCCCAAGATGGTCTAACTCTGATTCCATCTCATCAATACCTTTGTTTATCAGTAAAATGATCCCTGGTATTTTCGCTTTGATTACAGACTCCAAATGCTGCACATAAAAACATCATATTACATGAAAACCATTTTTTGCGAGAAAAAAAATTCACCTTAAAGAAGGGATGGTTGTGTTAAAGAGCAACACACTTAACAAAATGATCCAATTTAGTAATTATACTTTTTATCTCCTATCTTAGGTAATTGAAGTTGCAATGGCTAGTTTGGTAAAAATACACTAGTTTCTAGAGTTTTTTTGTTGTTGACAATTTGGTAATTACTTTATTACACTATAATTACCAAAGTAGTTGATTTTAGAAATTTAATTACCAGGTTGGGATATAGTTACCAAATTACATCATCTCAAAAAGTATGTTGCTAGTCTATATAATTTGCATTTCAAAGAATATACCTGTGAGAGAAGTTTAGCTAGATACTCCGAGCCCATTTTACTTGCCAAGTGTCCATAGTCTGGACTTGTAGCAAAATACTCGCGCTCCTTTCGCCTTGCAAAACTCAGACCAGCATTCTTGTTAATATCAGCTTGGGACCTGTTTACAATTCCCACCCATGGATGCTGAAGGCGATAAGCTCTTCCTTCAAGGACCTTTATAAAGTAAAGTATTCATATTAGCACATAACTTTACAGAAAAATGCCAGGGGCGTGTAACATTTTAAACTATTAAACAGAAGAAATAAAATGATCTCACGTCCAGTGCATTTGTTCCCTTGTCCATTAGATCAAGCTTTGTCAACACCCCAAATGTCCGCTCACCTAGTAAAGTTGATCCAAGTCATACAACTATTACAAACGAGAAGAACATTGACAAAATAGAGAAGGACAAACATTTAAGAAATAGTAGGTAAGCACACCTGATGGATCCACCTCCCTCGAAAGTTTCATCGCATCAGATGTTGCTATGTCTTGGTTGGCAGGAGAAATTGCTAGTATGATGGAGTTGGGCTGACCAAAACAGGGGTTAGGTTGTTATACATTAAAAGAGTTTTGCAATGCAAAGATGGCTTATGCATATTAATTTATTATAAAGAACAAGACTATGCTTTGCTTAAGTTCATTAACAAAATAGACGACAAAATAATAATACCTTGTCAACGTAAGTCCGAACCATCTTTTCAATGTCCTGAACTACAGATTCAGGTTGTCCTTCTGCAAAAGAAATTACTCTTCTGTATCAGATGAAGCTAGGGTCAATAAGAATCTTAAGAAGAAAGGTTGAGAAAAGTACCAACAGCAACATTAGTCAGTCCAGGTAAATCGATTAGAGTTAAGTTGACAACTGCAAGAACAAGTAAATAATAAATGGTGTCAGACTGTGAGCAACGTCTAAAAAACGGAAACAGAACATTGATGCCTACATGATATACATATAGAAGAAACATACCATTTGTCGAAAAGATACTAAGATGGATAGGGATTGGAGATATTTGTTTCGACTTCCCAGTGATTCTGTCTGTTTCATCTTGAATCTCCTTGCGTACCAAAGCTGTGTATGAAACCAAAATTGAGTTTATATGCAGTAACAAGCTTTTAGCGTCAATAAACCAGAAGCCACAGATGACACAATCAAATACTAATGATGTATATCGACACGTTAAAGCCTAAAATGTTACATAGGATTCACTTGGCATACCAGAATCAGTAAATCGCTTGCGTGTCAAATGTCCAAATTCCCAATACTCCTCTTGACTGCCATCTGTTTTGTGTAGCTGCAACACCAATGGTCGCCTTGTAACAATCCCTGAAATAGCCATGGATTCAGTATCTATCATGAATGTGCAAAAGCGACAACAATTTGAAGTAAAATAAATAAACAACGAACCGAATCCTCTCGGAAGAAAATCTCTCCCAACGATGCTCTCCAGCACAGAAGACTTTCCAGAACTCTAAAATGTTCAGATATAGTTAATAGTTAAAACCTCCATACATAAACAATATAAACAGAAATAATCAACTTGAGGCTTAATCATCGTATAAGATAAGGGCGTAAGGCAATAATAATAACTTAATTAAATTTAAAACTTCAAAGGTTATAACTACGTCCTAATTTGGCCTCTCCCTCCAAAACCCTCTTACAAACATGACAAGTGTAAATACCGATAAAAAAAATTTAAAACGAGTTCCAGTATGCACTCCATAATCAAATTTCCATGATCACTATCCCAAAAAAGTACTTAAGCGAACAAAATTTTGCCACTTATGTAATGCTATGTATTACAAAATCTATTTTACATGGAGGGCGTACAGTTTAGCAAACAAGATGACGTCAAATGGTAATAGAAACAATTTCACATTGCATTCTTGCATCAACCATACAAAAATAATGCTAAAGAAACGCAAAACACTACTACAAAAACAGTCTTTTAGACCTCCTTATATAGACCCTCTAAGAAAAACACAGGTCTAAATACCTATTTTCGCCTCAAAACTGTTATTTAGACCGGTGCAAATAATAGTACCCGGTTTAAATAGTAAAATATTAAATAGACCGGTGTATGTAACACAAACCGGTCTAAAAGTTTCTTATGTGGACCGGTGTAAACACCACCCGGCCTAAAAGTTTCTGTCAAATTCAAGGGTTTAGATAACACCAAAATTTTGGATAAGATTTAGACATTTCCCTCTTTTACCTTCATCTCACAAAACCCTAACACACCCACGGCTACTCCTTCATCTCAGAACACACGCCGCCGCCACCACCACCACCACTACTTTTGCCACCACGTTCCTCTGACTATTTGCTGGGGTTGTGAATAAGAAAGTGTCAAAGATTTTCTTCTTGTTCCTCCTCAGTCTATTGCTCGCCATAAATCTGCAGATGATTCTGAAACAAAAAGCTAGGTACTCTTTTTCTATAAATGAAGTTCGTGGTTTTAAAGCTTTTCTTTTGTTTATTATATGGTACAATTGAATGCTATTATTATCTGTTTGGTTTTGGAAACTTTAATTATTTGAGTTGAAATCTTGATGTTTGGGGATAATATGGAATTCACACCATGTGTTTGATAAAAGTCTCAATTGAAGCAATGGCAAATTGATTGCCCATGGTTGCATTGAAATGCCCACCAGTTGCTTGATAAAATTCCTTAGAGACTGTGTCTGAGAAACCGGATTTGTATGTTTGTGTTTTCTGTGTGTATGTTCATTAGTTTTATTTATAGTTTTATGGAAAAATATATGCTTTTGATTTGGATACAGAGACATTTAAGTCATTTCCATCTCCTCCCGCTACAGGAGATTCCAAATCAAAAGTACTTGTTGCAAATACTAATATGTTCATAATATGCTAATATGTCTAATGCTAATATGGAAGGAGCACTTGTTGCAAATCTGATCACTATATAAGAAACCCTTATAAGCATTGTCAGTTAGATAAATGCTTATAAAGAGGGCCGTTGGAATTACCTATTGAAACTGCATATAAATGGACGGTATCCTTGTAGCTTTTATTCTTAAGACCCGTTTGAGATAAAGCACAATCACACAACCTAAATCGACAGTTCATAAATATATTGCTATACCCCAAATGTATTTTATGCTAAAATGTTTATATGCTTTTTCAAGGTGAAAACCATTATGACAGATAAGAGGTATCTTAAAGTATGTCTTTTTTTATCAACAAATAAGTACTTGAGTTGCGTTACTAATATGTCTAGATTAAATAACTCATTAAAGAGTGATTTTGTTTTATTTGTGGTGGTTTTTCTTTATTTGGGTTTTAACAAATTTTTGGCTTTTCAGAATGATAAGGTGATTTAGCTATCTTGAAGAGATCAGGGAGCTCAAAATATATTTCAAACAAGGTAATAAAGTTTCAATTAATAAGTTAGTTGTATCCAATGGCAAAAGTGTTAATTTAGTCTCAGTTTGCTGGTATTTTTTCTTGTGTATTTTTTTTCTTTTAATATTGTTCCAGATTATTTCATTATTCATGGAAGAGTTCTCTGATGAGTCCTGTCCATTCCACAACTTACAGTGCTTGAAGATAGACACGGAACGACCAAAGCTTGGCCGCGGAAATAGCAACAATGGCCACTCAAGTAAGAAATTGCTTGCTTCGAACTCTCAAGTGCCACTTTTATCATGGATTTACCTCAGGTATGTACATGACTTTTGATCTTCATAGTTTCCGTCATATTCTTGTTCACCGCTTCTTTTTTAGTTTCGGCAGTTTATTTAGTCGTGAAGTTACAAATATTAATAATCTAAGGTGTATGGTGTAGCTAGCTGAGTGACTAGAGAACATCATATCTAGATTTTTTTTTTTTTGTATTTTTATAAAAATGACCACCAGTTCTTTGATTTTGGTTCATTAATACTTAGTTAAATTGCTATTGGGGTATATCATATTCTTGTTAGATATGTTAATGTTATCTGTGCATTTAAATTGTTGTTCGTAACCCTCCAAAAGAAATAGACTCCATCACTGAATTAGGATTGTGTCTTCCGCCTTTGATTCACAACGGTATGATGTAGAATAGATGCTAGCTATGGCTTTTCAATAGTTTATCATAGTATATGCTGATTTTGGATGTATTATCATAGTGTAAGATGAAACTAGGCGCTTTATAATCTACGACTTTCAATAGTTTATAAGTGTGCATCATTATTTGTAATGAATACTCTTTATGGCGTTAGTATAACAGGTTATATGGAAACTCAAGACGAAACTTCTATGTGCAAACACTCCCGTTGAAAACAACGGGTATCGCCACCGCCGATGACTGCAACTGCTACACAATATCAGACTAAAGCTGATGTTGTGACTGTGATTATCAACGTGTTGAAAGCTTGCAGCTTGGCAAGTGAAAGTGTGACAGGTGGTGTATGGAGCTGCTGATATTTAGTTATTGTTTGGCATGATGCTTGAGTTGGCTCCTGCAACTTCTTTGTACTTAGTTTGTAATTCTCATGTATGTTTCTTTGTTTGGTTTGTAATTCTTTAACGATACTATTAGTTTTTTTGTATTTGCTTATTGTCGAGCTTAAATATAGGACTCAATAAGCAATCCCAAACAACCCTTTATACCTAGTTTCAATAAGCAATCCAAACAACCCTTTTTATAAGCATTATAGAGAGGGTTATCTGAGATTGCTTATTGAATCTCTGCTAATAAATGGGTTGTTTGGGATTAATATTTTTTTTATAAAAATCCACATAAAGACCGGTTATAATGATACAAACCGGTCTTAATATATTCTTTAGACCGGTGCTTCAACCGGTTTATGTGACATTTATCAACCGGTTCGAATAATACTTTTTGACCGGTGCTCAAACCGGTCTAAATGACTTTTATCTTTTAGACCTCCTTTTAGACCGTTGGGTGAACCGGTCTAAAAGGCTCTCACAACCGGTCTAAATGGTCTTTTTGTAGTAGTGAAAACGAGAAGTTAGCTACATTTGAACCTAGGTGGCAATTCATTCTAGCTTCTTACCGGTGCCATTATAAGATCACCGTTAAAAAAAAAAAACTACAATTTAACTTAGTTGGCAATTCATGTCAGGTTCGGGTTGACCGGTCAAAGAACCTAATCCAAACACGACGTGTTTAAATAATCATGTCACCCTTTCCAACCCAAAACAAGATCTATAAATTAACCGTTTATCTATATGGGTTGGTGGGTTACGCGGATTGACACGTTTATCTGAACAAGTTTGCATGTTACATGTGTTAAACAGGTTGGTTTAATTTAACTCATCCCAAACACGACCGCAAACATGTTTAGGCTCAACCCTAATACGTTTATCACCGTATCAGGTCATGATTCGTATATTGGTGTTAGGAATTGCCACCCATGCAAAATTTCCTGCTTCTTATATATTTACAACGTACGTTTCAATGTGCGTCACTTAAAACACTAGCCAAGTCACGGCAAACTAAGCAACAATTATATATATATGACAAACCTGACCACCAACGACAACAACAGATGGAAGAGCGTCCCAAAGAGACGAAAATGCAGTATCACCATCCCCAAAGTCTCCTAAAGCAGTACATGTTTTATGTAAACGGTTCACTAGACAGTTCACGCTCTCCATTATGGCCATTATTACAATTCTTTATAGTTTTGGATTCTTTAGGTGATATATATTGTACCAACGGTTATGAATAATGGGTGTAGGGTTTTGTATGTTGGGGTAATGGAGATGATGAGTATCGTTTTTGCGAAGTGTGGAAAAGAATGTTGTGTACAATATGCGCGTCTTGTGTGGGTTTTGGCCAACTTATATAGTTTTCTGTAACTTTTTTAGAGGAAAAAATAGAAACACTCTATAACACGGATTACGGAGTATTAAGAAATTTTTGGTATTTTAAGAAGCGTGCATTAAAGTTGCATAGGGAATTCGATGGGTTAATACACGCAAAAGCAGTAATTTGTGTTTTTGTTAATCCAAATCTTAATCTAAATCCAAATTCTAATCCAAATTTTAAACCCACCAAAACCCAAAGAGGCCCTAAATAGTATATTAAATAATAATCTTAACTACATATAATTGGTGTATGGTCAACCTTAAAAGTGAAAACTTGATTCTTGGTCAAACTTGAAAAACATCTTCAAATACAAAGTTGGACATTCCTGGACAAAATTTTGAATTGCAACACATTAAAGACCTGATTAATACATTTATTATTTTTCGAGAAAAGTATTTTGCACATTCCTGGACAAAATTTCGAATTTCAACACAATTTTTTCGATTCAAATTAACACATGCTGATTTATAAATAAAAAATAAATAAAACTTAAACTAATTAAATGATAACAACAAAGATGTGACATGTGAGTTATATTAAAAACTACTACGTATAAAATGTTAGAGCACAAGGTGTCGAGCGATTCGTGCTTCGCTATAACAACCCGTAAATTTTCCTACTGATTTTTCACGGCTAGATTTTTTTTTCTTTCTTTTCGATCTATACTCGCGACCAGTTACAGCTAAAACATAAAAATAAACTAGCATGTGACACACGGTAAATTTTGCACTCATAATTTAACTAATAAATGATAATTTATTTTTACTAAACCTAGTCATTAAGCACGCATAAGCCTTGCCTGACCATTTGAGTAGGTAACTCACATACAGTAGACCATTGCATCACTTTTGCATTTCTTTCATTTCATGAGTATTTTATTTCTGTCTTATGATTTAATTGTAAGACGAGAGGATATCTCGTTTTCCCCAAAGGACCATTAATCGCACGCTGCATCGACACCATGATAAGGGCAACTGAAACAGATGATAAACTCCCGTAATGGAAAATATTACCAAAACTAATAATAATTCCGAAGCACATCTATAAGATACGATATCATAAAAATCATCGAACTTTAATAATTTAGTCACGGTCTTAATCCGCGAGACACAAACATATTTAGCACAACCTTAACTTTTAATTTGCAACACTTATTAACACTTATTGAATAAAAGTATGCAACAAAAATAAAACTTGTACAAATTAAATATAATACAAACACATTTACCTACCTCAAATAAAACCCCCCCTCTACCTTTTATTTATTCATTTTCTGCTTCTGCCAAATCCCACGTTTCACTGTCTCCCTCACATGAGGATACCAACAAAAACCTACCTCCCAAATAAAGTTTACCTCTATCCCTGCTATCTCTACCAAACGGTTAGGTCAACTCACCCAAAGAGGAGATAGACCAAAAGGGAGCCTGAGAATAACCTCTTTCATCATACCCTCTTCATTCATACTATTTTGATGATTGTCTTTGTTGGGTCTTCACCAACACACGCCGCCAAACACTATCTATCAAGAAGGAGAGTCCAAGGGTAGACATAGAGTTAAGGTCGCTTTCTTCTTTCCATCCTTCCAATAAGAAACCGACTTGTGTGAGATAAGTCTAAGGGAGAAGAAGACTTTAGCTTAATATGGAATCCCACCTAGTCTCAAGGAGAAAAGTGAGGTCAAAGACCCTCTACAAGGCTTCCTATTTCACTAACTCGAACTAGGAGAGTTATCCTCAGTCACCATTTACTTAACTCTCTCAAAACTCTTCATCTTACTGGTGGTAACAAACATCCGTTTTCGTTGGGATCGAGTCAAGGAAGGTTGGAGTTGGACTCAGTTTCAGTCTCGAGTTAGCTACCATCCTCGTCCGTTTCATCTCCTTAGATAAGGTTTAACATTTCTCCTCCTTGTGATTTTCATTGTACTATGAAACTGGATAGTGAGGTGTTAAGTTTGATACTTTGTATTAAGTTGTGCTTGTGAATTTCGGATTTATAAAGTCACTATCATAATTGGTGTATTGTATCTAAAATTGCTATGCATACGGGTATGATCACCATCATGTCCTTATTATTATTTTTTTCGTTGGATACGATCTCGATGGCAACCCACTCGGGTACTCGAGATATCCATCAGCCTATGTTCATGTTCTGTGTTAATATGAAAATGTGGTTTTTGTTTGAAAATATTTTTCGTCGAGATGAATGAACCAAAGAAATGTGAAGTTGAGATAATGGACTTTATAAAACTGTTGTAATATTGAATAGAAGTGTAGTCGAGTCAATGGAATCTCAAACCAAGAACAAGCGTATCATTTGAAGGTCCTCATGTGTTTGTGACTTTTCCTACCGATGTTAATATGGTCCTAGAATACCGTCGAGTTAGATAGGTCATATCCAGTCTTGTGTGAGTCGAAATCACCAGTGGGCGCACCAAAATGGTTAAGTAGGAAGTTGGTCATGGTCAACTTGGATCTTTTCTTTCTTCCTGAGTAATCGACCCATCAAAGGGCATGAAAATGGGTCTTGCCACCCTTGCTCCAAAGGAGTAAATGGATTCATGTCTTGGTCGAAATTCAAGACCTCCCTAACGTTAGTAGAAAATTTATTAGCATCCTTACTCGCGATATGAAACCCGTTTGAAATAGGCTTCTAAGTTAAAATGGTTGCTTCTCCAGTCGAGAATTCTAGACTTCACAATCCAGGACATGCTGTAGTCGAGTTGTGTCTCGAGTCAAAACCGTTATGTTGAACCCGGGCATCAAAAGAAGAACGCATTGGCACTAAAACATGAAAGTGTAATGTGTATCTAAAATCTGTTATTAACCTATTTGTAAAACTATATTGGGCCACAGTCCGAGTCTTCCAAAGAAGTTTCCTAAACCATCACTTGGCCGAAGCCCATTTCTTATTCATATACCACTTCTAGCCTAGCCCAACGTTATACTATTCCTGTCGGGCCACAGCCCACTCGCGTTATATGTATACTCAAATGGCAGTTGGAGGAGATCAATAAGTAAAACCCGAAATGTAAATAGGAAGACAAGTATAGATATATGCATATATATTTCGACAAGTAAACAAGTGTACAAGTCTTAATACAAGAAAACAAGTGTTTGAAAATAAAATCTACTTGGTAAAGTTTACATCAAAGTCTAACGTCAAATGTACTCGGATAAACATATCTATGTCAAAGTAATCCACTAGTCATAAATTATAAATGTTGAGAACCGATCATTTTTGATAAACAAATAATGATTACTATATTATTTTCCCAATAATAGATATGAAAGTCATCAAATTGCAATAACTATTTTCTAAAGTCAATTAGAAACTAAACCAACTTTAACTTTGACAATATCATTATAGTGTCAACATGAAAAAGTATATATACATTCATATACTCACTAGTAAAACATTTTATTTATTTTTACAAAACAAGAGTTAGTTTTTATACTATTATGAAAACAATATAAATTGAACCATTTTAAGTAAAGTGATACTTAAAACAATGAACTAAACATTGCCCTCCTTATCTAGGTCGCGTGTCGGTGCCGCTCACAACATTCACTAAATCCCACTTTTGATCGCGATTTGCTAAGGTGAGTTTATAGCCCCACTTTTACTCTTATTACTTGTTTTATAAAACTTTGGGGTGAGAAACATGCAAAACTTTCGGACTTGAAACCGAAAACACTATTACGTGAAACAACCTTGAATCCCAACTATGCTACCGTTAGTTCCCTTTGGGAGGCGCGATTGTTATGAATAGATCTATTGGGGATGACACCCCGTTTGAGTTTGACCGGATAGCAAACGTCGAACGATACCATATCGTATTGATTGAGTGTACGAAATACACTTGCTGGCTTTTATTTATCATGCTTCTAGATGCATGCACACCGTCGTAGTTTCGGTCGCATGAACTTGGTATTAGCGTAATAGCCTTTGCATATAGTGTCATTCACGGATGTGCTATATGTACAACCGTGGTCCAACTTGATTTCCTAAACTTAAACCTATGAACTCACCAACCTTTGTGTTGACATTTTAGCATGTTTTTCTCGTGTTTACTTATTGTGGGCAATGGCAAAGGCATTCGTTGAAGACCGGCATTCAAGTGTTTCCAAACATTTTAATACAACTTTTAATGGGACAACATATATTTTATGGGCTTTACTCCGCACTTTGAAACAATGATGTAAAACTTTTCTTAAATTAATCTATATTTTGAAAATGGAATAGAATTTCCATTCTTTATTACCTTGTGTTGTGTATATTGATTTAATAGCACCCCATGACCAACGCTCACTGTGAAATTTTGGGGTGTTACAGATTAGTATCGAGCTGTGTTATAGAGAATTAGGTATTTTCAAAACCTAAACTATAACCACATTTCCTTAAAACACTTCAACGCCGCCACACCGCCAATGTCCGCCATGCCTTGCTCATCGTTACACGATGTAGTCGTCTATGTGTTACTATTGCATTTTAGGTTCGTATAAGCTCTCATTTGAATTAAATTAATTATCTCTCAAAATCATTAAGTTTCTTAATTAACTTACATTTAAACTTTAAGGCTGTTCTTGTTTGATTGGGTCGCGAAGTTTAAATGTGTACATGCTTACTCTCATTTAAACTTTAAGGCTGTTCTTGTTTGATTGGGTCGCGAAGTTTAAATGAGAATAATGTTGATGTAACAAACTGAATGAAATTAAGGAATAATTAATTTAAGGATAGTGTAGAGTAGACTACGAATGCTTTGACTTGTTACCCCTCTTCATGTTAAACTGTGTAACATGCCCACTATTACAATATCGCACTATGCTATTCTTCCATAATTGCTTCTATGTTATTTCCTTATGTAACATACAACTACTTGCCTTATATTATTTTCACACATATATTTAAACCACCTCTGTCACTGGTCACGATCTCTTATTTCACTCTTTTGCTCCATCCTTCGTAACCTCATGCGACGTTTATCTTTCTATTCTAAAACTCAAGTATCGTCTTTTCCTATATCGTAGAAGATGGCTAGGAGAAAGTCAACCAGAACCACCCGTGGCCGACCCGCAGCTACTCCTACTCCTGCTCCTGCCGGGGCTGCTGCAAACCCACCTGCTATGGATCAAGCTATGATTGATCAATTGGTCAATGAGCGCATGTGCCAGCCGCTTAGTCGCTGATGAATTCAAACAACTCAACCATCGATGCCGGAACTTCTAGGCTTATCGGTAGCAAACGCGGTCAGACGTATAAGGAATTCGCAATCGTATGGTCGGTGGTTACAATGGAACGAAGGAGTTGTCGTTTGACCCGTTGGCTTGAAAAACTGGAAACGTGTTCGGGATCCGCAATCGCGAGGATGAAGATAGAGTGAAGTTTGCTTGCTCACTTTTCAAGAGGTTGCTTTAACTTGGTGGAATAATTATCAAGTCTGCAGGCATTGATGTCGCTTATGCCATGCCTGGGAAGAATTCAAGGACATGGTGTTTAAGTATTGCCTCGCAATGAGGTCAAGAAACCGGAGAATGAGTTCGGAATATAAAGGTAAAGGCACCGATATGACATCCTACAACCAACGTTTCCAAGAGTTAGCCTTGCTATGTCCGGAAATGGTACCAACTGAGGCTCGCATGATAGAGCGATACATCGGAGGGCTACCTCCATCTATCAAGGGAAATGTGACTACCTCCAAGGCTGCTGACCTTCACGAGACTATTGAAGTGTCAAACAAACTGATGGATCAAGTGATCGAGGATGCCGCTGAAGCAGCAGATAACAACAAACGGAAGTGGAGTGATAACTCCAAAGACAACGACAACAATAAAAACAAGAGGCAAGAGAAGCTAAGGTCCGCTCTGCTGGAACGGAAGAGAGAAGGGCTATGAAGGAAGCACCTTTGCGCGATCATTGTAAAATCCACCACAGTGGTCGGGTGTATCGTGAAATGTCGCAATCGCCAAAAGATTGGGCACATGACCAAGGACCGCAAGTCAAAAGCTCATGCCGACATAACTCGCTTGGTGTGGAGAACGAGGACACTACAAGAATGAGTGTCCCAATCCAAGGAGCAAAAGGAAACAACCAGATTGAAGCAGCCCGAGGAAGAGCTTATTTCCTTGGAGAAAAGGAAGAGCGTCAAGACCAACTTCATTACTATCTAGAGTGACGACGACAAAGGAATTCTCTACTCTCTTATTTTAATCCTTTAAGTTTCTTATCTATTGTACGCTGTTGTGTAATCGCGATGTACTCTGAATATTCCGCTAAATAAATCATTTATCTTTTATTTACTTATTATCTCTTGTCGCTAAATCTTTTATTTTGGACGACTAGCCCTTTTCCACGTCACATTTTAAGAGTATAAATGCTCACATCTCTTCACTGTATCGACCTCGACGATTCTCGCATCTTAAACCACGAGGACGTGGTTCCTTTTAAGGGGTGGGTACTATAACAACCCGTAAATTTTCCTACTGATTTTTCACGGCTATATTTTTTTTTTCTTTCTTTTCGATCTATACTGCGACCGCCATGACTAAAACATAAAATAAACTAGCATGTGACACATGGTAAATTTTGCACTCATAATTTAACTAATAAATGATAATTTATTTTTACTAAACCTAGTCATTAAGCACGCATAAGCCTTGCCTGACCATTTGAGTAGGTAACTCGCATACAGTAGACCATTGCATCACTTTTGCATTTCTTTCATTTCATGAGTATTTTATTTCTGTCTTATGATTTAATTGTAAGACGAGAGGGTATCTCGTTTTCCCCAGTGACCGACACTGCACGCGTACCGACACTATGATAAGGGCAAGTAAGACAAATGATAAACTCCCGTAATGGAAAATATTACCAAAACTAATAATATTTCAGAAGCACATCTATAAGATACGAAATCAGAAAAATCCTCGAACTTTAATAATTTAGTCACGGTCTTAATCCGCGAGACACAAACATATTTAGCACAACCTTAACTTTTAATTTACAACACTTATTAACACTTATTGAATAAAAGTATGCAACAAAAATAAAACTTGTACAAATTAAATATAATACAAACACATTTACCTACCTCAAATAAAACCCCTCTACCTTTTATTTATTCATTTTCGCTCGCCAAATCCCACGCTTTCACTTGCCTCCCTCACATGAGGATACCAACAAAAACCTACCTCCCAAATAAAGTTTACCTCTAACCCTGCTATCTCTACCAAACGGTTAGGTCAACTCACCCAAAGAGGAGATAGACCAAAAGGGAGCCTGAGAATAACCTCTTTCATCATACCCTCTTCATTCATACTATTTTGATGATTGTCTTTGTTGGGTCTTCACCAACACATGCGCCGCCAAACACTATCTATCAAGAAGGAGAGTCCAAGGGTAGACATAGGAGCTTCAAGGGTCATTTTCTTCTTTCCATCCTTCCAATAAGAAACCGACTTGTGTGAGATAAGTCTAAGGGAGAAGAAGACTTTAGCTTAATATGGAATCCCACCTAGTCTCAAGGAGAAAAGTGAGGTCAAAGACCCTCTA
The DNA here is from genome assembly GCA_022545495.1 of Chrysanthemum lavandulifolium. Taxonomy (NCBI): domain Eukaryota; kingdom Viridiplantae; phylum Streptophyta; class Magnoliopsida; order Asterales; family Asteraceae; genus Chrysanthemum; species Chrysanthemum lavandulifolium. The sequence continues at coordinate 211,631,007 of CM040241.1, forward strand.
CAAGGCTTCCTATTTCACTAACTCGAACTAGGAGAGTTATCCTCAGTCACCATTTACTTAACTCTCTCAAAACTCTTCATCTTACTGGTGGTAACAAACATCCGTTTCCGTTGGGATCGAGTCAAGGAAGGTTGGAGTTGGACTCGCCGCCTCGAGTTAGCTACCATCCTCGTCTGCTTCATCTCCTTAGATAAGGTTTAACATTTCTCCTCCTTGTGATTTTCATTGTACTATGAAACTGGATAGTGAGGTGTTAAGTTTGATACTTTGTATTAAGTTGTGCTTGTGAATTTCGGATTTATAAAGTCACTATCATAATTGGTGTATTGTATCTAAAATTGCTATGCATACGGGTATGATCACCATCCTGTCCTTATTATTATTTTTTTCGTTGGATACGATCTCGATGGCAACCCACTCGGGTACTCGAGATATCCATCAGCCTATGTTCATGTTCCGTGTTAATATGAAAATGTGGTTTCCTTGTTTGAAAATATTTTTCTGTCGAGATGAATGAACCAAAGAAATGTGAAGTTGAGATAATGGACTTTATAAAAACTGTTGTAATATTGAATAGAAGTGTAGTCGAGTCAATGGAATCTCAAACCAAGAACAAGCGTATCATTTGAAGGTCCTCATGTGTTTGTGACTTTTCCTTACCGATGTTAATATGGTCCTAGAATACTGTCGAGTTAGATAGGTCATATCCGAGTCTCGTGTGGAGTCGAAATCACCTGGTGGGCGTCACCAAAATGGTTAAGTAGGAAGTTGGTCATGGTCAACTTGGATCTTTTCTTTCTTCCTTGAGTAATCGACCCAGCAGTGGGCATGAAAATGGGTCTTGCCACCCTTGCTCCAAAGGAGTAAATGGATTCATGTCTTGGTCGAAATTAAAGAACTCCCTAACGTTAGTAGAAAATTTATTAGCATCCTTACTCCACGATATGAAACCCGTTTGAAATAGGCTTCTAAGTTAAAAATGGTTGCTTCTCCAGCCGAGAATTCTAGACTTCACAATCCAGGACATGCTGTAGTCGAGTTGTGTCTCGAGTCAAAACCGTTATGTTGAACCCGGGCATCAAAAGAAGAACGCATTGGCACTAAAACATGGAAGTGTAATGTGTATCTAAAATCTGTTATTAACCTATTTGTAAAACTATATTGGGCCACAGTCCGAGTCTTCCAAAGAAGTTTCCTAAACCATCACTTGGCCGAAGCCCATTTCTTATTCATATACCACTTCTAGCCTAGCCCAACGTTATACTATTCATGTCGGGCCACAGCCCACTCGCGTTATATGTATACTCAAATGGCAGTTGGAGGAGATCAATAAGTAAAACCCGAAATGTAAATAGGAAGACAAGTATAAAATTTAACTCGTACCCGCGTATTTAAAATATCCTACTTAGATATATGCATATATATTTCGACAAGTAAACAAGTGTACAAGTCTTAATACAAGAAAACAAGTGTTTGAAAATAAAATCTACTTGGTAAAGTTTACATCAAAGTCTAACGTCAAATGTACTCGGATAAACATATCTATGTCAAAGTAATCCACTAGTCATAAATTATAAATGTTGAGAACCGATCATTTTTGATAAACAAATAATGACTACTATATTATTTTCCCAATAATAGATATGAAAGTCATCAAATTGCAATAACTATTTTCTAAATTCAATTAGAAACTAAACCAACTTTAACTTTGACAATATCATTATAGTGTCAACATGAAAAAGTATATATACATTCATATACTCACTAGTAAAACATTTTATTTATTTTTACAAAACAAGAGTTAGTTTTTATACTATTATGAAAACAATATAAATTGAACCATTTTAAGTAAAGTGATACTTAAAACAATGAACTAAACATTGCCCTCCTTATCTAGGTCGCGTGTCGGTGCCGCTTCACAACATTCACTAAATCCCACTTTTGGATTGCGCATTTGCTAAGGTGAGTTTATAGCCCCACTTTTACTCTTATTACTTGTTTTATAAAACTTTGGGGTGAGAAACATGCAAAACTGTTTTCGGACTTGAAACTGAAAAACACTATTACGTGAAACAACCTTGAATCCCAACTATGCTACCGTTAGTTCCCTTTGGGGAGGCGCGATTGTTATGAATAGATCTATTGGGGATGACACCCCCGTTTGAGTTTGACCGGATAGGCAAACGTCGAACGTATACCATATCGTATTGATTGAGTGTACTGGAAATACACTTGCTGGGCTTTTATTTATCATGCTTCTAGATGCATGCACACTGTCGTAGTTTCGGTCGCATGAACTTGGTATTAGCGTAATAGCCTTTTGCATATAGTGTCATTCACGGATGTGCTATATGTACAACTGTGGTCCAACTTGATTTCCTAAACTTAAACCTATGAACTCACCAACCTTTGTGTTGACATTTTAGCATGTTTTTCTCAGGTTTACTTATTGGCGTGGGCAATGGCAAAGGCATTCGTTGAAGACTGGCATTCGAAGTGTTTCCAAACATTTTAATACAACTTTTAATGGGACAACATATATTTTTATGGGCTTTACTTCCGCACTTTGAAACAATGATGTAAAACTTTTTCTTAAATTAATCTATATTTTGAAAATGGAATAGAATTTCCATTCTTTATTACCTTGTGTTGTGTATATTAATTTAGTAGCACCCCATGACCCGAACGCTTCCGCTGTGAAATTTTGGGGGTGTTACATTCGCCGTGCCACGCTGGCACATTCGTCGTGCCTCGCCGCCACACCGGCGTCACTCGCCGTTGGGTGGTTCGCCATCTGCAAAACGAGCGTAGATTGTGTACTTTTTCTGAAAATCTAACCGTTACTCAACGTTTGCAATTTTCATTTGTTTGTTTTGTTTTGTTTTTTGTTTGTTTGCTTGTTTTTTTTTTGTTTTTTTGTTTTTTTTTAAACACACTTTTACACACTATAAATACTAACTATTTCAAACAAAATAAACACACTTTTACACACTATAAAATCTACATATATAAACATGAGTGAATCATCTTATTCCGGTGAAAGTGACATTGAAGAGATAGCGGAGCTAGAAATGTTTCTTCAAGAGTTTGAGTACGAGCAATCGTTGCAACAACAACAAGCCGACCCTTCATGCCACCGTCGATACGTCCCCCGTGAATGTGAAATTGCTGAAGCACGTCTACTTGCTAACTATTTTGGTGACAACCCAAAATATACGGAAGAAAATTTTAGGCGTCGCTTTCGTATGAGCCGTAGACTATTTTTACAAATAGTACAGGGTATTGAAACATATATTGAAGCTCATCATCCTCTTCCCAAGCATTTTGATTTCTCTAGAGTCTGACCTGATGCTAGGGGTGTAATAAGTTTTAGTGTGATTATGAAATGCACATGTGCCCTACGCCAATTGGCTTACGGGGTATCAGCTGATGCATTAGATGAGTATTTACAAATAGGTGAACATTGTGCACGCGATTGCTTAGATTTTTTTTTTACTATATGCATAATTCATCTATATGTGAAGGAGTTATTAAGAAAATAAGGTGAGGATGACATTCGTAACTTATACAATGCACATAACATTGTTCCTAAGCTACCGGGAATGTTGGGGAGCATCGATTGTATGCACTGGGAATGGAAAAATTGTACGAAAGAATGGCAAGGCCAATTTCACAGAGGTGATAAAAAATATCCAACTATAATGCTTGAAGCCGTTGCTTCATACGATTTGTAGATTTGGCATGCATTTTTTTGGGTAGCGGGTGTGAATAACGATATTACGGTTTTAAATAATTCTTCGTTATTCGACGACCTGCTTGATGACATCGCCCCTGAGGTTGAGTTTGAAGTATACGGGTGTAAATTTAAGCATGGGTATTATCTAGCTGACAGAATTTACTCGGAGTGGGCATCTTTTGTCAAGTCATTTACAGTTGCAAGTAACCCAAAAAATATGGCATTCAAAGCGAAACAAGAAAGTGCTCGAAAAGATATCGAAAGAGCTTTTGGTGTCCTTCAAGGACGTTGGCATATCATTGCCCAACCGGCGCGTGCATTTACTATTGGCAAGTTACGGAGAATCATGTACTCGTGCATCATATTGCATAACATGATTTTGAAAGATCAACAATTTGCGATATCCGACCTTGCTGAAACGTATATTTCTCCGACACCAAATTTACATCAGACATGGATTGAACGTTGCGAATTGCAAATAAGAAAAGCCAAAAAGCTACATAATAGACGCAAACACGCAAAGCTTCAACGATGTCTCATCGAGCATGTTTAGCAACAACTTCAATGGGAACAATTTCAACAACATAATCCAAATAATTAGTTTCGTTATAATTTAATGTATTTCTTAAGTTGCGTATGTTTTTTTTATCGTATCTTTATTTTACGTTTCGTATGTTTTTTATTATGTTGTATTGTATTTTTATTTTTAATGAAATGAATTTAATTTATTTGGAAATTTGAATTAAAAAAAATAAAGTTGTAATGGTGGGCCCAAAATGAAGAGGTTGAGGTTAATCAATATACGGCGTTCCTAGAGCTCTTAGTGATCATTAATCAATATACGGCGTTCCAAAGACCTCTTTATTATAAGAAAAAAATCTTAAGCGTTTAAAGGTTAACGCATGTAATTAATACGATCAACATAAATATTTATGTGCCGTTTTCAAATGAATAACTATTTATAAAGAATTTAACACCTGCTAGACGAGTACCCGTGCATAGCAACGAGATTTTATAGCTACAGATGGTTTATTGATAACAAACAAACTTATAGGTTATAAACGAAAAATAATAAAAGTTTCAAGATTTGGGGATTAAACATAATATTTTGATACTCGGTTCGACCTGGGTGGTTCAACCGGTTGAACCGTTCCAGTTGAAAAATGGGTCAATTTAAACCGAGTCAACTTACCAGGTTGGGTAAAAAACGAGTCAAATTTGAAAAAAGATAGAAAATTCATATGAAACAAGACCATTGTGGCCTTAGGAGACCGTATAAAGGTCTTGATAACTCCAGCAAAAGATAACGAGCAACAAAATCTCATACATCAAAAAATACATAAATCAAAGATACTTAACTTTGGATTTTATTTTGGTTATGTTAATTTGAGTTATAACTTGTTGAACTTGGGTCAAATGAGTAACAAATATGGTGATACACAAAGTTTAATATAGATCTCAAATTTACCAGAGATTCAATAAATCAATAACAGTCATTCATTTTTCAAAAAAAAAACTTTCACCTTTTTTTTAAAAGATTAAATATCTCACAAACCGTTAATAGTTACAAGAAAAAAAATCATACAATCGCAATGAGAATTAAATTATCTTTCTATAGATATGCACTTATATATATATTTAACATTTTTTTTAAGTTAATCAATATACGGCGTTCCAAAGACCTTCTTTATTATAAGAAAAAATCTTAAGCGTTTAAAGGTTAACGCATGTAATTAATATGATCAACATAAAATGTTTATGTGCCGTTTTCAAATGAATAACTATTTATAAAGAATTTAACACCGCTAGACGAAGTACCATGCATAAAGAACGAGATTTTATAGCTACAGATGGTTTATTGATAACAAAAAACTTATAGGTTATAAACGAAAATAATAAAAGTTTCAAGATTTGGGGATTAAACATAATATTTTGATACTCGGTTCGACCTGCGTGGTTCAACCGGTTGAACCGTTCCAGTTGAAAAACGGGTCAATTTAAACCGAGTCAACTTACCGGGTTGGGTAAAAAACGAGTCAAATTTGAAAAAAGTTAGAAAATTCATATGAAACAAGACCATTGTGGCCTTAGGAGACCGTATAAAGGTCTTGATAACTCCAGCAAAAGATAACGAGCAACAAAATCTCATACATCAAAAAATATATAAATCAAAGATACTCAACTTTGGATTTTATTTTGGTTATGTTAATTTGAGTTATAACTTGTTGAACTTGGGTCAAATGAGTAACAAATATTGTGATACACAAAGTTTAATATAAATCTCAAATTTACCAGAGATTCAATAAATCAATAATATCATTCATTTTCAAAAAAAAAAAAAAAAAAAAAAAACTTCACCTTTTTTAAAGATTAAATATCTCGCAAAACCGTTAATCGTTACGAGAAAAAAATCATACCATCGCGATGAGAATTAAATTATCTTTCTATAGATATGCAGTTATATATATTTTTAACATTTTTTTTTAAATTATTCAATATACGGCGTTCCAAAGACCTCTTTATTATAAGAAAAAATCTTAAGCGTTTAAAGGTTAACGCATGTAAATAATACGATCAACATAAAATGTTTATGTGCCGTTTTCAAATGAATAACTATTTATAAAGAATTTAACACCTGCTAGGCGAGTACCCGTGCATAGCAACGAGATTTTATAGCTACAGATGGTTTATTGATAACAAAAAAACTTATAGGTTATAAACGAAAAATAATAAAAGTTTCAAGATTTTGGGGATTAAACATAATATTTTGATACTCGGTTCGACCTGGGTGGTTCAACCGGTTGAACCGTTCTAGTTGAAAAACGGGTCAATATAAACCGAGTCAACTTACCGGGTTGGGTAAAAAACGAGTCAAATTTGAAAAAAGTTAGAAAATTCATATGAAACAAGACCATTGTGGCCTTAGGAGACCGTATAAAGGTCTTGATAACTCCAACAAAAGATAACGAGCAACAAAATCTCATACATCAAAAAATATATAAATCAAAGATACTCAACTTTGGATTTTATTTTGGTTATGTTAATTTGAGTTATAACTTGTTGAATTTGGGTCAAATGAGTAACAAATATGGTGATACACAAAGTTTAATATAGATATCAAATTTACTGATTCAATCAATAATACGATCATTCATTTTTCAAAAAAAAAAAAAAAAAAAAACTTTCACCTTTTTTTTTAAAGGATTAAATATCTTACAAACCGTTAATCGTTACGAGAAAAAAAGCATACCATCGCGATGAGAAGTAAATTATCTTTTCTATAGATATGCACTTATATGTATTTTTAACATTTTTTTAAATTTCGGCCTAGAAAAATCATATGTGATTTGTGAAAATCACATGTGATTCGATTTTTACAAATCACATATGATTTTTGCAAATCATATGTGATTTGTAAAAATCGAATCACATGTTATTTTTGAAAATCATATATGATTATACAAATCATAAATGATTTTTCTGGGCGGAATTTTTTTTAAAAAAATTTGTCAAAAATATAGAGAAGTGCATATCTATAGAAAGATAATTTAATTCTCGTCACGATGGTGTATTTTTTATTGTTTGAATATTTACCGTTTGCAAGATATATTGTTTTAAAAAAAGGTGAAAATGGTTTTTTTTATTAATTTTTGATAAAAATGAATGATTAAGATTGATTTATTGGCTATATGGTAAATATGATATCTAAATTGATCTCAGCGCTACGATGAAATGAGTACAAATGTCAAAGAACAATTAGCTATAGATATATTAGAACCTATAATAAAGGGCGATAAGGATTATGTCCAATGCATGCTTGAAGCTAAATTTGGTCATAGTCTTGATTAAAATAATTAAGATCTACGTAAAATGAAAATGAATACATCTTTTTTCCATTGTACAATGAAAACTAACGTGGTCATAAATTCAGTTGACATGCTAACATCATGCTTATTATTTCGTCATTGTTGTATCGTTCACGATAAGTTATACTTGGTATTAGTTTATTGCACCAAGGTTAGAAAAATTTGTGAAACCGATAACTTTAAGTGAAAATAAAAGTTTCATAACTTTACATGGTTATATGTTTGTGAGTGTTGGCATTTTAAACAATGTCCTTGTAAAAAGCATAAACATCTTTAAATTGTTTTGTGTATGCTTCTGTGGTCACTAATTATTTTTTATGTAGTCTCGAGCTATAGAACTTACAAGAAACATGCAAGCTCACAAATAAGTTATATCTTTGTGAGCCATTAGAGACGTAATGACCGATTCGTCTAATTTGTTTGGTTTTTAATTCTATATTCATTTAAAGCTTTAATCATTCATTTACTTTGTTTGCATTTTAGGTTGTAAATGTTTATTTGGGATGATGATTGGGTTTGATGAATGAGATAAATGTTAAGTCTTGATTTTTGTCATATAAGTTTGTATTGTGAATTCATATGAGATAAATTTCACGTTTACTTGACAATATGACATAAAATGGATGTGCTTTAGCTGTTTGAAAACGTATGATTATTTCACGAGTTTGTAGCATGTTCGAGGTATAAGGATAACGAGTTTGTTGCAGCTACTTCCGTTAGATTATTTCACCCCTAATCGATCAAAGATTGTTGTTGTATTATACTATGTTAAGAATTTTTGCTTGAGTTGAATTATCGTATGTTACAACTGTTTGCAATTACATTTTGATATTTTCACGTTCTATTTTGAACATTACACGAAATACTTTACCACAATATTGCATATCATTAATTGTCTGCCGGTAAGAATTTTCGTTGCTATGCACGGGTACTCATCTAGTAATAATAATGTAGATATTATTCTTTATAGCCTTGATATTTTAAGTCATAGTAACTTATATTGCCTTAAAGTATTTGTGCTACTAACACTGAAATTGTACTCAAAATTTTAAGCTAAAACTATCTATTAAGATTTCTTAGCCATTACACTATCAAAACTTCCTCACAAAGTCATTAGACTATCAAAATTTGGTAACTAAATCACTTTGCTTTGTGTGTTTCTTCACTTAAGTCACTACTTTTCTTTATAGTTTTATTAAATTTTTTTTTTTAAAATAATTATTTTAATAATCGGTAACCAACATCAGCCTTCTAATTTATTAAAAGTATAAAATTACGTGTCATGTCATACGATACATAACTTATAACTTATTTCTATAAGTTAAAATTAACATTTTATTTCCTTAATTTAAATTTCTCATTTGTTGGGGTAAACGATTTCCCCGTTAAATATTCTTACGCCACTTAAATTTCTCCTTTAAATATTTGCTATATATATTCATTATATCTATTTGTTTTATAGTTTGTCACTTAGATATATTTTGACTACATCTTCTCACTTTAAACACGCTTTAAAAAAATATGTAAATATTAAAGTTTCTATGTGATAAATGTAAATGCGCTAGCCCCAAACCATTATTAGTATTCCAACTCAACAAATACTTAATAACACCATAATAACTAAAATACTCTCCCAACAATAAATGTTATTCGTGCATGTGGGGTCCCATAACACATTACCAAAAATACTCCACTTACTCACAAAAAAAAAAAAAAATAGAAAAATGCGAACAATGGTCGTGAATGGACCAACGAAGGGAAGAATGGCATGGCTACCTGGTGCACTACCACAACGCCATTGGTAAAAAAATTGCCAATGACGTGCCTATAGGATCCGATATGTAATCAACTTAAACACAAAAGGTGGTGACTTGATGATGGTGGTGTTGATGTCGTGAAGTAGAGAGAAGAGGAGGGAAGAGAAAGATGAGAAGGTTTCTATTTCACACACTTAGCTTACACCTACAAGCGCGCACACACACAAGTGACACACTTGTGTGTATAGATCATCCAAACACCACCCCAACATGGGCTTGGGCTTGGGTTTTGGTTCGTGGGCTATGGACTAGGATACATAAGGCTATGTTAACTAACATATGGCCTTTTAGCTTATGTAATCTCCGTTAGCCCAATACTAGACTATTACATATTCTATAACAACGTTACATGGTTTATAAACGTAGAATGATCATCACTTCTATCACTATAAGTAATGCTAACATTCTCCCCCTAAGGGATGTCATTCCTTAGATCTCTTAGATGATTTGTTGTGAATTGGTCTTCTTTTGTCTTGATCTTTGAACCTTGATTGTTGAAGTAGACGAGCCTTGATCTTTTGTTCTTTTATGCTTTGTGATCTTGTGATATAAATCTTTCATCTTTTCTTACCTTTGATCAATATCTTCATCTTGTCTTTGCTACGTTTTTTCCAACATACTCACACGTCTTGTATAACTTTGAACTTTGATGATTGTCTCATGCAACCCAGACTTTGGCAAGGTACATGTCTTCAATGTCGTTGATGAACAAATTCTCAAAGTCCGCTTGAGAAGGCATAATCCCTTCGTCTTGCCTTTTGACCACGATATTCTTGAGGAAAGTGTAGTCCCATTTAGACAAAAGATCAACATGTTTAATAGCCACAATTGATTTAGTAATGAACACTTCATGTTGAGACTTACGAACTGGCGACACGTAGTAGATTCGTCGGCGTTCCGGCCAATGGTGAATCCATACAATGCATCACGGTCATATACTTCCACATTGTTGGAGAACTTGGGAATGGAAGTGTCGAGATGTAGCGTATTTCCTTGAACCATCGCCACCGTGTGAAGAAATTCCAAGTCTTTGTTGAAGAAATATTGGAATGGAATCCTAAGGCGATCTGGTTGGCCAATTGTTGGTAGAGGTTTAGATCGGTTGGTTGTAATATGGAGGGTTGTCCGTTTGGTGAAGTCGATGTTTACTTGAGGTTGAGCCAATCCATGTTGTTAGACATAGCTCGTGCTATATTATCAAGGTGATACTCAACTTCAATAGCACTTTCCGAGCTGTCTTTGAGCAATTGAAATGCTTCATTCTTGATGCGCTTCAACTCGGATTTCGTCATCTTTTTCACACGGAATTTCTCTTGCAAGAACTTAGCATGCTCCAATGTACTACCGTCTTCGGATCTTGACCTTGGTGGGTAGGGAGTAGAATTAACAAGTGTAGAAAACCAATCGTATTCATCGGTGTCATCTTCATCTAGCCATGATCGGCCTTGATATTAGGTGCCTTCTTCTTCTTTTCTTAGGCACGGATGAGGATTCGGTTTAACTTTGTCGGAAAGGTGGGTTGTTGTTGGGGCTCATGGAATTCCTCATCGTCACCACCCGTATACTCAAAGTGATCACCGGTTTTGAGTGCAGGGTGGTAACTCAAAAGAATCCAGAGTTTTTCGATGAAAGAGCGAGGAGGAGACCTTTGTTGAGCCGAGTCCGTTGGGGTGGAGGTTGCATAGAAGATGATTCACCGGACTTCTTGAGCGTTTAGGCTCGTCATTCTTATCTGATCCTTATCTTCATCGTCGGCGTGGGCGCTTAGGCCTTCGACTTCTTCTCCGCATCTTGATTTTAGTTGGTATTCGGCAATGCTTCAAACAATTTACCTTCGTAGGAGGCAAATGTTGCAGATCGTTCGACATTTGAGCTACCGACCGGTTAACCAATTCAAGATATGAGAAGATTATGGGATCAAGCTGGTTGATGTTCACATGCATTGGAGTTGATTTCATAGTCCATTTGGCCAAGTGTAAGAGATTCGGATAGAGTTGTTTGGTGAAACGACTCCTTAGTAACTCCGAGAACGATGTCAAGAAGGTACTTGTGAGTGTATCCTTTGATCATCTCGTCCATTTTCCCTTGAAGATCATCTTTCATGAGCTTGGACATATTCCTTTCAACTTTCATCTCGTCATTCTCGTCATGAAGGTACGTGCACGATCGACAAGAAAATTCAACTTCTTGTAAAGCGTCTTTCTTCGACTGTTTGGCGCCTTTAACGATTAGTGTCTTAGCTTGAGAAATCCAAGAGGCGGTTGGCTTCTTCACCGATCCGGATGTGGATCCGGTTGTTCTTTTGATGGTGGTGGTGAGGTGAAGATGAACCGATGATGATGAGATGTGAGGAGACTCGGGTCCTTTGGTGGCTCGAAGTTTTCTCCTTGGAGCGGACGGAATGTCTAGAAGAAGACGATCATAATCGTCCGTTTCATCAATCTTTGTATCATCGCAGCTGTTTTCTCGGTCTTTTCCGTTTACGGTTTCTCAAATTCATAATCAATAGAATCTTCCACGCTTTTGTTGTTGCTCGAGAGTGGTGGCACGGTTCCTTTATCGGATTGATTAACCGCATCGAGGTGGTGTGGATTGAACATCACCACTTGACCTCCGGCCACCCATTTGATCCTTTGCAAACTCTTTCACAACGTATTGAGTCTAACGACTTTGAATTTCCTCATGTAATCGGTTTCGGTGGCTCTTCTTGAGCTTTCTCTTCGTGCTCAATCCTTTGAGTCTTCCTTTCGTGTTCAGCTATAGGACTGGGAGGTTTGACTCTTGAAGGATTAGTATCGATTGCGGTTTGAGTAGAAGATCTCTTAGATCGATTGTGTATCTTGAGCTTTAGTCCACTAGCTTTCTTGGCGATTCGAGGCTTTGGCAAGGAATGGGAACAGCTTCCTTAGAAGGAGCAGTCCTTTTCATGGAGGATTCCTCTTGGGAACTTCCTCGACTCTCGTTGCTTGCGGCACTCCACTCCTCTTACGGTTCTCCTTGTAGGTGTGCAGAAGATTTTTCATCGAGAAACCAACTTTGTTCTCTTTACTTGACTACCAAATATCTTTTATAAGAGTAGAGTTTTTGAGTTCAACTAAGAAGGAGATCCGGCAACCAAAGACCTTGTTTCTTCGTTGTTGATTCCTTGAATCGGCAGTTAGTGTAGGTTCGGACAACATGTCATGATTGTCGGGGTCATTGAGTCTCTTGGGGATATCAGAATTGAGTCCAAGAGCTCTTCGGATCAATAGTTTTGTGTATATGATATAAGGAATCTTTGAGCCAAGCTTTTTGAGGAAGGTCATTATGTCATCCCATATCAGAGCTTCAATTCGATGTGTTTCATGTTGATTAGAGCCCAAAGATTTGCGATTACGAGCTTGGGATGCTCATAGCCATTCACGACCCGTAAGCTGATTTTGTGATGATGATATAGAGGGTTCTCCAAGGCTAAGGAATGTTTTAAGATCCACGTGAGAATGCTTATTAATAACCCACAAAGCTTCGTCATACCCAATATCAATCAAAATTGCGAGCAGTCTCTTGATGAGGTGCGTGAGTATTCGATTGGTATGATGTCGGGAATGAGGAGAACAACTCTTAAATCTGCGGGGAGTGATGGTGATTTGCTTGTGATTGAGTGTCACCGTCACAACATTCTCCTTTGATCTTTTGCATTGTATTCCAAAGCTGTTGAATGTAGATCTGCGGAATAGTAGCAGTGGGAGAGCATGTTACGATAAGGATGGTTCTTGAATATCAACAACAATGAGACAAGAAGATTACGAGCGGTGAGGTTCAAAGTCAACACGAAGGTTGTTCTTTCCGATCTTCATTGGATAGCCATGAGGAAGATATCGGCAATGGTGAGTACATTTGGTGAATCCACATTCATTTGAGCGTCCATGTCGTGATCTGAAATACATTTAGCCAAAAGAACCAACATATCGAAGACATTATGTTAGTCAACGGATGGTTTTATTGTCTAATAATTTGAATGAGATATGTCAATGATTATTCTGAGTCCAAAATCACTTGTTTGTTCAATAGTCCAATGATGTCGTGATAAGTTTTGAGAGTTAGTTAACTTTAGGTTTTAAAGTTTATGTTATCTCATATTTTCACAACATATTACACATTTAAGCTTATTAGTGACATTATTGGTTTCGTGGCGTTATGATTTATTTATTTACAAGTTCGCACGCATAACAATTCATAATGAAGGTTTGATCAAGGCTTAGGCGTGAAATGGTAGCTTATCGTGTAAATGTGGAGTTATCGCGTAAAGCGCGCAAGCTTGGCGTGGGACCACGACATACAGCGTGAAATATTACGTGTAGGAAAGGGGACCTTATCGTGGAGCTTACGTGTAGCGCATATAAAACCTGCAGCGTAAGGCTTACTCGTGAGAGTAGACCTTATGCGTGAGGTCCTTGTTTACGCATATCCTTCATGGGATCGCGTGGTCCCTTATGTAGAACCTTACGGCGTGGCGCTACGGCGTAAGATTTCTCTTCGCGATAACATGCTACGCGTAAAGGTGATCCTTATGCGTAGATGTCTAACAACCTTGATTACGATTTTTACGTGTAGCAAACACGAAATAAAATCATCATAGCATCAATTTTAACACATACATTCATTCTATAACAGATCATGACATGTATACTTATCAAGCAGTTCTGGCGTAGAAGACCTTATAAATGGGAACTTAAACCCTAGTTTCAAGAATTACGCGTAGAAATCTAGCCATGGAAATTGCACCAAAGTTTTTCCGGAGGTGTTAGATGCATAATAAGTTGTCCTATCCAAGTTTTAACATCAAATATGCCATGGATCAAAAATACCCAAACCAGTATGAATATAAACCCTAAATTCCAATTAATGAATCATTAGAGTTTACGGTTTAGTTATGATTAATTCAACTTGAAAACAACCTCATACAACAATCTTTATCACAAACACGTTCACAAATGAAAACACCCAAACCAGCATAAACCTAATTTCCAAAATCCATCAATTCGTGTATGCGGGTGCATTTTGAGGATAAAAATGATATCATTGATGTTATAGAAACGTTTGACACTATCCTTTTAACCGTAAACACACAATCTTGATCATGTGTTCATACGCATATCGTAGAACACAAAATCAATCATATACAAGAATTTGACCATTGGATTCAGTATAAAATCAAAACCAATGTTTGTAAACACGTTAAGATTATGAAACAACTTACAGTTGATGATCCAAACACGGTTTGAAGAACGATTTTAGTCGTAGGATATGTTTGGTGAAGATAATAAATGTGAAAGGTTAGAGTTAGGTGGAAGTTTTATTAAAAAGAGTTTGAGCTTTTGGCGGTTTAGTCCCTCCACTTTTCTATTTTCATCCAAAGCCTTTTAACTTCCATTTTGGTTACCAAGCGAAGAATATTTAGAAATAACTTTGACGACTCCTCCTCTCGACTTAAGAAATAATGAAAGTTTATAGATTTTAGTCCGAAGAGTGTCGAAACCAGAAATGTGACCACCATTGTTAAAGAATCAACGGGATAAAGTAACATGCAAATACCGTGATATTTTGAAACAGTTAAAATTTATTTTCTCCCCTCGACTTGATCGAAAAATCTTGAATTTTGAAAGATTTGAGTGTTGACGGAAGAAATGTACTTGCCATGTTTGAAGAAATATATATAGAAGAATATTTTTGTTGTTTTATCGATTTTCTATTTTTGTATTTTGTTTTGAAAAATTATTTACAAAAGAGATTTTGGTGTTTGTTGGTTTTAAAATTGTTTTAAGAGTTCATACAATTCCTCTTGAGTCGAACACCGCATACCAATCCGGTGGACCAACTCATTAAACCTAGCGGGAGGCAAGGCTTTGGTGAGTAGATTTGCCAATTGGTATTCTGCATGCCACCAGTATAATTCAATGCACTGTTCCACATGGTCCTTGATGAAATGATAGCGAAGATCGATGTGCTTTGATTTAGTCTTGAGGCGAGTTGCACGAGATTGCAATAACACTCGATTGTCGCATGATACATCGGGATTTTGTCAAATCGTAACCATAGTCTTTGAGTTGTGTTCTCATCCGGATGACTTGAGCACAACACGACATGGCTACATATTACCTTCCGGTTGATGACGGCGATGTAAAATCCTGCTTCTTCGATTGCGGGACACGGTTTATCACCAAGAAATTGTAGTGCTCACGAAGTACTTTTCCGTGAATCTAAACATCTGCGTGATCGGCGTCGAAAAAGCGATTAGTTCAAAACCGAATCCTTCGGATACGGATCCCAGTTAATGGTTCCCTTGATGTATCGGAGGATTCTTTTAGCCTCGAGAGAGGTGGGTTTCGATTGGTCTCGACGATAACGGAGGCGAGATAAGCAGAAAGACAATGTCGAGTCGCTGTTTGTTAGATACATGAGAGACCAATAATACTTGATGTTTGGTAGGGTCCACTAATTTCCCATGTAAATCGGCGTCTAGCTTCTTGGTATGAGTCATTGGTGTGGCATAAGTGTCACGGGTTTTCATTCAAATTTGTTTAACAATTCAAGGGCATATTTGGACTGACTCAAGAAAATACCACGGTGATTGATGAACTTGCAATCACAATAAACCAAGTAGCACTTATGCGTAAAAACACCAAAGTTACGCGTAACGACAAGAGTTCTGCGTAGATTTAGCTTACAGCGTGAGGAGGTGAAAACACTAAGTTATCGTGAAACAAGAAGTTAGGCGTGAAAACTTAGGCGTAGGATGACCTTATCGTAAAGACAAAGCTTAGGCGTAAGATAAATCTTATGCGTAGAAGTTTCTCTGGCGTAAGCTTATGCTTATCTGCGTAATTTTGGGTTTTGCCCAAGTGATCTTTTACACTATCACGGTGCAAAAGATATCCCAAGTCGACGTATTTTCGAACTTATCAAGCAAGAAAACACGGAGTAAACCTGGCGAAGATCAAACCAAGGGTGAGTTCTGGCGTAGTTTTAGGGTTTTACTACGCGTAGAACTACTCGTAAAAATGATTGTTGCTCAAAGATGTTTCTAAACCAGATTTTGTGATGAAATAGCTTCAATATCACCAAGATAACATAAAAGTGTGAAACTTGATGATCCAAAGTGTCTAAAAGCGATTCTGGCGTGAAAAGCTACCTCGTAAAAACCAAGCTAAAAAACGATGATCCACACGTAAAGGTTGAAACTTTTGCCAAAAGCAGTTATTTTAACACCTTAAAATGTTGAAAGTACAAGAATCTTGAATTAAAAAGTGTAAAAATGTGTTTTAAGCGAAACCAAAGTATCACTCAGTGCTTTATGCGTGGGACCAAAACCTACTTCAAAAACAATCGATTCACCCAACTAGTAGGCGATTGATACCACTGTTAGGTCACTAAGTTTACAACACAAGCATCAATAGAAAGAATAGAGAGGAGAAGAGATCGGATGAACAACTATCAAACACACACACATGTAAATATTAGACCGGTTATGCGTAGAGTATGAGTGAAAGAGTAAATTGAACAACCAACCCTCAAGTGAGGGTTATAACAAGGTATTTATAGGAAGGGGAGCTAGGGCAATACTCCTACTCCCTTCCTTTCCTTAATGGACATGGGCCTAAGCTTATGGGCCTTCTACATAAGCTTAACCTAATAACAAACATAAAGGCCATAATTAAGCTAACTATTACATATGAATCACTAACACTTGATATAGGTTTAGGAGTGATTCCAACACCCGGGTGGCTTCAAACCCAACGAGTTTAGTTGGGTTTGGAAAATAAGCAACCCGATGTAATTTGACCCATTTTTCTGACCTGAACTGGTTGAACCGGCCGGGTTGAACCGGGTTTCAAAACTGTTGGGTCCGAGATCGACCCAAATTGTCACTGACAAATATTAAAACATAAAATAGTATAATACACCATCTGAAGGTCAGTGAACATAAGTATATGATAAAGATCAGAGAAAATGTCACTTCATAACTATCAAAGTAAACCTGATAGTTATAAGAAGTGAGATACTTCGTGAAAAGTACCAGAAAACATGTCTCTTTGATTATTATTCAGAAAAGTGTTACTCACTGATAAAAGAAGTCAGTGAGTGTTGTATAAAGCTCAACCAACTGTCTAACTTCAGGGACGTCAAAGATCAGCTAAAGAAAACACTTCACAACTGATGCAGTGTCAGAGAGTGATTTAAAATGAGCTACAAACAACACCAGGGTCACTGAGATTTGACAAATGATTCTCCTACTCTGAAGATTTAATTTGGTTTTTACAACCTCGGCCTCTTTATGCATGGGCGGGAAACTTCTTGAAATAGATAAGTTCAAGTATGTGGAAAAGTAGAAGGGGGGGTTGAATAGTTTTACCAATTAAAACTTTGTTTTAAAATATTTAGATCGACTTATGTCAATCTATTTAGATGTGTATGTTGGACGTTGATAGATAGATATATAAAAGTGTAATGAAAGATAAAAAGTAAGAGGCACATAACCACGACATGAGTATTTATAGTGGTTCGGCTACAAGGACACCTTCCTTGCCCTACTCCACTCCCCGAGTCACCTACTCGAGAGTTCGTAATCACTACACGATACCAACTTCTTATGGCGGAGAAGCCTTTACAACGTCGCCTACTCTTTTTCCGGTACTAGGCTAACCACCGGGTTCTTTCACCAAGGAGAACCACACCTACCTCAACGTCGCCTACCCTTTATCCGGTACTAGGCTAAGTACCGAGTTCCATTACAATGGAGGAACTACTATCCAACACTACACAACACCTAATCCCAAAAGGAGACCCACTCCTTATTACAACACTATCAAGGATATCAACATCCTTGGAAACTAACTATCACTATTTGTATAACGATGCACCTTATCGATTATACGACCTTGGCATCCTTCACTAATGCCACTTGATTTGACTCCTAGGCATCTTTCACTAATGCCCTTGACACGAACGCTTAGCACCTTTCACTAATGCCTTCGTCTTGACACCTTTAGCATTCTTCACTAATGCTTTTGACACGGACGTTTAAGCACCTTTCACTAATGCTTTCGTCTTGACTCTTTCGGCATCGTTCACTAATGCCTTGGACACAACACTTCTATGGAGGAAGAAAGAAGTATCAACAAGAGAACCTCAGTAGTCTTGATGATGACGAAGCATGGCAACTCATGGACTTGAGCTTGCTCGACTTCAAGGAGTAGTGATCTCGCCTTTAAGAGGAACCTAGAGAATCACACAAAAACAAAAGACAAACTACATAGAAAGATCCTTTAGGATCAGTGGTTAGAGAGTTATGATACTTGAGGAAAGTATGTGTGGGAGTGGCAACCCAAAAGGAAGAAATGGCTCACTATTTATAGAAGAAAAACAACTACTGTTCCACGGATCCCACAGATCCCTCCCTTAACAGATCCGTCTAGTGTATCCTCAGGGATCCGTGGGATGCTCCTCTTTACCCATGGGTTTTTTGGTTATGGGTCATGGGTTATGGGTTAGTCCATGGGTATTTCCTTAGATACAATGTATCTAATAGATGCAATGCATCTAGTCAAATGGATATGGGTCAATACCATGGGTTATGGATATGTTCCATGGGTTGTAGTTTTTACCCATTATAATACATACTAGTTATGTATATATTAGCCCAATATGTAAACACTAGTTGTTGTACATATGTATTATTAAATCATAAAATCACTTATACTTGTTTTAGTGTTTTATGTGAAAACGTAAGTGTGTTAGAAAACTATTGGCTCAAACCATTTACGTATTTTATTTGTTTCGTTAAAATGATTTTACGTTTGTTATCGACAAAACATTAGAAGATCGTAAAATATAAATAAACGTTTTTACGGCTTATTTGTATTAACAAAGTACTTATCGATATCGGAAAACAGGCATTGGGACTATAAGTTGTCAAATCGGGCAAGACGAAAGCCTACTAGGCACGTGCCTACCTATCGCAAGTTGGCAAGTTACTATGCACCCATTTGCATTAAATGTTTCCCCTCCTATATAAACTGAAGGTTGTAACCAAGTTGTAACACCCACAAAATCGGATCGCAACGGGAGAAAATATTTATGGGGTATTACTCAATTGATACCACAACAAAATGTACAGAATAACATATTTTCCTTAAAAGATTCCATTTATTGCAATAAAACAAGGTGTACATCACTGTTTTAGTGCGGAAAATACATGCCTATAATAAAGCGGTCCCCATATATAAATATGAGAGTCGTCTATGACCATACCATGCCATTGCTTTGCGCCTTCAAAGTTTAGCTATCGCATGTAATCCTGCAAATACATGCTAAAAATTCAACACAATGGTTGAGTGAATTCATAGGTTTAGTAGTAAAGTAGTTGATCACAAGATTTAAAGTTTATGAAACAGTGGGTTGCGTTGGTATACACCCAACGAAAGAAGTTGTTATTGCCCTAAGCTCATAATCAAAACCTTAAGTATTCCAGCTTTGTGTTAGTGTCTAAGCAGCCAAGCACTTGTAGGCATCTAAGTACCCATGTAGGTATCAACGTACCCAAGTAAAGTGGGTATCAACGTACCCAAGTAAAGTAGGTATCAACGTATCCAAGTAAAGTAGGTGGTTACGCACCCAAGCAAAGCAGCAATCTACGCAAGTAAAGTAGCTACCGGTTTCTAACTTAGGCAATAATAAAATCAGAAAAACATTCATTTGTAAACAATTGTGATCATAGAAAAAGTAAGTAGCATGTATCTTCCCTCATGGAGTTTATAAAAACAGTTAAAGTAAAGATGGGGCTATGAACTCACCTTGAAGCAGTAGATCATTTAGCAGAAAATAAAGAATTAAGAGACACTGCACAACGGTAACCGAATGGCTCGACCTATATAATACGATTTATCTTAACAGTTATGACACGCTAAAATAAAGTAATGAAATTAAGTTCTTCGAAGGATGGTTACATCAACGCGACATGTTGATAAATGATTTAGTTTTTCAAGTTGTAATAGTAGTTTGGTGGTTGGTTAAATAGAATAAATCAAAAGAATAAATCAAAATATGTAACATATACAACTTTATGAAAATAAACAAGTATATAGTTTGTAGCATGAATTATATAATAAAGATGAACAACCTAAAATAATCAAAGTTTATATAATACATGACATGTATTATATATAAGAAGGAATGTTAGGAATTAGAAATTCCATTGTGAAGTGTCGATCACCCCAAATATAATCTAGCATAAGTTAGCTCGTATGCGGTTTGTGTAGTTTTGTTATGGTTTGATGCGGTTTGATACGGGCTGTGTTTGTTGACTGAGTTTTTGTGGTTCGAAACATTGTTTAAGCTGTTCTTTATATCGAGTTTAAAGTCAGAAAATTTTCTGTTTTTCCCTACTTGTTTAATAACAGTTTTTAACATCATTGTTATTGTATCCATGGTCTAAATAAATTAAAAGTCACGTTCCTTTTATGTGTTGTCAAAATAGTATCTTTGGTCATCTTTGTCCAATAACTGTTTTTAGATAACTTTGATTCTGTTATGACATCTTTTGGTACCAATATGTGGAATTTGTGGTCAATTAATGGTCAAAAAAAGGTCAAGTTTATTAGGTATTCGTAGCAGTTTGTCTGGGCTTGTTAGAACTCTCTTGGATGCGTTTTGAAGAAAGATAAAACATGCTCTTGTTTTTTAGAAAAGTACAACATGCGACTTGTTCTTTTAGAAAGCGATTTGTCAATTAAGTTAAGCGTTTTGACCCTTAACTAGTGCGGTTTGAGACCAAATCCTGGATGCGATTTATCAGTTTTGAAATGATGTAGTTTGACTTTTGAGTCAACTGCGACTTGATTAAGTCAAATGCGACTTGGGTCAAATGCGACTTGGGTCAAATGCGACTTGTGTTAAATGCGACTTGAGTCAACTGCGATTTGATTAAGTCAAATGCGACTTGTCTGAAAAGAAGAAGAAGATGAAGAAGAGTATAACCATTGATCACAAGAACCAATCACTTATACTACTTCATTGACCTCAAACAATATTCATCATCAAGACAACAAACAAATAACAAAATGAAAGTGATAATTCTTCATTACAACCTCACGACCTCAGTCCATTAACATCATCAGTCCAAGTGGAACGAAATGAATATTCATCATGAAATTCTTCATACATGATCCAAGTCAAAACCAACATCATCTAATCCTAGACCTAGACACAACCATGACCCTCACCATCTCAGATTCGAACACAAGATTCGAACCTATTCAATACTAAAAATAATTGCAAGATCTCAGATTTTCTCTCATGGTATTCATAACAACATCGAAACATGTAAAGGTCAATCAATCGAGAGAATCACACATCATTGATCAAGACTTAGAGTACAAACTTTCATTAAAGACTCCAACTTTTTAATAAAACATTCAAGAAGATCTCAGTCTCTCCTTTGCGTGGGTTTTATGATCTTTTCAGATCTGTACACGAAAGAAACAACCATCATTGATCAAATGACTTTGATATTTTTCGAAAGTAAAGAAATGATGTCAACAATATTGTTGAATCATTTCTTTGATTCGTTAAAGGACAAAGAATCAATTCGAAATTAGTGATTATATCCGAACATTAAAGAGAAGAAACCTAACAAGTGTGTTAGTTTCTTTCTTTGATTCGTCCAGTCAAAAACAACAAAGGAACAAGATTTAAACCTACATTGGCTTAATCTTTATGCTGATACTTCAACTCAAGCCATCCCTGTGGCGAGTTAGTTGTGGTCACGATGGTAAAACTTGCCTGGTATTCGTATGATGGATGATGCTTTTTCTTGATCTGAGTTTGAAGTGTGATTTGTGGTTTAATTGGGGGCGGATACATTATTAGGGTTTCTATGTGATAAGTATTAGGGCAAGTGTGGTGTAGGTAAGTGTTTTATACACCCAAGGTATTAGGGTATGCAATGCTTTTCATGGGCTGAGTACTAATTGTCATTAATCTGCTATATTACTCATTAATTGGGCTGGATCTGACGAGATATACATTGGGCCAGCCTTGGATGTTTATCAAGTTTGTTTGTGGGTCGTTTGGACTTTAACGGTGATATGAGAATACTTTGGGTAAAGTGGTATTAACTTGTGCGTTAATATCCGAATGCATGTTGAGTATTGATAAGGTGTATCCGGTCTCATGACTGTGTGGGCGTGGGATGGATCAATGATGATTGCGTGGGCTTGGTAAAAGTGTTGGGCCGTGAACTTCGTGATTATATCCGTATTTGTTACTAAATATCAAATTATCGGGTCTATTGAATATTTGTGAAACGAGATTAATGTGGAGCTGAATTGGACCGAGTTTGAGTAATTTGTGTGATGGTTTGGATAATGGACTGATGGGCGTCTCAATACTGGATCATATTTATACGATTTGAATGATATGAGACTTGATCATGTGTTTTGATGAGATTTGATGAAAAGATTTGAAGATAATATTTGACGATGTCATTTGATGAGAGTTGATGTGATAATGAGATTCGTTATGAGGTTTGATACTTTGGTTTATATATTTACACGATGAATTGTATGTCACCTTGAATTGTTATTGGAACTTGGTTAACTATGGGGTTATTGTATGATATTTCTCATTTGGCTTTGAAGTGAGGTTTTCCGGGCGCGTTTACTTATTTATTCTTCTTTCTTTCTACCCTTCCGCGAAGATGACTTGTTTGAACTTTTATTGAGTGTGATAAAGACTTGGTTATTTAGTTACGTTTGTGATTCTTTCTCGTTTAACCCACAACGTAACTATCACTTCGGTGTCTCACGCAGTTAAGGATACGTCAAGAGGTTTTGTACATTGGGTACACCGTTTCTTCTTCAAAAGGATTAGTACAAGCTTAAGTAACAAATCTGGGGAATTTTACGTCATGTTCAAGTTTGGCATATCGGGTCTATTTCTCCAAGTGGTCATTGCTATAGTCGTGAGAATACGTGAATGGTGTGTTTACCAAAGTGTTTAATGGTTGTGATGTAATCAGCAATTCTCATGGGTTACTCGATGCCACAGAATGTCAATGATACTTCACAGTCTAAGCAAAATCTTTCAAGAATAACGGTCATGATTTTTCAAGAGGTTTGCTTATGACAAGAACTTTTCGTGCAGATGGTCGTACATGTTAATGATGCTTCTGAAAGTTCGAAACCATCATGGGGAGAAACGTGTACTTTGATGGTTTACGGTTAACCTCTAGGGAAAAGGAGTTTATACTACTTAACTTAGTATGGTTTGTGAAGGTGTCTACATATGGGTAAAGAATTGTTGATGATGGAGAATGAACCATTGAAGAACCGCGAACCGCTGCATGTTCCCCTAAAACAGAGAATCACCGAAACCAAAGTTGTCACTACACATTCAAGCTGAAATTGTTTACGGTTTAGTCTTGATTTTGTAAAATCCAGCGAAAGAAACTATTTCTCGGTTTAAATCATAGACTTGTAAAATCCCGTGAAAATGGGAACATCCGGGTAATAGTAAAGTGCATTTCCGGATCTATCTTACAGTTTATTCTTGGTTTTGTAAAATCCCGCGAAAGAAACTATTTCTTGGCTTAAACCATAGAATTGTAAAATCCTGTAATGATGGAATCATCCTGGAAAAAGGAAAGTGTATTTCGGGATCTTCTTTGATGCTGGTGATACGGTTTCTTCTTCGAAGAAGGGATAAAGGGTATACTTCATGAATTGGATGTGTTTTTGGAATTTCGTCATGGCAGTTTTGTTATTACAAGGTTTTACGGGGTTATGCTCATTTAACCATGGTCGGGATGAAACCATTATCACAACTCACTTAAAACGTAAAAGGAGGCTAGATTTAAGCTTTTAACCACAAGATGTGACAACGGCGTTAATTCAGTATTATTTATTTGAGGATGAAGTGAAATATCACGGGCGAGTGTACTTAGTTTCTGAAGGTATCGGGGATGGTTGGTTGAAGATTCTTCGAGATCCTTGTTCGAGCTTTTAATATTTTCAAAAATGAAGACTTGGAAATCTAGTTATTTTTGGGTGATTTTTCTTTTTCTTTTACCACTTGGTGGAATTGGGCTCTTACCACCACAAAATAACTATCACTTTAAGGAGTTACTTTGTAGTGCTCAGTGTCACATTTAATTGTGGATTTTCAAGAGGTGATGTACGTCTAATACTTGATGGTTGGTTGGTTGAAGAGTATAGAGTACTTAGGGATTCAAAAGGGCATGAATTCTCGGCACCGCTCTTTGTTACATATGTGCAAGTTTAAGTCACGAGTTCGGGTTAGTTTACTTCAAGGTCAAATTCATCATATTGGGTTTTCTCCATCAGCTGTCACGACAAAGAGCCTACTGAATGATAATGGGGTTGATTACAAGTTTGCTAAGATTAGTTGAAAAGAGAGAGATTATGACGTTTGAACACAACAGTTCAAGCCTCGTACCTCAAAGAAAAGAAAAGTGTACGCTTCAGTGCGCTTTATCTTCTGAAGAAGAGAAATCTTCTCAATTATGACCATTCTCATCAACATGCTTCATGCTTTTTCCATGCGCCTTCAGTCATCAAGTGAACCGAACTACTGTTGATTGTCTTCTTATTCCACTTGCTCAATTATAATGATGATGGCGACATCATATGCTACCTTTGAGGGGGAGAAGTGTGAATAGACTACATTTGGATGATTTCACTTACTTAATCAAGAATGGCATCTCCGTATGCAATTCTTAAGGGGGAGAAGAAGTGTGATAATACTGCATGGTTGATTGATATCTGAAAATAAATGGTCATACGGCTCCAAACTAATGTAAGAACCGAGCTTCTTCTTATTGGGTCATCTTCATCATGTCTTCGATAGAGATGGTGTACAAATGAGTTCCACGTGTTCCCTTTAAAATTTCAACACCATCTAGTTCTCTGTCAAAGCAAGAGTGTTTTCTGAAGGCCACTTCAAGATCAGAGTCACTGAATTGACCAACAGAGAACATTTTATGACTAACATATTAACAAAGCAAGTGTGTTCTTCTAAGAGCCGTTGGTTGACATCTTCACATGGGCGGATATGATTAAATGACAAAATGCTTCCAGTTGCGGGGCTGATTTCCTTGATGAACATCTTTCTGTTCTTGTTTGATTGGGAGGGATTTTAGTTAAGGGAATTTGCAATATATAAGTTAACGGGAATGCATTTGGTAAGAAGAAGATGTTAACTTTTTGATCCCAAACTGGACTTAATCTTGAAGAAGGTCGAGTCTACAGTCTGTTCTACATTTTCTGCTGAATGTTAGAATACTAAAAGACGAATTGCATTTAACGATCTAAAGACTTTTTCTTATTTCAGGCATTTATTTGAAATATTGTCAGTTTAGGGGAGAGCACTAATTGGGGGAGAGTGAATTGTATGATTTACTCCCTAATTAGATTTGCTCACACTGTACTTCAGCAAGTTTATTCTCATAAAGACTTCAAGCGATCTTCTCAAAAGATTTCAAGTATCTGGGCTAATATGTTGCTGATTCTGAAGTATCAAAACCAGTAAGGGGGAAGGAGACAAGCATCTAAACGCGAGTAAAATTGATGGACTTAATACTTCTAAGTGATTGAAGATATCCCGGGAAGACGAATGTCATTACCGCAGAGAAACTCAAGGTTTGACTCATGGCGTTTAGTGTCCTTATTCCAACTATGTGGGGGAAGATATGGAAGAGTTAGTTTCTGAAGATAAAAGAGGTACACAAGTATGTGATGATTTCGATCTCTATCATCGCAATCATCAAGGGAGAGAGAGATTGTGTACATTAGGGATGCTCAGTTGTTTCACTTGAGAGCTTAATCAGTGATTCGGCCTGCTTCTTCAATGTTATCGGTTATTCTCTCTTTGGGCATTCGGGTACTTCGGGTTCTTGAGCTTCATACACTTTCTTCAGGGGAGAGGATAGCATACATCTGGGTTATTCTTTGGCTATCGGACTTAATCTGCTACTTCGATGTTATAAGCTTCTCTGTCTTTAGGTATATGTGTATTCGTTCGTGAGCTCTATTCTATGAGACCGACGCATCAATTCATCTACTTGGGGAAGTGGTCTCGGACAACTTTTGGTATGGATCGCTTGACGTCGATGAAAAGAAATATGAGAAGATTGTTTTATGTGTGGGATGATACGTTCTTTGTTCTATTGGATGATATAACCTCGAGCGAAGAATCACGATGATTATTCTTAAAAGAGCACAAGATCGATGATAATGGTGTGCTTCTTTGTGCACAGCTAAGGCAAGCTTGAAATAGAGCTTGAATCTGCTCAAGCAAAAGGATTTTCGGTTCGGGGAAGCGCAAAGTCTCACTTTCAGATGGTTCAATTTCTCTCAATTCAGGAGCCTCGAAAGCTTTGGTGGTGAATGTTTAAGAGATGATGACTTCTATCTTCTACAACGGGGCTGCTCGATATCCTTATCTCGGTACTCGTATCATCATCTTCTTAAACTATATCATCTACTCTATCTGTAAATATTTATCAAAAACAAAATACAAAAATATAAAACCAACAAAAAGAAAATAGAAAAATAGAAAATTTCAAAAACCCATAAAAATCAGAAAATTTAAAAACACCAAAAATATGTTTTCTAAAGACATGTCCTCTAGTATCGATAACATCTATTCAATAATGGCACGTGACCATAGATGAAGTTCGAGCAGGAGGTGTAAATATTCTTTTTCAAAACATGTCTCAAAATCTGGCGTTATTTCAGACTGTAACCCGGGCTTAAACCATGGTTTGCTATTATTTCAGATAGCAACCCATTCTTTAAAGAGGGAAAGTGCTGCACTTAAAAAATTTCAAAAATTTCGTGCACTTATCCTAAAACTAAATGAGGAAAGTATGTCGAAGGACTGCTATTCCTACTCAAATATTTTTCCTTCTAAAATTATTTAGAAAAATATTTGTTTTAACTAAATGGTGGTAAATGAGTTGCTTTAAAATCAATTAGAATCAAGGTCTCATAAATTTGCAAAACCCAATCAATGACTCCAGCTTATTTAAAACTTTTTATGAAATGAGTCATTGATTGAGGGGGAGAATAGTTTTCAAATTTATATCATCTATCGAGCTTATCTAATTATCCTACGTGCTTAACTGAAAAAGATATTTGCCTATGTCGCAAGGACTAGGAATCTAGGATATGATTATTTGGATTAGATTATTAGAGTTTGATAAACACACAATTCCCATGCCTTTTATGATCTGATTGATATGTTGAATTGAATTTTATTAGTCGATTATTGTTTTGGTGTTGTCGACCACCATATATCTGTTTGTATGTCTATTAATGATAAGGTTTTAAAAGGTACATTTTTTAGGGGTCGTTTAAGCCCTTATTTGATCACTTTTGTATCCGTTATTACTTAATATCGTTCCTTTTCACTTTTAGGTATCTTGAAGGCAAAATGTTGGAATGAAACTTATTCGGACGAAAAGGCGCGAATATCTGAAGAAAATGGCCAAAGTCAAGAATCGAGACACTCAAGTCTTTGAATACAAGGGGACGGCGTCGAGCACAACTAGTGGCGCCGTCGGAGCACTTTTGTGACTCGGTGGCCAAATTTCTTTTTACACTTGACGGCGTCGAAGCCGACGCCGTCACAACCACAAGGTGGCCGTCACAAGGTGATCAAGACTATCACGACATGCTTGCAAGTAGTTGATATTGTTTTGGCCATAACTTTTGCATACGAACTTCGGTTTAGGTGGTTCAAAAGCCAGCGCGATCGGAACGAGAAAATCTACAATTTGTTGAAAAATGGTCATGGCGTCATCACTCTATAGGTGTGGCGCCGTCACTCTTTGCCGACAAAAATCGCCTATAAATATAACATTATAACTTCACTTTTTGCAAGCCCTAAACCCTAAGTCCGATTCCGTGGTTTAGGTAGGTGTTTTCCACAACTTAAAGGGTTTCAAACACTCCATAAACATCGTGTAATGATTTGTTTGTTAATCCAATCCTATGGTATGTCTTCAATTATCACAATTGTTGCTTGCTCTCCATTAATTATGCTTGGCTAATTCACCTTGTGTTTGCTTATGATTGTATGAAACTTGTATATAATTAATTAGATCTTATTGATTTCTTAGTGATGCTTGTGTCTATCTTCATCATTAGGGGTGTGACAATTTCAATGAGTCTAATTGGTTTAGTTTATAATTCTTGCACCCTACTGTCTCTTGTTTGATTGGTTGTCTCTTATCTTAATTGTAATTAGCTTAGGAGTGCGACTAGGCTATCGTTGTGTTTAATACTTAATAAATCTTTGATAGTTTATGAATGACTTGGTGGATTTCGTTTACTAAACCAAAGATAACCTTAAAGTTAGTTTATGAATGACTTAGTGGATTTTCTTTACTACACTTAAAGGTGACTTTAAAGAGTTAGGGAATGCACACCTTACGACCTTAGAAAACACAACGCGTTAAGAATAAGGACGTGACAATTCAACCATCAATAGGATGTGACAATTCAGTAGGTAGAATTGGATAGCTAGCAAGGTGTAATACATCATAAGTAGATACGCTTCACGTTCCTAGTAGACCCATAATTTAGTTAGTATTTTTTGGGATAGTTGACTAGCAGCTAATTCCACCCTCCCCTCCAAAACCGAGATTCATAAAATATAAAAATACAAAAACAATCATCCCTCACCTTTAGACTTAATTCGACATACACTTCACCTAACGATACTATTCCCTGAGAACGATATCAATACCCGTGGCTTACCCTAATACTACACTACAACGATTAGGTTCATTGCCTAGGTGTTATAAAACTTGCTCAAGAAAAGGAAGTTCCTTTGACCCCGAACGGCGCGTGTAGCGTTATCAAGTTTTGGCGCCACTGGGGGAATAGTTATTGCTTAGGCTTGATTTATATCTCGTTTAGGTCTACTCACAAGATTCCTATCAAGTGGGATTTTTTCTTTTATTAGCTTCCTTGTAGTCTATCCCCTTCTTTGTGCCTTTGTTCGTAAAACACGTCCATTGACTCTTCCGTTCATCATTATGGAGAACGCGAATCCACTATATCCATGATTAGGTTATTTCATAAAAAATTATGATATTACTAAAGCGGATTATTCAAGATGGTGGGAAGAAACTAACCAAGTCCATAAACCTTTTGAGGGTTTCACCATTCCATCAAGCCCACAAAACACCTCATCTAGTGAAACCTATGCTTCGTATGAGCCTTCACCTAGGATAGATTTTCGTGAAAAACCTCCATGTTTAGAAACTATTTTTAGTGAGACCCTTAGGAGAACTGACCAAATTTATGAAAACATTATGGTAAGCAACCAAGCATTAAACCATAAGTTGGATCAATTACTAGAATTGGTTTCATCACGACCTAAGGAAATAATACATGACGAGCATATAGATGATGTAGATGTGATTGAGGATGAGGTGAAAAGTCTAGACCCACAAGGTATCCCACAAGTCCCACCATCATTTAAGGCATACACACCGCACGTGACTTACCCGAAAGTAGTAGAAGAGACTTTAGGAATCCCGATCGAGGTAGAACATTTGAACCAAACGCAACTAGAGAATATAGGTTTGAATACTTGTAGTCTCAGTCTTACTATTAGTTCTAGGGAATTTCCTAGTGTTGATGAACCGGAACCTCAATCTTTACTTCCATCCTTAGATAAGCGAGGAACCGACCTACCCATCAACCAATTTAGTCCGGTAGTTTTGGATGAAGGAAGCCATTCACATACCCCTTCACCTCACGTGGCATATTTCCACCCTAAGGGTGTGTATCACTACTATCACCCGCACTTAAACTTAAGTGTAGGGAAAACTTCCCTTTATCTGTTAAATAAGGGTAGAGTCGGGCTCGTGACTCGAACAAAAACAAGCGCTTCTTGGGAGGCAACCCGTGTGTATTTGTTTTCATTTTTATTTGTGTGTCGATATCTTTTATTGATTGTTTATTCTCATGTTTGAATTTGTAAAATGCTTTAATTTGTCTTTAACCTCGTCTTAATTACATATAAAGGTATTTTACATAAGGGATAAGTGTAGGGAGGATTACACACGTTTTCAAAAGAAACGTGAACATGAGAATTACAATTATTTAAAAGATATACATGTGTTTGTTCGAGTCAAATGCTTGTATCGAGTCATAATGGATGTTTCGCAGAAAATTTTCCAGTTTTAAAGATAAAAATGTTCCGAATTTTTTCCATAAAATCTCGGACAGCTTCGTCAGGATAACTTTGACGGCGTCAGATCGCAACTGACGCGCGGGAGGAGGCAATGACTTCTAACTTTTTCTCGTTTTCGTGCTACTTATAAATTTTTGGAATTTTCCGGTCTTAATTTTCTAGAAAATGCAAACATCCATTCCACAAGCATTATATCTTATTAAAGTATGGAATTACATCTTGTTGTGATTTTTCTTTGTTCGGTTTGATGCGTTGGGTTGTTTGTTTTCTTCAAGTGTGCGGGTTTTATTTATCAAGAAGAAGATACAAAAGATTGGAAGGAGCTTTTCACGCATAAATTCTTCTTGGAAAGGATTTAACCACTACTTCACACACGGATCCTACCGAGCTAATCGGGGAGTACTAGTTTCTTCGTTTTAACTACCTTCCATTATTATAACTTTGATACTTTCGGGAACATTGGGGACAATGTTCGGTTTAAGTGTAGGAGGGAAAATAAAATGGGAACTTTGAAACTATGCTTATCCTTGATTATTTGCTTTGTCAATTGTATTTGTGTAATAAACCATGAGAAAATGTCGGTTAGGGTAATTTTGGCACCAAATTTAAAATTTTTCATGACATATAAGAGTGGGCCATTAGTCTTAACAAAATCGTCTCACGGATAGGAAGTTGCATGACTAGAACAAAAACCCTTTACCACCTAAATTCCACCCAAAATGTGAGGATCGCCTTAGATTAGTAGGAATTAAAGCATTCATCTTTAATGCTTAGAGTGTGAACCGGTAGTATAATAGATTCTAGAAC
Organism: Chrysanthemum lavandulifolium; assembly: GCA_022545495.1. NCBI lineage: Eukaryota > Viridiplantae > Streptophyta > Magnoliopsida > Asterales > Asteraceae > Chrysanthemum > Chrysanthemum lavandulifolium. The sequence continues at coordinate 211,662,497 of CM040241.1, forward strand.
TTGTTTTGTGATGCATTCCGAGATCGCTAGTAAGACTACACTTGTGTAGTTAGGAATAACTAAATGATAAGAGGCATCGGGATAACCCTTGTTTGATACCCGTAATATAATTACTTCTTCCACATCGGTTGAGTAATTCCCCCACACCTTTGCGTTGTACTCATCTTTAGTACACGATACCCCTAGTTAACCCCTCGAGCCTATCCTTTTCGCGGTTCTCGTGATGTTTCGTTTTCCGAATATCAATGAAGAGCATTGTTTACACCCCACCCCCAAATATACACCCACATCGCCTTAGCCTACCACTCGTATGCACTCACTTTTAGTGCATTATTGTTATCACCCTAAACCCTTAGTTCAATTATCTAGTTGCTTGCATGAGTTGCTAAGTCGATTCATATCCTTTGTATACATTTTGGGACGATTGGGATTCATGGGAAAAGTTAAAGTTTATGAAATGACGGAAGGGCGTTAAATTCAAATTCCCTTTGTTTGCATAATAATGTACCCCAAGTGTTTTGATCTTTCAATTCGGGTCAAATTAGTGTTAGAGTAATAAAACTCAAGTGTAGGGATGTGCCTATAACTCCCTATCATTTTGATGTTACCGTAGAGGATGGTAGAGTAAAAGTGTATGAAAAAAAAATCGAAAAAAAAGAAAAAAAAGAGAAAAGAAAAAATAGAGTGAAAAAAAAAAAAAAAAAAAAAACATACGGGCTACCATCCTACATCTATCCTTTAAATTTATGTTTGTTTATTTCAGTTAGCTAGAGTTTAGAGTGTCCAGTCTTGGCTTAGCAACGTCATTCTTCATATGCATTTAACATAAAGATTTTTGACTTGCCACCACTAAAAAGCCTATCCCACCAAACCCTTTGTTTCCCTACCGTAAACCTAACGTTACAACCCTTTAAAAGACCTCTTTGATAGTCTTTCCTAGGTGCTTACGCCAAAGCGATGGAGGTTTGATCTATTTTCAAGCCTATGGTAATCTATGTACTAGGACCGGTTAATGAGTGTTTATCTTCCATTTCCAATTTGTTATATTTCATATACACCCGAGAGAGATGTGAGTATCCAAACACCCCATGTGAGGTGCTAGTATGTAATTTCCGTGCTTGTTATGACTTTCTGGGCTTATATGTGTTGTGGACCGTTTGAACCAATGCTTAATGACCCTAACTTATAAATTAATTGGCTAAAGCACATTTGTTTGAGGACAAGCAAATACCAAGTGTAGGGATATTTGATAAGGTTTTAAAGGTACCTTTTGAGGGTCGTTTAAGCCCTTATTTGATCACTTTTGTATCCGTTATTACTTAATATCGCTCCTTTTCACCTTTAGGTATCTTGAAGGCAAAATCTTGGAATGACACTTATTCGGACGAAAAGGCGCGAATATCTGAAGAAAATGGCCAAAGTCAAGAATCGAGACACTCAAGTCAAATAAATACAAGGGGACGTCGAGCACAACTAGTGACGCCGTCGGAGCACTTTTGTGACGACCGGTGGCCAAATTTCTTTTTACACTTGACGGCGTCGAAAGCCGACAGTCACAACCACAAGGTGACCGTCACAAGGTGATCAAGACTATCACAAGATGCGCCAAGTAGTTGATATTGTTTTGGCCATAACTTTTGCATCTGAACTCGGATTTAGGTGGTTCAAAAGCCCACGCGATCGGAACGAGAAAATCTACAATTTGTTGAAAAAATGGTCGTGACGCCGTCACTCTATAGGTGTGACGCCGTCACTCTTTGCCAATGTAAAATCGCCTATAAATATAGCATTATAACTTCACTTTTGCAAGCCCTAAACCCTAAGTCCGATTCCGTGGTTTAGGTAGGTGTTTTCCAACAACTTAAAGGGTTTCAAACACTCCATAAACATCATGTAATGATTTGTTTGTTAATCCAATCTATGGTATGTCTTCAATTATCACAATTGTTGCTTGCTCTTCATTAATTATGCTTGGCTAATTCACCTTGTGTTTGCTTATGATTGTATGAAACTTGTATATAATTAATTAGATCTTATTGATTTCTTAGTGATGCTTGTGTCTATCTTCATCATTAGGGGTGTGACAATTTCAATGAGTCTAATTGGTTTAGTTTATAATTCTTGCACCCTCACGTCTCTTGTTTGATTGGTTGTCTCTTATCTTAATTGTAATTAGCTTAGGAGTGCGACTAGGCTATCGTTGTGTTTAATACTTAATAAATCTTTGATAGTTTATGAATGACTTGGTGGTTTCGTTTACTAAACCAAAGATAACCTTAAAGTTAGTTTATGAATGACTTAGTGGATTTTGTTTACTACACTTAAAGGTGACTTTAAAGAGTTAGGAATGCACACCTTACGACCTTAGAAAACACAACGCGTAAGAATAAGGACGTGACAATTCAACCATCAATAGGGCGTGACAATTCAAGAGGTAGAATTGGATAGCTAGCAAGGAGTAATACATCATAAGTAGATACGCTTCACGTTCTGGTAGACCCATAATTTAGTTAGTATTTTTGGGATAGTTGACTAGCGACTAATTCCACCCTCCCTCCAAAACCGAGATTCATAAAATATAAAATACAAAACAATCATCCTCACCTTTAGACTTAATTCGACATACACTTCACCTAACGACACTATTCCCTAGAGAACGATATCAATACCCGTGGCTTACCCTAATACTACACTACAACGATTAGGTTCATTGCCTAGGGTGTTATAAAACTTGCTCAAGAAAAGGAAGTTCCTTTGACCCCGAGCGACGCGTGTAGCGTTATCAACTAACTTATGAAGATATCATGGATTATAAGAATGTTCCCGATCCGGATCCCACAAAAGTTGATGATTGGATGCCGAAAGGAAAGGGAAACTATTTCTTGGGTCGACAAAAGAAGAAACGAGACTTAATTAGATCTCTCTATGGATAGTTGACACGATAGATGCAACTTCAGAGGTCTCACTGCATCAGCAGATGGTTTTACTTCAAGCCTTATAGCAACAACAGAAGCAGCTCAACCACTTAACATATCTTTGTGCAGGAAAAAGTAGTGGATGATACCATTTTTATTAAAACAATTTTGAAAATGTTGTTTCGAAAATGGAAAAATATTGTTTTGAAAATAAATTGGACTTAATTTTGGAAATCACTGGACTTTCTTTTATCAGAACTTAAGTCACTCAATCAACGATTTCGGTCATCGATTGAGGGGGAGAGTGATTTAAAATAAAATATTTTCAATCGATATTTCATCTATCAAGTCCGTTTGTACAAAATAAGTGGTGACCTAAATATTTAATGTTATGTCAAGGTATGCTTTTTCTTTTGAATCAAGATCTTTCAAAATGAAATTTTTCTGTTCTTGTTTGATTGTGAAATTGTTTTATTTTAACTCAAAGATCTCTTAAAACTATCATACATGACACTAACAATCTTTAACATTTATAATTGGTCCATATCAGTCATTTTTCAAAAGTAAATCTTGCCACGTCTTTTCCCAAATTTTTCTAAATGATTTAAAACAATTTGGATCACAAATCTCAATTGGTTTGAAATTTTTGATCGGGGAAGAGATCGTGATTTAAATCTCAAATCGGTTTTAAAAGGGTGATTCTTTCAAAAGCACTCCTGCCTTCATGTGCCAAACAATTTCAAATACATAATGCACATGATTGTGGAGGAGCATTTAACCATAAACCAGAAGAGCTTTAAAATCAGGCACATTTTCTCCCATGTTTTCTAAACCTTATTAAATCACTTGGGATCCAAAATCTCAAAGGGTTTGATATTTTTGATCGGGGGAGAATTTGTGATTTAATTATGAAATCTTATAAATGATGATCGATTTAATTCAAAAGTGCAGGCTACTCTCCCATATATGCTAAACTCTTTTGAATCTCGAAGCACATATTGATGGGGAGCATTTAAAAAAAAATAAACTATCAAGGTACAAATGCTTTTATGCTTTAACATAAAGTACCTTGATTGATTTTCTAAATTGTTTCTTAATGGCCTTTGTGATCGTGGATGTACTTCAAAAGTAACCCTTCCTCTATGTTATAAAATGATTTTCATTTATCCAACGCACATATTGAGGGGGAGAATTTACCAAGAAAATCAAATGGCTTTTTCCTTGGAAATTATGATCAAGAAATTATTTCAAAGAAATCTTGCCTCCATGTGCTAAACAATTTCAAAATCATATGCACATGTTGAGGGGGAGCATTTCTAAATGATCAAAACAATTAAGGTACAAAATGTTTTGATTTTATATCACAAGTACCTTGATTGATTTTCCAAATGATTTTTCAACCGGTTTCGAGAGGAAAGAACTGTACCAAAAATGACCAATTTACTTTATGCATGGTGTTATAAGGATGGTTAGGCTAGGTATTCGCTTCACGATCCCGCCAGAGCGGAGGGATCTACCTAGGGACAATCCACTGAGAGTGTAGAGTCCTTAGGTATGATGAAAAAGGAGAAATGAGAATATGGGAAGAGTGCGGATGAGATAGAGCTAGCACTTGAATAAACCCAACGAGGTTCTAGTAATGACGTCTCGGTAAGCTTGAAGGGGTTGAAGAATGAAAAAGAATTGAATGAGAAAGGGTGAAAAGAAATAGCCTCCATTAATTCAACCTTAGAGCGAAACCGGGTTCAATACATATGCTACTAGTGTTTACTAAGGTAACACCGGTATTGAAGACAAGACGTCATGGACCCAAAGGATGCATGCACCTAACTTCCCAAGCTACTCAAGTTCCTCTTAAAAGGACTTGTTTCATTCTCACAGGGAACCTACATAATCTATCGACTTTCTCTTAGAGACTGTTGATATTGAAGAAGGAGACCCTCTCCCTAGTCTCCAGCATAGGAAACCAAAATGCACAGGTCTAGAGCCAAGAGATCATCCACAATATCTCATTAGGACACAAAATTAATGAAGACTTGCTGTTCCACACAATATGGAAAGTAAGAATATATTAAGAGTCCTACGCATCATCCTTGTGATTTTGCCAGAACATCTGAGTGATATGTAAAGTATTCACGATGAAGATGGAAATCCTTCTAGAGCCAACATCAAACAAGCTCTTGGTGGGTGACATGTGAGATCTATCCAATAGATCAAGCTTGTGACAACTGGATTGAAACGATGGGGCGATTCAATCTTGAATCAACCTTAGTCCAGGAAATGAATTGACGAATACTTTTAGAAAAACAGTTCGATGTGCAAATCTTCTTTTCTCTAGCACATTGGTATGTGCTAAAACACATACCTTTTCTATATCAAAATAGACCCAAAACAACCAAGAAAGAGCCGTTTATTGCTAATATTTGTGGTTTTCTTGAGTTTGTGCTTGTGCAGGTATGGATATGTAAAAACACGCAAAAAGGAACCAAAACCGAATAAAAACGAGAGAGAGAAGAGAGCCGAAGCCGATGCCGGGATGCTATTTCATGGACTTTGATGCTCAAAAGATCCAATTACGGAGTTCGGGAGTTGATTTGGGAATTTTCACAATAAACCTTTCACTTTCCCATTTACCCATTTTCACCTTTACACGTTCACAATATACACTTTTGGACCTTTAAATATCACTTGTACCATTTATTTAATCCAAGAGACCCAATAACCAAACAACCCATTACCCGGTTTACTTACACCCTTTTAACCCGTCTTTTAACCCGGTCAAAGAACCACTCACACCAAGTCAAACAATAATCAAAATATAATAAAAAACCCAACCTTAACCAAACGCGCCTAAACACTGAAGCACCCATTTTCACTGTTTTACCTCCTCCCTTCTCACCATTTACCCACACCCCAATCATTTACCCACCTTTAAGTACAAGTTCTAGAACCCTCTGACAACGTGTCAGAGGGTGTGTGTCATGGGACTGCCAGCTGGACAAATGAAGCCCTCTCATTGGTTGCGCCACATCAGAAGAGTGATCCAAGGGTGTAGATTAGATTTGATGACAAGAAAGATGATCAAAGGCTGTGATTAAGGACCCAGAACCTTCCCAAGCTCTCCTCTTTAGCTATATATAGCCCCATTCAGTCACAATACACTTTGTCCAATTTTTCACGCATTAGAAAGATTTTGACCATTTATGTTTCCGTGTCATTTTACTGATTTTGTTGTGTAATTCTTTTAAACTGCAAGTTGTATTTTCAATTCCAGTTGTAACTTTAATTTTATAAATGCAATTTACTTTTACCTTGTCATTTACATTTTAAAGCAATCTTTGTCAAAATCCATTTTTAATCTTCATTGTGGTTTTCACAAGCTCACATAAGCTTGTTACAGCTTTTTGTGAGTTTATCTTGTTTACATTCTGTCTCAACGTGAAAAGTCAAAGAAAAGTCAAAGATCAAAAGTCAATCTATTTCGTGTTAATTTCGGTTTTAGTTTGTTAAAATGATGAGTTTCATGTTTATATAAGTTTTTAATTCAGTTTTAGTTAGATTCTCATCAAGTTTTTATTAAAAAGTGTAGTTTAGGATAGTAAAGGGGTGTTTGGTTTATGCTTGTTTTCTGGAATTTTATCAATCTGTCCATCTGAATTTGAGTGCATTAGTTTCAATTGTTGTTCTTAGGGACTTAGCAATCAATATTTCAAGTTTAATAGCCAAGTTTGTGAGTTTACAAATGATTTGCTATTTCGGTCATCATATCTGATTCTGTCCCTTGGCAGCTTATTCAAGCTTGCCTATCTCCTTATCCATTTAACGTGTTTGCTTCTGATTCATTAGGTACTCCTAGTGTAGATTAGAAATGTTTTCCTTAGATTTGCTTTAGGAGCTTATTACATAGCTTTATTTAGCCTGTTAGTAGCTTAAATTGTCCTTAGTTTCTGTTTTGCTATCCTAATCTGTCCAAATAGCTTGTTTCTACGTTAATGTCCTGCTTATTCCCTTGAGTTCTTTGCTTAATTTTTGGTTCCTTAGATAGCTAGTAGTAGTGTATGTTAGATTAGCTTTGCCTTTAGACCCACTCTAGAGTTTATTTTAGTTGCTTATCAGGACTGCTTAGTACCATTATCTGCTGCATCAGTTTCCACTTTGTCCCAAATGGCCACTTTGTCTTTGATCTATAACTACTTCATTACTAGTCCTATTTAGCTGATATTTTAGATATAGTATCTTTGGTTGGTGGTCTTGAGAACCTCACTGTTGGTTTTCCCATTAGCTTATTAAATAAGTGGTGCAATTACTTAAAGTAAGTGGCCATATTCATTTGTTTTGCTAAGTGGTCATTTAGCTTAATCGGTTGTAAATTGCTCATTAGGTGTTAGGAGTAGTTTTAATAAGTTTCTTTAGAGTAGATTTAGTGTTATCTAGCTTCAGTAACAGTGTGGTGCATTATTTTGCTTATTTCAAAGTAGCTTATTTAGGTTCATTTACACTACAGCTCTTATTTCATCCACATAAGCCCATGTTTTTATATTTTTCATAGATTTAGATTATTATTTTAGAATTTCCCTGAATTTTTCATAATTTTTAGCTACTGTTCACTATTTTTCTTTATTAAATTCGGTTTTAGGCATTTTAAATAGCTTTAATTGCAAATAATTAAGAAAAGTTCTAAAAATAATTTTCAATTTTCCCAGTTTAAGAAAATATAAAAAGCATAAAAATATTTTTCCTATTTTTCACCTTTTATTTGGTATTTTCACAATTTAAATTAGATTTAAATAGATTTAAATTTGTGAAAATAGAAAATAATCGAGAAAAACAAAAATATAGTTTTGAAAATTCTCTTATGGTATTTTAGATTTTATAAAATTAGTTTCATAATTTTCCCCTTTGTTTTTATAATTTTTAGTTATTTAGTCTTATTTTTAAAGTTAAAAATTAGTTTTTAATTAGAATTAAATCTAGAAAATTCCTAAAAATTAGTTTTAATTCATAAATAGTTTTCAAATATCATTTTTAGAGTAAAAGTAATTTTAGATTATTTTTAGGATTTAGAATAGACGTAATTGCATTTTATTCGCGTTTTGTTTTAATTCCGTATTTGCGTTTTAGTATAGATTTGCGTAATTTGTATTTGCATTATAGATTTAGAGTTTTATATGCTTCCCATTTACTTTCCTTATCCTGTAGTTAAGAAAACTTCATATTATCCCCTTCTCTTATTCAAATCCCGATAATTGAGACGTGAGTTGGAAATTCCATTCAACCCTCGTTCGGAACGATCTCGGTGCTCAAACCTAATACGTTTGAGTTACCCACATACTACACACACTTCTTCTCTATTATTGGTTTGTCTGAACTGTTTTAAGTTTCATACGATTAGTCATTCACAAGTGGCTAGCTTGTGTGAGTAAACTTGACGTGTTTGGCATCGAATCAATTTTGGCGCTTACGCGAGAGGCATGTAGTGAGTTTTCGATTCCGTCTCGGTTCGCGTGTTTTTGAAGATCCTTCCTCGTGAAGTTACCGTTTGCTTTTATAAAAACCCAAAAATATTTTCCTTTTCAAAGTTTATTTTCCTTTTATGATTTCTATCTTTAAAAACCCAAAAATAATCTTCGTTTTCCTCTGAAATGTTTAATTCTTATCTCCTTATCCTCTAATTTGTTTAATTCTCCATAATGCTCGATTTCGCACCCTTTGTTCCCCATGATCCTCGGACCATGGAGGATTTCTATCGTCCGTCACTTATCGGTCGAGGAGGACCGATCGTTCCGGGAACCAAGTTTAGATTGAAAAATCGTATGGTTCGTCTTCTTCGACAACATTGCCAATTCCAGGGATTTAGCGAAGAAGATGCTAATGAGCACTTGAACAAGTTTTTATCTATCACTCAATCCATGAAACAACGTGGCGTTTCTCAAGATGATATCCGATTGAATCTCTTCCCTTCTCTTTAACCCACGGTTGAATCTTGGTTTTATACTCTTGAAAACATTCAATTCATACTTGGGAAGAGATGTTTCGCAAGTTTCGTCAAAATACTTTCCATATTCGAAAACGATGCGACTAAGGAAAGAAATTCTTAATTTCCGCAATTATCCAAGGAAACCGTATTTGAAGCTTGGAAAGATTTAAATCGTTATTACAAAATGTCCCGATCACGAATGTGCTTCTTGATCAAATCCTAACCTTTATCATGGTATCACTCGATTGATCGAGACAAAATCATGTAGGCGACGGTGGAAATCTCATGCGGAAGACACCTCAAGAAGCATATGATTTGATCGAGAATATGACGCAACATCATTATCAGTGGGATGCTGACGTTCCTTACGATTCTACCACTATGTTGAGTGATCATTATTCCGAGAAAGTTTCCGTTATGAGTGCTCAAATTGACGTCTTTGGCAAGCAAGAAAGATATATCAGTCACCATTATCAACAAAGACCAAGTTATCCTTCCACCTTTTACTATTCAGATTCTGACGATAGTGATGACGATGAACCGTTTGAAGAAGAGAACTTAAAGATTGATGACGATTCTTCGAGTGGCAATCCCACTCCCATTTCCAATCCTATCATTTCCGACTCTTCCCCTTCACTCACGCCGGTTGAGAGAAGTGGCGTCGTTTTCGAAGATGTCGATGATCCAATTTCGCCGAAAATTGTTGAAACCAATTGTGATCCGCTCATTAACGAACCTTCGGATACCTTGTCAATGGGGGATAAGGAAGTCGAATGCACTCCTCTTGAGAATATTGATGACCTTGTTCCAATCCCGTGGTATCGAGACACCTTCGATTCGATTTGAAACTTTCAAAATGACCTTCACAAATCCTTTGTTTGAATTATATTCTGAATGTACTCTCAATTTTGACAATCAAATCTTTGATGAGGAAAGTGATGAGTCCGACACGGAGACCACAATGGAAAAGGTGCAAATTCCAAGCTCACAAGGTACCGCACAATTCCTACCTCCGATGTTCTCAATTAAAGAAATCAAAGAAGTAGAGCCGTCTAATGAAAATCCTCCGGAGCCCGAGCTCAAGGATTCGTCTCTTGATTTACTTCTCGAGGAGTTCGCCGATGAACTCGCTCGCATTGATCCTCTTCCACCGGGAAGTGAGGACGATGACTTTGACTATGAAGCCGATTCGAGAAAGATTGAAAGTTTGTTGAATGAAGATCCGTTAAATGAGCCGCCACGAAAGATTAATGATAATTATCTCGAGGAGTTCTCCGGTGAACTCTCTCATTTCATATTTCCTCCTGAATATGATCGCGTCTATTTTGATCTTGAGGAAGATTTCAGTTTGGGGGACGAGCAGCTCTCTCAAAAGAGTTTCGTTATCAATGACATCACCCCGCCTTTTCCTCCCGATGTCTTTGTTGAAAATCACCCAATGAGCTTAAATGTTAAAAATCCGATTAAGGAATTTGATTTTGAGGATGAAGAATGGATCTTGATTGTTATAAAAATCTTTATTCCATTTCTTTCATATAATGTGATTTCTCCTCTTCTTCACTCTTGCGGGAGTGAGGATACCATCTTTGACCCCGGTATCACCGCTTTTCCTTTTTAAGAACCGTGGGTATTTCATCGGAGTGGAACTTTCTTATGTTTCAATGTTTATCCAAAACTTTTGAATGAAAGTCCGATGGAGATTATCTTTTCCACTTGCTTCCCCAAGGACAAATGAATTCGGGGCGGGTCAAGCTAACGACTCGATAACAAAACAAGCGTTTCTATCTTCTTTCTATCTTCTAATAAGTGACGAGAAGGGGTTAGCCTCTTCGATTTCTCGTGTTTGGTTGTTTGTGATGTTGTGTTTAGGATGTGCCCGATATGAAGACTCTCGTGCTCGAAGATTGTCTTTTCTCCACTCGAGTTTCATGATCGATGCTAATGGAAATCCGATATCCTAATCTTATAGACTAACGTTTATCTTCTAGCATACTTAATAAACGGCTTTTAGATTTTCGTGATACCTTGCTTTAAACATTGAGGACAATGTTTCGTTCTAGTCTGGGTAGGGTAATCTTGATTTGATTTGACCGCTTGCTTATTTTTGTCGTGTACTCTGTAACCCCGTTTTCCTTATAAAATGAAAAATTGTGCAAAAATGAGAAAATTTTAAAATTTTGTAAGCTTTTGTTAAGTCTTTTGATTGAAAAGTTTTGCTAGTCTCTTAGATAAGAAGCTATAAAATGCGAATTCTAGCTCACAAGGCCAAGATTTTGCAAGTTTCCACAGTGACTTTAAATATGCATGACTTTATTTCATTAGGCGAAGCATTTGCTAAGTTAATATATGTTTGACACCTTGTTGACTTTCTCACGGTGAGAGTAGGAATAGAATTCGACTTGACCGGGCGTGTTGAGCCTAGCTTGTTCCTTAACCATAGATAATCTAAAATTATCGGCTAAGCATCCATGGATCTCATTATTTGAGATTTTAAATTTGCGGAGATCGAGAAATGATAGAGTTACTTATGAGTTTAGATGCTAAGCGTGGAGTAGTTGGTTCTCTTTAGAGCCCATCGAAGGTACTTATGGCTTTTGTTCCCACAAATTGTTTCACCCCATATCATCTAATAAATAATTAGAGATGTTGAGTTTTTGGCGATAGTTAGTTCTTTATCTTCTTAAAAGAATCTTTGTTTTAAAAATTGGGTACACATCAAGGATCCGTAATGAATAAGCAATAAGTAATAAGTGATATGTGATAAAGTAATAAGAAAAGTTGTGAGTATGGTGTCGAGATCGGACCCTTGGATCTTTAGCCAGGATTGAGTGAGGTCTTAGCCTAGCCACCGGGATCCTCATTTCATGAAGCCTATAGTCTTGGAATTACCCGTGAAGCTCCGTAGTTCATAGCTCATACAAGTAAAAGTGTAATTAAAAAAAAAAAAAAAAAAAAAAATGATGATGAAAAAAAAATTTGATGTTGAAAAAAAATGAAAAAGTCAAAAGTATAAGTTAATAAAAATTCCTTGATGTGGACCTCATTTTTACGACAATGGTTCTTGAGAGAAGGCGGATAACTAATTATCGACTTAGCTTTATATCTTTATCGGAATAAAAATTATCGAAACGAGAAATTTGAAGAAATTCAATTCTCACAAAAATAAAATAAATAGAGGAAAATAGGAAAATGGGAACAAACGGTAATTACATAAGTAACTTCCATGGGTAGTGTTAGCATCTAGAGTCATATTTAACAATGATTTCGGTTTTACGCTTAGTTTGGGACTTGTGAAAAATCAGGGACGATGTATTCTATCCGTATGGTCACTTCACGCTGTGTTGTGTTTTCTACTCCGTGATCCTAACGTGTCGTTTGAAAAATGTTGGAGTTATTGATCGACATGAGAGTTCAACGAACCGTCATTCATAACCGGAATGTGCTTAATCGTAATATCTACATAAGAAATTAAAAGGTAAACGGGGCGTTTTTAGAATTAAGGCTTTCTTAATCTCTTTTGAGGAATCTTTGCTACTTCTTCATAGGTTTAGTAGAAAGAGATTGAAATCCTTGGTTTTAGAAGCGTGAGTTGATTGCATTGCGTGAGGACACGACAATGGTCTCGTCTGGGGTATTTTGGTATGTGCTAAAACACATACCTTTCTATATCAAAATAGACCCAAAACAACCAAGAAAGAGCCGTTTATTGCTAATATTTGTGGTTTCTTGAGTTTGTGCTTGTGCGGTATGGATATGTAAAACACGCAAAAAGGAACCAAACCGAATAAAACCGAGAGAGAGAAGAGAGCCGAAGCCGATGCCGGGATGCTATTTCATGGACTTTGATGCTCAAAAGATCCAATTACGGAGTTCGGGACTTGATTTGGGAATTTTCACAATAAACCTTTCACTTTCCCATTTACCCATTTTCACCTTTACACTTTCACAATATACACTTTTGGACCTTTAAATATCACTTGTACCATTTATTTAATCCAAGAGACCCAATAACCAAACAACCTATTACCCGGTTTACTTACACCCTTTTAACCCGTCTTTTAACCGGTCAAAGAACCACTCACACCAAGTCGAACAATAATCAAAATATAATAAAAACCCAACCTTAACTAAACGCGCCTAAACACCAAGCACCCATTTTCACTGTTTACCTCCTCCCTTCTCACCATTTACCCACACCCCAATCATTTACCCACCTTTAAGTACAGTTCTAGAACCCTCGACAACGTGTCGGAGGGTGTGTCATGGAGCGCCATTTGGACAAATGAAGCCCTCTCATTGGTTGCGCCACATCACAAGAGTGATCCAAGGGTGTAGATTAGATTTGATGACAAGAAAGATGATCAAAGGCTCTGATTAAGGACCCAGAACCTTCCCAAGCTCTCCTCTTTAGCTATATATAGCCCCATTCAGTCACAATACACTTTTCCAATTTTTCACGCATTAGAAAGATTTTGACCATTTATGTTTCCGTGTCATTTTACTGATTTTGTTGTGTAATTCTTTTAAACTGCAAGTTGTATTTTCAATTCCAGTTGTAACTTTAATTTTATAAATGCAATTTACTTTTACCTTGTCATTTACATTTTAAAGCAATCTTTGTCAAAATCCATTTTTAATCTTCATTGTGGTTTTCACAAGCTCACATAAGCTTGTTACAGCTTTTTGTGAGTTTATCTTGTTTACATTCTGTCTCAACGTGAAAAGTCAAAGAAAAGTCAAAGATCAAAAGTCAATCTATTTTAGGTTAATTTCTGGTTTTAGTTTGTTAAAATGATGAGTTTCATGTTTATATAAGTTTTTAATTCAGTTTTAGTTAGATTCTCATCAAGTTTTTATTAAAAAGTGTAGTTTAGGATAGTAAAGGGGTGTTTGGTTTATGCTTGTTTTCTGGAATTTTATCAATCTGTCCATCTGAATTTGAGTGCATTAGTTTCAATTGTTGTTCTTAGGGACTTAGCAATCAATATTTCAAGTTTAATAGCCAAGTTTGTGAGTTTACAAATGATTTGCTATTTCGGTCATCATATCCGATTACGTCCTCGCGACTTATTCAAGCTTGCTATCTCCTTATCCATTTAACGTGTTTGCTTCGATTCATTAGGTACCCTAGTGTAGATTAGAAATGTTTTCCTTAGATTTGCTTTAGGAGCTTATTACATAGCTTTATTTAGCTTTGTTAGTAGCTTAAATTGTCCTTAGTTTCGCATTTGCTATCTAATCATCCAAATAGCTTGTTTCTACGTTAATGTCCCTTTATTCCTTGAGTTCTTTGCTTAATTTTTGGTTCCTTAGATAGCTAGTAGTAGTGTATGTTAGATTAGCTTTTCCTTTAGACCCACTCTAGAGTTTATTTTAGTTGCTTATCAGGACTACTTAGTACCATTATCTGCTGCATCAGTTTCCACTTTGTCCCAAATGGCCACTTTGTCTTTGATCTATAACTACTTCATTACTAGTCCTATTTAGCTGATATTTTAGATATAGTATCTTTGGTTGGTGGTCTTGAGAACCTCACTGTTGGTTTTCCCATTAGCTTATTAAATAAGCTGGTGCAACTGCTTAAAGTAAGGGCCATATTCACTGTTTTGCTTAAGTGGTCATTTAGCTTAATCAGTTGTAAATTGCTCATTAGGTGTTAGGAGTAGTTTTAATAAGTTTCTTTAGAGTAGATTTAGTGTTATCTAGCTTCAGTAACAGTGTGGTGCATTATTTTGCTTATTTGCTTATTTCAAAGTAGCTTATTTAGGTTCATTTACACTACAACTCTTATTTCATCCACATAAGCCCATATTTTTATATTTTTCATAGATTTAGATTATTATTTTAGAATTTCCCTGAATTTTTCATAATTTTTAGCTACTGTTCACTATTTTTCTTTATTAAATTCAGTTTTTAGGCATTTTTAAATAGCTTTAATTGCAAATAATTAAGAAAAGTTCTAAAAATAATTTTCAATTTTCCCAGTTTAAGAAAAATATAAAAGCATAAAAATATTTTTCCTATTTTTCACCTTTTATTTGGTATTTTCACAATTTAAATTAGATTTAAATAGATTTAAATTTGTAGAAAATAGAAAAATAATCGAGAAAAACAAAAATATAGTTTTGAAAATTCTCTTATGGTATTTTAGATTTTATAAAATTAGTTTCATAATTTTCCCTTTGTTTTATAATTTTTAGTTATTTAGTCTTATTTTTAAAGTTAAAATTAGTTTTAATTAGAATTAAATCTAGAAAATTCCTAAAATTAGTTTTAATTCATAAATAGTTTTCAAATATCATTTTAGAGTAAAAGTAATTTTAGATTATTTTAGGATTTAGAATAGACGTAATTGCATTTTATTCGCGTTTTGTTTTAATTCAGTATTTGCGTTTAGTATAGATTTGCGTAATTTGTATTTGCATTATAGATTTAGAGTTTTATATGCTTCCCATTTACTTTCCTTATCCGTAGTTAAGAAAACTTCATATTATCCCTTCTTATTCAAATCCGATAATTGAGGCGTGAGTTGGAAATTCCATTCAACCTCGTTCGAACGATCTCGGTGCTCAAACCTAATCGTTTGAGTTACCCATACTACTACACACTTCTTCTCTATTATTGGTTTGTCCGAACTATTTTAAGTTTCTTACGGTTAGTCATTCACAAGTGGCTAGCTTGTGTGAGTAAACTTGACGTGTTTGGCCTTGAATCACACATCGAATGTGTACTCATGTTTTCAAACACAAAAACTATCTCTGGTTGAAAAAATACTTTTGGAAAAACCGTTCGATGTGCAAATCTCTTCTTTTCTCTAGCACATCGAATGCGTATTCATTTTCAAATTCAAAAAGTATTTCTGATTGAAAATTGATCTTTCTTATAAAACCTTTGTTGTATTGTAAAACTCTTTCTTCTAAGCAATACGCGATTGTTTTCATATCAATTTCTCTATCAATCAGTAAATCTCGATTGTTTTCATATCAATTTCTCTATCAATCAGTAAATCTCAATTTGCTGGTTCACTCACTCCGTGTTGTCTACTTTGGGACGCTCCGGTTTGAGAACTGCTAGATCAAGCTGCGAAACCATGTCAAGGAGATTCTTGAAATTCTACCTTATCACAGCGATTTATCTCGATCAGCGGGAACCGTGCTTCTTGCAACTATATTCAGCGAAGTGAACAAAGACACTTTCGTGAGTTTTAGTGCTAACTGTTGTTTGCAGGAACATTGGACGGTTGCAGCTGATCGATATTGAGAAGTCAATTCACAACCGCATGCTCACAGCATACACGCTTAAATGAAGGACATCATGACAAGTGCATATCTACATAACCTGGCTCTGATAGCTACAAATACCATGAACCAGTAAAGCTTCCGCTACTCTGATGAAAAGATGTCATGATCCAGAAAGTGTGAGCATGTCGGTCCAAAAGTCACAACATCACATGAAGGTAACACAATAAAGGGTGATCCAGATTTCTTGGGTGATGATCTTAAAAAAGCTCGAAGATCATCAAGATGTGGATCGATTCAAAGACCTCCACTTAAAGTACAAAGCGATCGGACTTTGAAGAATCATTGCTAAAGCTCAAAGATTGCGGATGTGAAGAATTAAAGTCTACGAGCTCATGACTGAAGATAAAATAGAATGCTAGGATTTGAAATGTAAAACATGGGGTGACCTCCCTTAGGGGGAGATTGTTAGGAATTAGAAGTTCCATTGTGAAGTGTCGGTCACCCCAAATATAATCTGGCATAAGTTAGCTCGTAGACATATCGTTATTTACGTATTTATTAGTTAGTTATTAGCTTAGTTTAGTTTAGTGTAACACCGTGGAGGACGGACGGGTCTTTACCCACTGTATGCCTGATCCACAGCCCGAAAGGAGGGCGAGTAATCTGTAACTATAAATACCCCTTCCATCTTTGGAAGGGGTGGTGCTTCTTTAATCTAACCTTTCATTTTTGTTTAACTTTCTCTCTCTAAAGATCACCCTCTCTACTCTTTCTCTCTCTAAGATGGCTTACTAGATCTTTCGCCACCCTAGACCACCCGAATTATCAAACAACACATTATGTATGATCCTACAAAGAATGAGAAAATAAAATAGTCAAAGTATATAATACATTGCATGTATTAGATAAGAAAATAGGAAAATAATATAATTCGACACGTTACCGGAAACCTCAAAATGATGAAATAAAGTGTTTCCAGTTAAAAGAAAACACACGATTAAGTGTTATAAAATAAATAAAAGAAGTTTTAAAAGTTTTGTAAATTTTTATGTTTTTCGTCTTTTTGTTGGAATTTGTGAAAAGTATAATTTTGTGAAAATATTCTAAGTATAGAAATTTTAAAAATTCGCCATGACCTGTTTGTATATAGGACGTTTCCATATTTTTCAAAATTGCCAATTAACTAATGAAAACTATCCGAAAAATTCACAAGTATCCGTTTCAATAATACATACTCTAAAATATCAATTTGATACAATAACAAACCCGAGACGCCCCTTTTGGTTCATCAATACCGAAAGTGCACATATAATCAATAACGGCTATTCCGTATACTCACTAATCCAAACACTATTTAACCATATTAACCACCAAATATTAATTCACAAAGTTTGAAAAGAAATGAAAAGATGAAAAGATTAGTTAAGTGATTACTTACAAGTTAGAAGAAAAACCCTTTTTATAAATCCTAAACCTTTAAACTCCAAATCTTGAAAATACGATCAAAAGAAGCAAACGGAGCGAAGGCGACATGGCATCGGTGGCAGGTGACCGGCGGTGGGTGGCAGCGGTGATGGTGGTGGAGAGAGGTGGTGGTGGTTTTAGAGAGAATTCTAGAGAGTAGGAGGAGATAATGATGTTTCTTTCTCTCTCTAGAATTTAGAAAGTGGGGGTGAAGTGTCACAATTCTCAATTTCCGGTCATTTTCAAATTTATATTTCATTAACGTTTATTTTCTTATTAAATAAGCGCTATCGCGTAAACATTATTTGAATAATTGATCCGACACTTTCAAAAAAAAAAAAAAAAAAAAATTGTCATAATATATTTTTATACTCATTTAAGACTATAAAAATTATATTATTAGTTTACCGATATTTTCAATTTATTTTGTAAATAAATTGTTATGTATAAAATTTACGACGGTTTCGTAAATGCAACTTGATAATTATTTATTCACCAATTCTTCGAGAAATGTATTTTATAATTTTACGACTTGATATATTTTATTTTGTTCCGTAAAAATTGATTTCTAGCTAACGCTACATTTAATAATTAATTTTAAGTACCAAATACACATTATATACAACTTAAAATGTATCTAGACATAAAAAATTATAACTTTGCTTCCTCCATTTTGATGTTGTCGACATCCTCATACATGTCACTATCTTTTGATATTTTTTGACAAAAGATTTCACCTTTACACCTTTACTACAATTATCTCTTACATTTATTTATTTTTCTAAATAGAAAACACATACAATAGATAATCTAAGGGTGAAAGAAACTTGAAACACTCTCCTATTTTCTCTTGTGGTTCGGCCAATATCAAGAAAGCATGAAGAAATCCAAAGATTTCCAAGATCAAATGATAATATTAACTCTAGTATCACTTTTGTTTAAGGTTTTGCAATATAAACCTTGGGTGATTAGGAAAAATCCTTTGTTCTCATAAACCTCATCATATTACTTGTAAGCTTTTTATATTCATGATCATATTTCATATTCATTTTCATATTCATTTCATCATATTTGAGAAAACATGCAAGTCATATGATGTTTGTACCACTTTTCATTGATTTTAAGAGTTATATATATATATATATATATATATATATATATATATATATATATATATATAGTGTATGGTTATTTTGAACCAAAAAAGGTCGAGAACTGCGAGAACCGATCCTAGCCTTCCATTATTTGATCAATGGCTAAAATGACTTGTGGCATAATTGTAATAAAACAGAATATAATGTATTTATATGTAAATGATGAAAGGGTATTATGGGTATTGCACTAAACATATTAATTTATTGAAAAAAAAACCTGTAACTTATTTGATTAGATCCAAAATTTTAAGAGAAAATTTATCTCTCTCCAAACCCTAACCACCTTCTTATCTCCCCACTTTTGCACAGCAGCCATTGTAACCACCCTCCATTTTTTTTCCTTATTATTTTATTTCGTCGGGATAATCATGTGTCGAAGATTTTGACAACCAATTTTGGAGTCTCAGTTTGATTCAAAATTAAAACAGGTATACATTTCTATTTACTGTTCCTCGTAAAAAAAAAAGCCATTTGTTTAAAATCCTTTTTGATGGTAGAAGGACGGATTTATTGCTCTCAATTAATAATTGAAAATTACATATGTAATAGTTATTTTGCATGTTTGTTGTTTGATTTTTTTTATCTTTTTATTTTGAAAATTCACTCGTAATGTTCTTTTGATTTCTCTTTTTATTGATAAGATTTTATAAAATTTATATGTTGAAGTTTGTGTATGCATGTGCGCTTGTCTTACTATAGGTTTTTGTTATTTTTGTTTTGTTACACTATCAGTAAATCTAAAATTGAACAAAAGTTAATAATAAATGTTTTTAATTATGATATTTTTTTTGTTTGTGTTAATTTAAATAAAAGGTAATGGCAATCCACATATGCATTTTGAATATGAACAAGATGATTGTGTTATGGTATAAAATCAAACAGTTTGGAGTACCGAATTACTATTCAATTAAGATTGACATGTTTTGCCTTTTAGATTTGTAATGTATCTCCTTTTTCTTTAGTTGTAGATAGATAAATATGCATCTTTTTCAAGATTTAATTTGTTGGTTTTATAAAAATAATAGTGGAAAAGGATGTGCATATGCGTTTTATTGTTAATATAAAGTCAATAGAAGTGTGTGCATACGTGTTTCAAGGTTAATTGAAAGTCAATAGCATGGTGTATATGCGTTTTATGATTGGTATTTTAGGATTTTTGACATGGTTTAGGTTTGGTATGGTTTTATGGTTGTGAGCATCCCGAGATACATGTGCACAAGTATCATTTGTGCTTGATATAAGTAAGATTGTGCATATATGTTATTTATTTTTTTAAGAAAAGATTTGATATGTTGAGTTGATGGGTTTATTGAATCTAATATATGTAAACTTGGTTATTGAATCTAATATACGTTGATTTGATATGTTGAGTTGATGGGTTTATTGAATCTAACATATATTATTAATAAGATGAAAAATAAATTTTTGTGTTTTTTTTGTTTTTTGTTTAAGTGGGTGCGTTGATGGAGTCGAAATTCTGTAACTTATATATTGAGTTTAATCACACTATATATACATCTTGCATTACTCATGTTACTGTCGATAGATAAACACGTGATAGGAATATATACTATCTACGACTCTACTATTACAATCTCACCTAAACTGAGTTTTAGTATTGTTTTAAGAGTTGGATATGATTTGATTAGAATAATAATATTGCATACTTATATACAATTGTCAAAGCTGGTGAGTGGTTGGATCTGAACCTTTCAACCAAAGTGATATGAGTAATAAATTAACAAGTAATAGGCTTAACTAATTAGGCACCTTTACAAAGTCATTTCATGCAATAATCCTATCAATGAGCAAACGAAGATAGCTATTTGTAGGTTCATGAAGTAACACGTATGTCACATATCTCAGATTGTGCATATGTGTTTTGAGTAATCATTATTTGTTCTTTTTGTTTAAATTTTGTTGTTATGAAAGGATTGTGCATATATGTTTTGTTAGTTTTTATGATTCAATAATTCTTTTATTAATTGTTTGTGGTTACAGGTACGAGTATCATGAGCAATATGAAGAATGCACATGTATTTTGTACATACTATCTAGGACAAGATATTTATGCTAGAGATTTAAAGAGTAAAGACACAAGTGCATGTCATAGATACAAGTGCACATATACATACGAGAATCCAAAGTGTTCAAGGAGGGAAAATACATGTGCATATACGGCAACATATTTTTTGCTTTTAGAAATTTGTTTTTGAATTGTATATCACATGATTTTAAATTTTGTATTTAATGTTTTTGTTTTAAATTGTATATAATACATGTTAGATACCTTTGTTTGCCATTCCAGGCATTACAAACACATGTAAATTTACATTATCCAAAAAAACACATATGCACCTTACTAAATACACGTAAATTGAACATTACAAGCGCACGTAAATTTACATTATCTAAAAAAACACATGTGCGCCTTTACTAAACATGCATGCAGAAAAAAATATTCTAACAAAAAAAAAAAAAAAAAAAAAAAAATCTTAAATATAGGGAAAAAGCGGTTTTATTAAATGAAAATTCAAAAGAAAATAAAAATGTACTTTACTATTATACCCTTTTGAATTAAATAATAAAAATTAATATCTAAAAAATCGATTGGTTGATGGTGGTTCGCATGGTTCTCGACCTTTTATGGTTGAAAAGAACCCTTCCCTATATATATATATATATATATATATATATATATATATATATATATATATATATATATATATATATATATATATATATATATATATATATATATATGTCTTCCTATAATTATTTCTTGTAATATATCACTCTTGGTAATGCCTAGGAACCCATGACACCCTAAGAAGGTGTATGGTAGGATTAGAATAACCCGGAGTTGTTTTGATTAGGTTGGAATAGGTTTGGCGAGAAAAACTCATTTCGACAAGTTTTAAAAAGATACATCCATATTTTGAAAATCTGGAAATCTCGACAGCAGATAAAAATTTTTGGCCTAGATATTTAGAAAATACGCTCTAAAACGAAAACGTTGAAAATAGTCCAAAGGTTCAATGTAAAGTCAAGCAAGTTCAAAATAGTCAAAAGATTCAATATTAAGTTAAAAGAAATTAATTATATGTCAAAATGTTCAAATCAAGTTAAAAGAGATTTATTATATGTCAAAAGAATTAAATCAAGTTAAAAGAGATTTATTATATGTCAAAAGAATTAATCAAGTTAAAGGTGATTGATTATATGTCAAAAGAATTAATCAAGTTAAAGGTGATTAATTATATGTCAAAAGAATTAAATCAAGTTAAAGGTGATTAATTATATGTCAAAGAATTAAATCAAGTTAAAGTGTTCAAATCTATGCAAGATGTTCCTATCAAGTTAAAGAGTTTAACTATATGTCAAAGGTTCATATCCAGTTCAAAGTGTTCACTTATATGTTAAAGGGTCCAATTCAATTTAAAAGAGCTCAAATATACACCGTCGAAGGGTTCAAAACCAAGGTAAGTGATTCAAATAATAAGCGTTCATAACATAGTGATCAATTTAGTTCGGACACAATCTACTTACTAGCATAAGTAGTGAAACAAAAGAATAACAAGTTCATGATAGATCTAACAATATAGTTTAAGTTCATATAAGTGTAAAGTAAAAGCATGAAGTTGAGCATGTATCTCCCAGAAGAGTTTATAAAACAATTAAAGCGAGTAAAAGTGGAACTCACGAACTCACTGTTGCAATAGTTATGATGACAAAGTGGATGCCTGAAATGAGGCGCAACTCTCAACATGACCTATTAGAATGGTATGCTCTAATATAAGTCATGAAACAATGTCGTGCATGCAAACTCATATGATATCCATACCACTTGTACACTTTTGAAATATAAAGTTTATCGCCAAAATATAAGTTTATGACATCTCGTCATATTATAAAATACTTTACAAGCATTTACGTTGAACAACCTCCTACGATAGTCGTTTAGTGATTTATTGGTAAATATAATGTTTTTGTCGTAAAATGACACTTTTCATACTTTGGAAATATGCCCAAAATGGCCTCGTAGAACTAGTCGTGAAATATTATCGTTAAGGGTTAATGATGAAACTTCGGCGTTTTGAAAACCTTGCAACAATGTCTAGAAGTCGTATCATTTAACTTTTACCATCTGGATCTCGATCAGCGAGAAAATGGCTCTCAACATGATATTACAAAAGCATTGTTAGACTTAGGTTTATTTTGCTATTAGAAATTGTCAAAATAAATGGAGTTTAAATCGGGTTTCAAGCGTGTATATCTTGGTGGTTATAAGCTTGTTTTCTACTTTCTTTATATCCCGGAATCGTGATAATATATACTAATATATTTTGATAAGTCGACACATTTAATAACGCTTAAGATTCATTTTTGACTCGTAAAAGTTGATATAACATCTTTGAAGTTTACGAAGATAATTAGTTTTATCGTCAACTTGAAAAATTCATAACTTCTTCGTAATAGCTCCGTTTTAATCCATTCAAGCGGCCACGTTTCGTTTTAAAGCGTATTTTCTAAATATCTAGGCCAAAAATTTTTATCTCTCGAGATTTCAGTTTTCAAAATATGAATGAGA
Source organism: Chrysanthemum lavandulifolium (assembly GCA_022545495.1). Taxonomy (NCBI): domain Eukaryota; kingdom Viridiplantae; phylum Streptophyta; class Magnoliopsida; order Asterales; family Asteraceae; genus Chrysanthemum; species Chrysanthemum lavandulifolium. Next base: position 211,685,839 of record CM040241.1, read on the forward strand.
CCCTTTTAAAACTTGTCTAAATGAGGTTTTCTCGCCAAACCTATTCCAACCCAATCAAAACAACTCGAAGCTATTCTAATCCTACCATACACCTTCTTGGGGTGTCATGGGTTCTAGGCATTACCAAGGTGATATATTACAAGGAATAATTATAGGAAGACACACATATATATATATATATATATATATATATATATATATATATATATATATATATATATATATATATATATATATATATATATATATATATATATATATATATATATATATAACTCTTAAAATCAATGAAAAAGTGGTACAAACATCATATGACTTGCATGTTTTCTCAAATATGATGAAATGAATATGAAAATGAATATGAAATATGATCATGAATATGAAAAGCTTACAAATAATATGATGAGGTTTATGAGAACAAAGGATTTTTCCTAATCACCCAAGGTTTATATTGCAAACCCAAACAAAAGTGATACTAGAGTTAATATTATCATTTGATCTTGAAAATCTTTGGATTTCTTCATGCTTTCTTGATATTGGCCGAACCACAAGAGAAAATAGGAGAGTGTTTTAAGTTTCTTTCACCCTTAGATTATCTATTGTATGTGTTTTCTATTTAGAAAAATAAATAAATGTAAGAGATAATTGTAGTAAAGGTGTAAAGGTGAAATCTTTTGTCAAAAAATATCAAGAGATAGTGACATGTATGAGGATGTCGACAACATCAAAATGGAGGAAGCAAAGTTATAATTTTTGATGTCTCGATACATTTTAAGTTGTATATAATGTGTATTTGGTACTTAAATTAATTATTAAATGTGGCGTTAGCTGAAATCAATTTCTGGAACAAAATAAAATATATCGAAGTCGTAAAATTATAAAAATACATTTCTCGAAAAATTGGTGAATAAATAATTATCAAGTTGCATTCTGAAAACCGTAGTAAATTTTATACATAACAATTTATTTACAAAATAAATTAAAAATATCGGAGTAAACTAATAATATAATTTTATAGTCTTAAAATGAGAATAAAAATATATTATGACAATTTTTTTTTTTTTTTTTTTTTGAAAGTGTCGGATCAATTATTCAAATAATGTTTACGCGATAGCGTTTATTTAATAAGAAAATAAACGTTAATGAAATATAAATTTGAAAAATGACCGGAAATTGAGAATTGTGAAGTCAAGCAAGTTGAAAATTTTTAATATAAGGGTTCAATTTAAGGTCAAACAAGTTGAAATTTTTTAATATAAGGGTTCAATTTAAGGTTCAATTCAACTTGTTTGACCTTATATTGAACCCTTTGACTATTTTGAACTTGTTTGACATAATATTGAGCCCTTGACTATTCTGAACCTTTTTGATATGTTTCGAGCTCTTTGTTGTTCCCACTTTGAACTCGACTAAAATCTTTGAACTTAATTACGAACTTTTGAATGGAACTCTTGAACTTAAATACAAACTTATGACTTGTTTGAACTTATTGAACCGTCGTGTTATGACCTTGACCTAAAGTCTCCCATGTTCGAGCATCACTATAAAGTCTCCTTTGTTCGGAGCATCACTATAAAGCCTCCCGGTCCGGACGGAGAATGTCTCCCTATGGGAGCAGACATTTTCAATTAAGTCTCCACTTGTTCGGGGCGATTAGCAAATTCTCCCATGTTGGATGTTCTTGGTTGTATATTAATAGTTGTATGATGTCTTTCGTACATTCGCATTGTTAGTCTCCTATTAGTAGGTAGTATGGATAAGCTTTATTAGAATTCGGCGACCTACCGTCCATTATGTTACGGGGCATATTATTTATTCTAGGGGCTTTGCACAGCATACATTATTATATCGTGGTACTATGTGAACTATTATGACCACTTATACTCGACTACTAGACATACTATATTTTTGTGCAATGGGTTGTGAACACGAGGTTGCAAGTTTTGTATCGTGGAACTTGGGCCGGTGGATTCTGATGCCTTTGCTTTGTGAACTCATTTGACAGCGTGTGTATGAACATAAACTAGACATATTTTGGCGATGGGTTGTGAACACACACAGGTTGCAAGTTTTATAAGGCGAACTTGGGCCCAGGTGGATTTGCAATGCCTTTGCTTTGTGGACTATTCTATATGACCAAAAACTTTGCCTTTGTTGCATGAGCGCTCTTTAAAAGCTTTACTTGTTAACAAACTCTATGAACTCACTCAACCATTGTGTTGACACTTTTAGTATGTTTTATCTCGGTATCTAAGGCATTCACTTCATGGCATGCATGTGGACTTATCATAGAGTCGCGGTGTCGTAGCGTCTACCTATATTTATGCACTTAACTATCGTTTGATTGTAACAAACTCGTTTGATATATTGAAAATCTTTTGGGACCTAATCTTTGTAAACTCGATTATTTTATTGAATCAAGCGATATTTTCAAAGCGACACTTTAGGTAGTTCGATATAAGCTGTAACTGATGCTATGTGGTCCTCCCCAGTATTCCATTCCATGTAAAGCAGTAATTTGGGGTGTGACATGAAGTGAATGAAAAAATGAGGTAAGCTTGTTTATATAGTGGAAGCAAAAGATGAGATACGGGGATTATTGTCTCAGTTTTCTTTTCGTTCGTCATCAAAATGCTAGTTTTTAATCCGTTAAAATTATATCCTTAACTCGTAAAAATATAATATTTGCAAAAGCTAATAGATTATTAAAATACCTTCGAAATGAGTATAAATAATTAAATACGACAATATTCACCGAAAATATAAACACTATAAATTGGACTTGCGGTGTAAATTAGTCACAGGGACCGTTATTGTAAATTTTGTAAAATAAGGGTTCGGGGCTCGTTTAAGCTCGATAACATTTAATTTAAGACACGAAATTTACACCATTGAGTTTAACATAATTTTTCCACAGAGATTTAGCATTCATACGACTACTATCTCATAAATGTTATATAAATCTTATTCAAAATGTTTATTATTTATTGTGTAGTCGTCGGGTATCACGGGTAGGCTTTCTCCATAAAATAAAATCTTAACTTGAATATTCGCGTTTTTAACAAACTTTTTTGAATAAAATATTAAATAACTTATTTAATCATGTTTGTTTAATTAATTTGTGATAACTAAATACAAATTTAATTATTATCGTGTCAGACGCGTTACGTGCCGTCTTTCGTTATACGCGAAATAGTTATCTGATAAATAATCGAATGTGAACGAAATGCTTAGAAGGTAATAATATGAAAAATAAAATTTATTTTGGATTAAGGAAATTTGTCGGTTGACTACGGTTACGCAGTAACTGAGTTTACGTAACGGTAAACGTTAAATAGTCAAAAAGTCAAAGTCAAACCTGAAAAGTCAAAAGGTAAAATAGTCATTTAAAGTTTTAAAAAGTGCCAGTTGTCACAGTATTCCCCTGTTAAAAGAGTTCCGTCCCGAAACTCAGTTTGCATTATCCAATGGTGTAGTGTTTGGGAAGATGTGATGATACTTGTAGCAGATTTGGGTCTCACTAGGTTGTTTAAGGGTTTTCTCTTTGTTTGTGGGAGATTACTTAGGTTGTCTGCTATAGGTTGTTCCATCTTTGATGATTTGGTGAGGTACAATGATTCTTTGAGTAAACTCAATAGGGTGATGGTTCTAGTCTTAACTCCACGATGTTTCACAACCTCGTTACTGTGGGTACCTCTAAGTTTTCTCAATCTTAATTCAATGTCGGATCTACATCCCAGTGACACAAAATTCAACCTGTTTTGATGTAAGGTGGTAAAAAGGGCATGATTGCTAGTCTTTAAGATTTGCTCCGGAATTGTGCACTTTTCTTTTTAGAGGGAAGAAGAAAATTTTGTTAGAAAACTTTATTTGAGTAAATGTTTATACAAATTGACCAAATTAACTTTCCAAGTATTACACATTTCTTTGTTGGGAATTAATAGTTACCTAATATGACACGGTTTTCAGAAGATTTAAAATTTTGTAAAACGAGTTTTCAATCATGGTGTGGATGAGATAATTCTCACAAAAAAAATTTACGTTTGATATTCCTTAACAAAATTTTGACTAGAAGAATTTAACCCACCAAAATAGGTATTTCAGAAAAATATCACTACAAGTTTTATGATTTTTACTAAGATTTTGTAAATGTCTGCCTCTGAAATTTAAACATAAAAAAGAGTGCGGTTAGGCATATATGAATAATGTTTTTAAGAGTTATTTCGGAATTGAGTGTCTCTTTCCCAGGGGAAATAGATAATTTTTTTTAATCTTTAGTCAAGTCGTGTTTAGTCGAATTGAATATATATATATATATATATATATATATATATATATATATATATATATATATATATATATATATATATATATATATATATATATATTTAGTCTTTAATCAAATGCGTGTTTAGTCGAATTGAATATATATATATATATATATATATATATATATATATATATATATATATATATATATATATATATATATATATATATATATATATATATATATATATATATATATATATATATATATATATATATATATATATATATATATTTCAAAAACACAAATATTTATATGAGATAGATAGTTGGGTAAGATGTTTGCGACCTTGAAGGGATCCTAATTTAATAAAACCGGTTTATACACGTGATGTAAATAAGACAATTTCGCCAAAAAGTCGGTTTTGATATTTGTTAGCATAAGAGAGTTTGATAAGGTTTGACCGTAAAATTCTAACTCGTTAGAATAAATATTTTTAGAAAAGTTGTCACTACGGGGTTGACATGGACGCAATTTAAAGAAAGATCTTCGAATGTGAAGATGTCAAGAAAAAAGGTGTAGCCGAGTATGTATGACCCCATAAGTTTTAGATGCCTAAGGTGAGAGTCCAGTTGTTAAGTTAGGTAGGGTTAGATAATTAATGTTAGGCAGAGCTCATAGATATAAGTATTCAACTTGTTTAGGCAGTACTAGAAAGTATCAGGATTTAAACTGTTGCACTAGTGATCTGAAGTGAATAAATCCACATGATACCATGTTGAGAGATGTTTATTTTGTTTAAAAGAGAGAGTTGTGTATTAATAGTCATTTGTTATATTAAAGGTTTAGCTCGAAGTGTTTATTAGAGGGACCCCATTATAGGGAACGAAGAGGCCGGGTAGATCGTACATTGGCGAGATGGTGTCAAGGCATGGTATGTAGTTATCCATGGTTTCAGACAGAGGTGTTTGATTTACTTCTAAGGTTTGATTTATTTATGAAGGAAAATCTTGGTATAGTAGTAAAACATATGTTGAAAAGATGATAGGTATCATGTGAATGGTTGAAAAAAATGATAGGTACTTAAAAAATTACTTCATTTTTCTCCCTTTAGTTACTCATGCAGCATCGTAGTTGTTGGATAAATGAGAAGACATTTGACCAAAAGAGAAAAGGAAAGAATGATACAACAAAAAAAAAAAAAAAAAAAAAAAAAGATGGTGGAAAGTGATAAAGTTGGGGATTTTTTTGGCCATTTTAATTCCTTTTTTTTTAACGTTTTTAAAGAAATTGATTTGATATACTTGTCAAGAATTATATTTCATTGTTTTGTTCAACAAGTTTCTAATGGCCACAAAGAAATGAAGATTTTGATGATAGATTATAACAAAAGATTTGTTGATTATGGTTTGTATATGTCCTATAAAGGAGAATTAGTGTCTATTGCAATTTTAAACAACAAATTGCTAGTATTTCTTAGCATATATAGAGTATATGAAACCAATATATCCAAATTTTATAAATCTTTTCTTTGGAAAAATGATGGTTATATATGATATAAACGTATAAGAATTGTAGGCAATATGGTTTATTGTTCAACTTTTGGTTTTTTTTTTTTTAAAAAAAAAAAGTTCATCAAGTTGGTTTTCTTCTAGCACAAGAACCTTGTTAGTAATTAAGATAGTGTCGTCATGGCTTGTAACTCAACAACTTTACATAGTCAACAAGTTATCCACGGCATTAAAATTAAAAAATTCACAAGACGGATTTGAAACAACTAAACAAAAATCATCGTGAAACACTTTAATTTACGCATGTATGTACGTTAATGAAAAACGTACGCAGAGAAAATTTTAAAACACAAAATAATAGAAGATCAAAATATTATAATTACATTATAATATGAATATTCGTATATGGTATGTTTCTTGTTTTCATGTAGCGTATAACGTAAAACAAAACATTATGTGAAACGTAAATATGCTATGCATGCATGCATATATGCATGACATACAATAGAGTACGTAAGATTAATCATCTTTTTCGTCACTAACAGTTTTATTTCAGTGTGACCAACCTTCTTTCTCAAGCTCTTGGTCAAACCCGTAACATCAACACCAGTACCGATCACAACTACTTGATTTTTCAATGAATCCTCCCCTTCCAAGGCAACTGACTCAACACCTGTATGAATAATTGTGCATCGATTAGTTATCACATACATATACACATATATAGTTATATATTACTTATGATCTTACTCCAATTTGGAAGAATCAATAAAAGCACTCTCTAGGGCTTATTAGCTGACCAATTTGAAGTTATAGCTTATTTATATTTGTTTATAAGCCCAAAAATCTGAAAACGTGAGAGTAAATGGATTTTCCAAACCATAAGCCATAAAAATAAGCTGATACAAACACCCACAAATTAAAGAAGCATACACACATACCACGGGTCTCGGCTACAACTTGGAGAGCCTTTGTCTGGCATGTCTTGCACCTCATTGCAACTTCTAGAACCATCTTTTTCTATCATAATGATAATTAAATTAGTATAAACCTTTATAAAATTAAACCATTGTGTAATTGATTAATTATATTACCTTGGCCATGATAGTTTTTGTGAAAGTTGCTAAAACTAATTGCTCTTGTGTGTGTTTCAGTGTTTGTGTGTGTTTTGATCCTTAACCATGTATGTCATATATATATATAGGCATTAATATATCTTTAGTGTAGAGATGGATACGAATAGACATGAGAGACCGGGGTCGTTAATTTCTAAGAAAATGTCATGACATTTCTTCCATAAATCAAAACATACGAATTGAATTTAAGCAATTAATGTTGACTCATTATTACTATAATTTACTTCATTGCCAAGAAATGTCATAGTCGATATATGTATATGGCTCACATTGTGTATTAAATGTGTACAACTGCCTACCAACTAATAGCTTTGAAATAAACGCATTGTTACAGATTTACGATTAGTTATGTATGAATGTAATGGTGCCTTCATTTTCTACAACTGCTCCAAAATTTTCTTAGAAATTTCTATCTATTTACAAACTTTTTTCGGTGAATGAGTTTGTCAAATTTTAATAATACATAAATCTTAATTTCAAACATCTTTATATACTGTATAAAAAGAAAAGAATTTTGAATGTCAATCCATGACGTCATAGCTGACGGCATTAATACCGCGTCACATTGTGCTTTCATTTTCCTTCTAACCACATTTTTTGCTAGCCTCAATTGAACGATAAGGTTTTTATATATTTACATAAAAGACCTTAAGATAATGCTAGATCATTATATATGTCCGTGTTTTCCTAACATATCAAGTTTAACATATACACTTAGATGAGGTGCTAAGTCAACTTTGTTTCTTCACATATTACTCATTATAAAATATAGTGACAATTGCAAATATACTTATTAAACCTTGCATATTTGCATATATATCAAAACATTTAAATTGCATTGTATATCATGCATTAAAATTTTGTATTATAGGAAAATATGTAATTTTTTTTAGTTTTAGTAGGTATATATACAATTCCCCGTAAAATATACTAATCCCAAATTAGAATGGGTACAACAGTGAATTTTTACGGACTACGTTTTCTACTAATTAAGCCTCTTATTGGTGGATTCTTAATTACTTACCTACAATTAAGCACAAACATTATGTTTGTGGATATTGTGGCACTTTCCTATTGGTAGGATTGTGGTGTTGGTTTTCCTGTTCATCTTCCATTCCGTGTAATTACTCCATAATCCAAAAAAAAATGATGTTTACCTTATGACTCTTTATATGCATTCTCTCCCAAACACGTGTACCTATACACCCATAAATCAGAATGACACATCCAGAAAATTCTTGAATCATCAAATCATACTAACAAAACCCATATAACCTATTTCAAACCCTCTTTCCAAAAAACACTCGCCAGAGACTGAAAACCAATCAGTAAAAAATCAATCATGTTGGGTGAAGAAAAAGCGCATCAACTGATGCAGTATTTACTCAGTGATCAACCTGAGGAAAAAGAAGAAGATGGTGAGGAAAAAGAAGTTGAATCGGAACATGAATCTAATCGTCAACCTGAGTATGCTTCCGTACCATTCATTGTTAAACCCTAATTCCCATTTTTTTAGTCAATTTTATTACAATTGTTCAGTTGGAATGTGTGAATTAGGAAATTAGGGTTTATAATTTTTTGCTTAATAATTAGATATATATATATATATATATATATATATATATATATATATATATATATATACATGTATGATTCTTCATGTATGATTCTTGGATGGTGATATTGGTAATGACCAGTCGCCATGTTGCTCGAATGTTACTGAAACAGATTATACGAAGTTTCCAGACGTTCAGGTTTAAGGTTAGTAGGAGTCATGTTGTACATTATCATGTTGTTTTCAAAGTTGGTTTCGTTATATGACAAAATGGAAGAGTCACGTGTTATGCACGTGACTAGTTTAAACAAACCCAAACGCGCCCAACCAACAATAACGACTTTGTATAAATACTTGTCTTTTCACATTTAGCAAGTTAGTCTTTGATGTAAACACTTATCCTTTCTTATTTTTCTCTCTCAAATCATTGTAACAAACTATCTTCCATTAATAGTCCAATTAATTCAAAATTCCTTCTTTTATTGAATTTCCTGTTAATAGGATAGATCTTCTTCGATTCACTCGTTGAATCCTGGAAAGATCATATCAATTGGTATCAAGAGCCACTTTCCCGGCTAGATAGATCCCAAATTTTGTTAAAGATTCATTCATACTTTCATTTCCGAGCCAAAATCCAAAATACGTACCAATATCATTCGTCTTTCCGATTTTCCAATCACAAAACATGTTATTGTGTCAATTCTTCATAGTTAGTTACAAATCTTGATAGTTAGTTACATTTCTTGAAAAGTTGTTACAGTTGTTACTCTGTTTTGTAAAAGTTTGTTACTCTGTTTCAATTCTTGGTTCACTTTTGATCAAAATGCCTAGTTTAACACGTTCTAGTACTAGTAATAAAGATGATAATATGAGCGAGATGATGAGGCAACTGAGAGAACACGGGGGCAGTAAATTGGAAAGTTTTAAGCTTGATTCGATAACAGAGTTCAGGGGTTAAGGAGTGGTGTTGCTGATGGTGATCAACACATGGTAGTAAGAAACCAGGGTGAAAACCAGAGGCAAAACAATCAATTCACTAGGGTTACAAAGCTTGGATTTCCACAGTTTGGGGGGAATAATGTGAGGGAATGGTTGTATAAATGTGAGCAAATTTTCAGAGTTAATGGAGTACCTGATGAAAGGAAGGTACCTTTACTCTCTGAGCATCTCACTGGCATTGCTTTATAGTGCCATAAGGTTGTTACAAGTTCATATTTCTTGGGAAAAGATGTGGCCTTGATGACTTATAGAAAGTCAATTTTGCAAAGATTCGGTAATGTTAAAAAAACACAATTTTCTTGTAATAATGTTAGGAGTTCAAGTTTTAGTTTGTCTCTTGATGATGATTTGGAAGAAAATGTGGTATATGGTGGTTATTATCAGGTGAAAGATGAAAAAGATTATAGTGCACATATGATGTTTGATGAATTGCCAATAGAGAAAAATCTCAAACAAGAAGTTGTTACAGATTGGAATGATATAGAAGGTGATGAGGTTATGAAATCAAGTAATGCAAATGAAGTGATTGAAGTAACCATTGGTTTGATGGGTACTCGTTTGATGGGTTGCGATGAAACATTGAAGAACAAGAACAGCCCAACAGTTTTTCATCACAAAGATTTAAGGGAAGTTGATGGGAAAACATTTATTGAAAATGGGTCTAATCTAGACAAGATTCAAGAAGCTCAAACGGGTGCTCCTTGTTTTGAAGATTATGAAATGGGTTTTGATAAAGTTCCTGATGAGGTCGGGAAAAGTAGTGTATTGGAAGTGAATGAGTCAAGTAGAGTGGACGTCAATGGGGCGGTGAGTTGTAAAGAGGGTGGGAAATATCATGGAAATGAACCAAGTGGGGCGATCGATGACGATATTGGTTTAAAGGACCTCGTTGAATTTAGTAAAGCATGGGATAAAGATGGGAAGAAGACATCAAAGGATTGTATTTTTCATCAACCACGTGATTGTGGTGTTGGAAGTGGTATTGCTGGAATTGATTCCATGGAGTCAAAAAATGGTCAAACAACTGTATTTGAAGATGCTATCAAATCAACAGGATGCAGATGGATTTGTAAGGAACACATGGATAAAACCTTCGTAGAAGACATGGAGTTGGAGAGTAAAGTGGAAGCTGCTGACATATGTTTGGTGGGTTTTGATGCATCTGTTCATGAAAGTGTGGATATTGAGTTATTTGGTTATTTTTATTCGGATATGGGAAGCCGTTTGAAGTGGATCAAAAGGTTTGTTGGAAGTCGAGAGCGCCTTTTATTTTGTTTAGTGATGAGATAGGTAGGCAAAGAGGAGCGGGTTTAGGATGGGAAAATGATGAAAGGGAACAGACCATTCATCAGTTGTTGGCATAAATGGATGGGTTTGCTGGTAATAATATGGGAGTTATTGTGTTGACTGCTACTAACAGGTTTGATGATGTTATTGATTCGGATTTTTTGGAACCAGGGTGTTTGGATAGGTATTTGTGTGATGATAGAACTGATATAGTTTACGCTTATGGTTCTGATATTGCCAATCAAAGTAGCTGCTGGACAAATGTTTCAATAAGGAAAGAAGATGTTATTGGAAAGGAATCTAGTTTTGGTCAATTGAAGTTTTATATATGTCAATGGTCGAAAAGGAGAAAGAAATATGTGACGGTTGATTATTTGAAATGGCCTACAATGAAGAAAATGGGTGACACACAATGCAAAGTTAAGTTTAGAAAAGGGAGTTTGATATGTGGAAATGGCCAAGGAGGAAAAAGGAAGTTATGGGTTGTTTGGGTAAGAATGAAGATTGCTAGCACACTTGTTGACTGAGAATGGGAATGTTTAGATTTGAGTTGCTGATAAGGGATGTTGGAGCTAATGATTAAGGTTTTGTATAACCCCGATTCTTGAGATCAAGAATATTTTAAGGGGGATGGAATGTTATATGACAAAATGGAAGAGTCACATGCTATGCGCGACTAGTTTAAACAAACCCAAACGCGCCCAACCAACAACAACTACTTTGTATAAATACTTGTCTTTTCAAATTTAGCAAGTTAATCTTTGATGTAAACACTTATCCTTTCTTATTTTTCTTTCTCAAATCATTGTAACAAACTATCTTCCATTAATAGTCCAATTAATTTGAAATTCCTTCTTTTATTGAATTTCCTGTTTATAAGATAGATCTTCTTCGATTCACTTGTTGAATCCTGGAAAGATCATATCAGTTACGTTATTGAGCTGTCAGTTTATTTTTCCAATTTTTAAAAAATATTTCATATAGGGGTCTCTTCTTCTTGCAATTTAAGGCGTCATCAGGTCCGCCAAGATAATAGTTGAATGAACCATAAGACTTAGAAAGAACAAGGAATTTTGGATTTGTTTCCCAGTATTGAGAATGTTCCGGTTCCAAATCTCTTGGTTTGTAATAATCTTTCCTATTTCATTTACAGATTCTACACTTTGTGTAAATATCGACTTCTATATATAATTTGAATATTTTGCATATTTCGGTACGCAAAACCCGAGACTTTCAACTGAGTTTGCAAAATTTTTAAGACCCAATTGGCATTACCCGACCGTTCTGTGGTTGCACCCGACTCTTAAGATATTTAGCAAAAGAGGTATTACCATTATAAACTACACATAAAAGTATTTTACATATCTGTAGTTAATTATATGATGTTTAGATTAATACTTGGTGCAAAAGGGTCCACAAGACATATACATGTTACTTCATTGCAAATCATATTAACTAGATTAGACTTTCAAGATTATAATTACAGTCTTTTGTTTAAACTAATAGCACAAATTTGAAAAAGCCATATAATCTTGTATTTTTTTAAAACTTAACCGTATTAGTTTTTAGGAGAGGTGAATTGGGTAGGACGGGCGGGTCGGGTTGGTTCAAGACACTAATAAATGAGGATTAGTGAAGGACGTAAACGTGTTATAGGCTGTTGATCCCGGAAAAAAGGCATCTGTTTAAAAGTTGTATGAAAAAGCATGTTAGAAAAATAAGATACTTCATCAGGGACATGATTGCTTTTAAAGGCTAAAGTGTCACAACCTGCTGTGGTAGAGCAAAGTTTGCAGGGCCATTGTATCCTGGCATGATATCTATGGGTATACTTGCAACAATCTAATACAACCATAAATGATTAAGATTTAATTTGATGTTTGCTTATGGTTTTAATGGACAGTAAATTCTTAAAGTACCAGAGTCAAAAAGATATCCAGGTCTTTGATAGGCTCAGATAACTTACATTGATCCTTGGAGGCCAAGTTCTGCAATTAATGATTGTTTACTACATGTGATCACCAATATGTACCTTTTTTATAATTTTTAGGTAATGAATTAAGTTGGATAATTCAACAACAACATGTAGCTTCATTACCTGGCCATTAAGAAGCCCATGCTGAATTTGTGTCTGCGCCAATATGGATAGTTTGAATCGATGCTGTTATCGTACAAACTGAATATTGAAATGCAGTTATTATAGGTTTATTCTGCAATTGTGCATGAGTGAATAAACGAAGTAGGAACATGCACACATGTAATACATGGATTATTACCATGCTAGCGAAACCATTTGATGATAGTTTAAATATGTTTCATCGCCTCATGCTGTTTTAATGATGCAAACATTTTTTATGCTAACCAAGTGCCATTTTGACACTTATGCCTAAGCTAAATAGATAATGTATACTAATTATGACGTAAACAACATGTTTGTTTTGCATATCAGGTATGTATTGATCTAAAAGTTTAAGCTTCCTGTAAACAACAATACGTGCAACATATAAAAATATTTTTTTTATATGGATTTAAGCCCCACATATACATCGAGGAATTAGAGAAGTAACCGGGATTGGGATGTTGCTCATGCTTCTAAAATATTTCACTGAAAGGGTACGTGATTAATCTTTTTATAGTTATATTACTGTTACAACTGTGAAATATGAACTTCCTATGTTGAATGAGTGTGATTATTTAGATTTTGAATCTTATGTTATATACTCTGTTAGTGCAAAATCTATACAGTGTCTTTATATTTTAATGATGACAAACATGCAACCTATAACACATAATGTAAAGCGCACAAGTTACTTGTTTACGCAAATCATCAATGCATGCACGCATCAACATCTTCCGACGTCTCAAGTTTGAATCACTTAAAGTATGTACAAACAAGTTGCCAAACTAGTTAAGTGACCAAATAAATTATTTTTGTCCTCAAATCTCACATTTTTATAAATGTGACAAAACCTTTTTACAAAAATAAATTATACAAATTATTTTTGTAATTATAAAGAAATGTTTTAATAAGAAAATAAATTTGAATTTCAAACTTGAATTTCAAATTCCCAACATCTATTTTTCCGTCCAAATCAGTTACATTTTCACCGGAAAAACATTTCACCACTAAAGGACAAAAATTGCTGGGAAGGTCCCTTAAGCAGGTGACGGTCCCGTATATATATGGGACCGTCCCATGTTTACGGGACCGTCCCCCGTTCCTCAAGCTGGCTATAAATATTGCTCTGTTTTCTTCAGAAAAATTAACTATCTTTAGCACAAAATTTTCTATATTCTTAAATCTCTCAAACCTCTCTTATTTTATCATATTAACTTGTTTGAATCTTGTTTAAATTTGATTCTTACTTCCTTCCCTCAAGTGAAAAGAGAAGAACTTTCATCATTATCTAGATACTAAATTATGAAGCCTAGCTAGTCCATGTGTAACATTTGTTACATATAGATCGAGTCCAAATATTTTGTAACATGTAAATTCAGATGAGGTGTAAGTCCGTGAAGTGTCATGTGTATCCGGACGATGTGTAAGTCCGTGAGGTGTTGTATGTAGATCGGGTAGCTCGGTTAGATCGGGTTGATCGTGTTGATCGGGTTGATCGCGTTGATCATGCAGATCGTGTTGATCGTATTGATCATGTAGATCGTGTTAATCGTGTAGATCATGTTGATCGTGTTGATCTTGTGGATTGGTTCTAGCAAAGATTAGAACTCGACATTTTTCTTAGTGTCAGAAATTGGTGTAAGCAATGGTGTATGGTCTTCTCCGCCTAAAGGGATCTTATTGATTAGTGAAGTAACTCCCGAGTTGGGTACTCGGGGAGTGGAGTAGGGCGAAGAGGTGCTTCGTGATCGAACCACTATAAATCATCATGTCCGATTTTCTCTTTCCTTTACTTATTGCTTTATGTTTATATTTGTTTTTATTACTTTTTATTAAGTAGTATTATTATGGCACTTGTGATGATTGCATGTATAGCTTTATATTCATATTTACTAGCTAACTTAAAAAATGCAAAACATCAAAAAATTTCATCACATGTCTCAGAAACGCCACTGGTGACTGTCCTGTAAATAGACAGGCGGTCCCCCATATATATGGGACCGTCCATACATTTCAGGGACCGTCCCTAGTTCAATCAAAAGTAACTCAATCATTTTAACTATGTGTTGTGGTTATGTTTGTGTGATTGATTGTTTATATTGTATTGATGTATTGTGAGTCTTGGTTTAGTAAACATACTTGTAATTACGTAACATATTGATGCGTGGTTCGGGGTCGAAAGACTTCCTTTCTAAAGAGTAAGTTTTACAACCCACTAGGCAGTGTACCTAATCATTGCAGTGTAGTATGAGTAAGCCCAGGGGGTTGATCGTTCTCTAGAGGAATAGAGATGCTAGTCAAGATATATGACGGAAAGGCAAGGGTGAGGGTAATTCTTTTTAGTCTTTTTTATTAAATAGAAAGCAATAAAAATCTCGGGTTGAAGGAGTGAGAGTTTTTAACTAATTAAACTACTACTAAACTAAATTCAATGAAAGTAAATTAAGATTCTACAAGGTAAGTGATGCGTATCTACTTATGATATATTACTCCTTGCTAGCTATCCAATTCTACCTACTGAATGTCACATCCTTGCCTAATTGATGCGTTGTATTCCATGTTCTAATCATAGGGTGGTGCATAATTCCCCAATTTTATGAATCGTAACTCTCCTCTAGAACACCGAGATCACCAAATACCGAGGTATCTCCACCAGATATCCTATTATCCTTAAGCTACAACTCAAGAAATAAACACAACGAGAGCCTATAGTACACTCTAAGGCTTTATACTATTTAGGACGTCCAAGCTCGCAACAATTAAAGAAGAAGCCAGTTTTCCTTAATCTAGCGTCTACCAATTAGGATAAGAGACAGTAGGATGCAAGAATTATAAATTAAATCAATTAGACTCATTGAATTTGTCACACCTTAATTATGAAGATAGACACAAGAATCAATAAGAAAACAATAAGATCTAATTAATTATATACAAGTTTTATACAATCATAAGCAAACACTAGGTGAATTAGCAAAGCATAATCAATGAATAATAAGCAACAATAATTATAATAGAAGACATGAATTAAGGTAGAATCAGTAAACCATTATAATATGTTTATGGAGTGATTAAAACCCTTTAAGTTTTTGTAAAAACACCTACCTAAACCCTAGAATCGGACTTAGGGTTTAGGGCTTACAAAAAGTGAAGTAATGAGGTTATATTTAAAGGCAGATTTCTGTTGGCAAAGAGTGATGGAGTCACAATTCCTTTTTAATCAAATCATATATTTTTTCTTCCCGATCGTTTCCTTTTTTGAATCGCCTAAATCCAAGTTCGTATGCAAAAGATATGGCCAAAACAGTATCAGCTACTTCGTGCGCATGTTGTGATAGTCTTGATCAGCTTGTGATGGCATCGCTTTGTAGTTGTGACATCTTATGGGTTGCATGTGACGTCTTCGGGGGATAATCTTGGTCATCTGGTGTGAAATAAGAGAGTGAAGGCCTTCTGAATTAAGGCGTGACACCGTTAGTTTTAAGACCAAAATATGTTCTGAGCCGTCGCTTGAGAGGTTTTGGAACACCATGTAAGCGACGGCGTCGCCCTTAGAGTTGGGACACCTTCAGGCTTTAGAAATAGCCTTGTTTTCTTAACTTTTCGTTTTCTTCATGTTTTCACTCCTTTTAGTCCAAAATGCTTCATTCCAGCAATTTGCTTCCAAAAGACCTAAAATGTGAAAAGGAACAATTTTAAGCAGTAAGGATATAAAATGTAACGATTTAGGGCTTAAAGAAACTGCTCGGCCAACTTAATTCTAGTAACATTCACCGCATGCGACAAGTATCCGCACGCAATGAATATACTAGACTGGTGGGACTTGATGACGTATAGCGCGTATAGAAGGCCTACTGGCCTAATTCGTGCTATACACATACTGGGCTCAGGCCCAACAACGAAAAAAACTACGAATACTGGACTAACAATAAGCCCAATAACGAAATTGGCTATGGTCCAGACTCAAAGACGCATGCAGGATACTTAGCGGACCAAACCTCCAGCCGCAAAAGGCATCTTGTGCCCACATCCATGATTACCACGGGACCTTGCCTGACAAGGGCCCCACTCCGGCCGCCCACTCTCATATGCGAGTCGTTAGGAAACCTAGCTGTAAACCTCGTCAATAAAAGGGGCTCTAATCCCCATACAAGGTACAACTTTCTCTCTCATAATAACACACACACACACTCTTGTTATCTCTGACAAGAATGTATACTTACTCTCGCCGGGAGTCTAATCGTAGGGTCCATCCCCACGGTAAGTGATAAGGAATTAAAACGTACACTTTTAGGGAGTCATTTAAGCCCTAAATCGACCACTTTTATATCCGTTACTACTTAATTTTGTTCTTTTCACATTTTAGGTCTCTTGGAAGCAAAATGCTGGAATGAAGCATATTTGGACGAAAAGGAGCAAATACATGAAGAAAATGGCAAAGTCAAGATCGAAGCCACTCAAGCTGCTCAAACAGAACCTGACGGTGTCCCAATCAAAGAGCGACGCCGTCACTCTATGAAGATTTGATCAAAACATGCATGCGACGACTCAATGGAATTTCTTGTCCTAAAGCCTGACGGCGTCACGCCTTAATTCTGGAAGGCATCACTCAAAAATCTACTAAATACTGACAGCGTCACACATCTCAACTGACGCCGTCACAAGCTGATCTAGACTATCACAACATGAGCACGAAGTAGTTGATACTGTTTTGGCCATAACTTTTGCATACGAACTCGGATTTATGTGATTCAAAAGCCCGCGCGACCGGAACGAGAAAATATACAGTTTGGTGAAAAAAGTCTTCGTGACGCTGTCACTTTGTCGAGCTGACACCGTCACCTTTTGCTGATAGAAAATCTGCCTATAAATAGAACATTATTACTTTACTTTTTGTAGGCTCTAAACTCCAACTCCGATTCCAGGGTTTAGATAGGTGTTTTTCCAGCAATTTAGAAGGTTTCAATCATTCCAAAAAAATCTTGTAATGGTTTGTTGATTATATCTTAATCCATATCTTCAATTTATCATTATGACTACCCCATGTTCAATTGATTGTGTGTATGCTTGCTTGTTTACCATGTCTAGCTAAATTTCTTATGTGTTTCCTTAGATCTATGAAACCTAGTTGTTGATTATTGTTAGGTTGTTTCTTATCTTAATTGTAAATTGGCCTAGGAGTTCAACTAGGCATCATTCGTTGTATTTAATGCTTGAGTATGATATGATGTGGTCTATGGATGAAATAGCTTAGGCTTGCCGACTTCGTAGGTCACATACGAGAGATAACCTCAAAGAACTAGGGGGCACACATACCCTACGACCTTAGTGTGGAAAACTAGAAGGGGGTGTTGAATAGTTTTACCAATTTAAAACTTCCTTTTAAATATTTAGATCGACTTATGTCAATCTATTTAGATGTGTATGTTGGACGTTGATAGATAGATATATAAAAGTGTAATGAAAGAGAAAGAGTAAGAAGCACATAACCACGACACGACTATTTATAGTGGTTTGGCTACAAGGACACCTTCCTTGCCCTACTCCACTCCCCGAGTCACCTACTCGAGAGTTCGTAAACACTACACGACACCAATCTCCTTATGGCGGAGAAGCCTTCACAACGTCGCCTACTCTTTTTCCTGTACTAGGCTAACCACCGGGTACTTTCACTCCAAGGTGAACCACGCCTAAAACAACGTCGCCTACCCTTTATCCGGTAATAGGCTAGATACCGAGTTCCATTACAATGGAGGAACTACTACCCAACACTACACCAACGACTAATCCCAAAGGAGACCAACTCCTTATTACAACATCATCAAGGATATCAATATCCTAAGATCTAATACTAATCTATCTTGTACATCGAAACACACCATATCGAATGTACATCTAAGGCACCTTTCACTAATGCATTTGACACAACGCTTGGCACCTTTCACTAATACCTTCTTCTTGACACCTTTAGCATTCTTCACTAATGCTTTTGACACGGACGTGAAGCACCTTTCACTAATGCTTTCGTCTTGACTCTTTCGGCATCCTTCACTAATGCCTTCAACACAACACATCTATGGAGGAAGAAAGAACTATCAACAAGAGAACCTCAGTTGTCTTGATGATGATGAAGCATGGCAACTCATGGACTTGAGCTTGCTCGACTTCAAGAAGTGGTGATCTCGCCTTTAAGAGGAACCTAGAGAATCACACAAAAACAAAAGACAAACTACATAGAAAGATCCCTTAGGATAAGTGGTTAGAGAGTTACAATACTTGGGGAAAGTATGTGTGAAAGTGGTGAGCCAAAAGGAAGAAATGGCTCAATATTTATAAAGGAGAAAGCTTACTGTTCCCCGGATCCCACGGATCCTCCCACAAGGGATCCGCCTAGTGTAATCCTAAGGATCCATAGGACGCTCCTCTTTGCCCATGGGTATTTTGGTTATGGGTCATGGGTTATGGGTTGATCCATGGGTTTCTTATTTAGATACAATGTATCTCATGAGTTCAATGTACCTAGTCAAGTGGTTTGGATAATACCATGGGTTATGGGTCAATACCATTTGTTAGTTTTTACCCATTTTAGTATATACTAGGTAAGTATATATTTACCCAAATATGTAAACACTAGTTGTTGTACATATGTATTACTAAATCATAAAATCACTTATACTTGTTTTAGTGTTTTATGTGAAAGCGTAAGTATGTTAGAAAACTATTGGCTCAAACAGTTTACGTATTTTATTTATTTCGTTAAAATGATTTTACGTTTGTTATCGATAAAACATTAGAAGATCGTAAAATATAAATAAACGTTTTTACGGCTTATTTGTATTAACAATCTCCCCCTTTTTGTTGATGACAAAACATAAAATTATTTTAAGGAAAAATTAGAATTCGTAAAAAGTTTGAATTGGAGTTTTTACTCTCTTCTCCCCTTTTTGTCGAAACAAAAAGAGCGCCGAAAAGAAACTAACACAAGGTTTTAAGAAAAACATGTAAAAATAAAAAAAATGTAAAGGAGAGCAAGTGACAAGAATGGTTCTCGTCTTAACTCCCCCTTGACGAGTCTATCCCTTTGTGAGGGCATCAAGTACATACAAATAAGTAAGCTAATGTATTGCAATTATGTTTGCAAATGGTTCGTCCTTGTGACAAAAATGCTCCCCCTTGAAGATTGCAACGTTGCAATGGGGTGTCATGAAGTATAATCCAAATAAGGATTATGTTTGCAAATGGTTTTGCAATATGGTTTGACACAAAGCTCCCCCTAGCTTTATGGTGTCAAAATCTTCATGTGTATTTTGAAAATCTACAAAATAAAGGTTAAAAAACAAGATTATAGTGCATAATTTCCTGCAAATAAGACTCAAGTTAGTAGAATTTTGCTTTCTGTTGCACGGATCCCGCGGTTCCCTTCTTGGAGGGATCCGTCTAGGCTTTTTCAAAGGATCAAATGCATGCGGTGACATATTTTCAACAATTGTGATATTCCAAACAATGCTAAATATGAGAGTGAGATATGTGTAAATAATACACTCAAAGCAATATGGCACATAAGATATCATTCAATAAAATAAAGAGATAATCAAACAAATCTCTAAAACTAAGAGAATGATCTAGCCATACATTTTCTCCTAATAAGTTACTAATGCCTAGAATGCAACAAAGTGATAGAGTCTAAGGATGAGTAGACTTGTTGATTTGGTCCAATATTTCAAGAAGATGATTAAACATGAAATGTAACTCAATTCGTACTTCTTGAACAAGTCCTTGAGTGATTAGACAATTTAGGCAACTATTGCCTTGATTGGGAACCAGAGGGAAATGGATGTTTTGAGGAGGCTCTACGAATGATTGTGAGGTTTCATTTTGAGGTGTGGGATGAGGTTCTACTAAAGGTGAGGGTGGTGGTAGTGGAGGTTCCTCCATATGATCATGTCCATGATTGTCCCTTGTTTCCCATGATGGACTATTTGGTGTTGTGGGTGGTTCCCTATTTAACGAGAAAGTTGGTGAACATATATTTAGGTGAGGAAGAGGCTCGTTAAATCTATGCTCAAGGAATGAGGACTTAGACGGCTTGCTAGAACTAACTATGTTTGGTTTTGAACTAGATGACCCTTTTTGTAGCCCAAAAGGTTTGATGCTAATCCTTGCGGTTCTCTTAGCAATTGTTGAATGAGTTTGTTGAGGTGGGATTCTCCCATTGTTATCTCTTATGAGAGGTGATTCGGTGGATGAGATTTCATGGATCATATGACCCTTTCTTTTGGATGAGCCTTTTGTTGAGGAGTTGTTGCTAAGAGCTTTAGTCATGGTGGTGATATGGATGCTATATGAGCTGATTTTTGAGAGTTAAGTGGAAGTGATGTCCTAACCTTAAGAGTGTTTGGTTTATAAAGGGTAATTTGAATTAGAGAATTAAATTCTTGGCCACTAAGAGGATTAAGCATGCACTTAGGATTTTGATCAGCTCTAAAGAGATAATAAATGAAAGCTAAAAGTGGTTAGATAACCAAAAGGTGGTTTAAAATTAAAGAGGAAGCGATTTAAGCTTTACTGCGACCCACGGATCCATGGATCCTCTCACGAGGATCCGGTTATAAACTAGGGATCCATCATCGACAGGTTCTAGGTGAAATGATTATGGTTTTGTGAGGTTTATTACCTATGTAATTCGAGGTTTTGACTAAATTTTGAAGTTTTTAACTGGTGGATATCTTAAATGCTCAACCATAATGGGTGATGGTGCTTAATGATGGTTTTGGGTAAGAAAATTGACTTTAGGTAGTCTAACTAAGTGTTTGACAAGGGTACCATTTGATTTGATATGAAAAAATGGTGGTAATTAGTCCTAGAAGTCAGATGATAACTCAAGAAAAATTTACAAAAATCTAAAAAAATAAAGAAAAAATGAAATACTAGTTTTGAGTCAAAAGTGATTAAAACCAATTTGCTAAAATTGATGGATATATTAAACTAAGTGTTATGAGATGTGATATATGACGTGTGAGTGTTGGAGCAAAAATATGGGTGAGTTTTGATGAGTTGATAAATCAAAAACACTTTGAAATATATCCTAGGTAAGCCACGGGTGATTGTGAGGCTTTCAAATATTTGAGGAAAACTTAGTTAGCTCTAATATCTTATGTTTGACTAGTGTAAGGTGATTTAGTGAGCTATTTTGATGTAAGCTAGTCTGTATTGCTCATCTGTAGTCACGGATCCCGGTTCCCTTCTGGGAGGGATCCGGCTAGTTATAATGCTGGGGTCCGCCTACTGCAGATCAGAAGGCTTTCAGCAAATGTGCAACTTTGCACTTTTTAGAAAATATTTCTCCTAGTTGTTTCTATAAGAACTAAATGCAAGAACACAACAAATATAAGGCATAGCAAAGTAGGGAGAGCTAAAAGTTCCTAAAATGAGTGATGACAACTACTTGAAATGTTTTCAAGGAGTCGTAAAATCTCATTCTACATGTTCCTAAGTTACGATTGTTTAATGCCAAGTTATGGCAAGACCTACAAGCTACATCCTATTCTACATAAGTATTGTTTAAGTGTTACAACCCATTGTTTGAAATTGTTTTTCACAAATTTAGGTCCTATGACCTTACATTGCTTCTCCACTACTCCACCCATCCTCCACTCTTTATCACACAATCTCTACTTGTTTTTCCTCAAGAAGTTGGCAAAATACTTGAAGATTCCCTTGGTTTGTTGCCATTTGGGTGATGCACCAGGAACATCTGGCAATTGGTTGATGTAGTCCAAGGAGTCGAGATCGGTATTTCCGAATGGGTTGCTACTACCTTCACCTTTTCTTTGCCTCTCCCTTTCATCTGAGGAATCCATGGGTGGGTGAGGCTTTTTCCTTCCACCATAAACCTTGTAGTTCTACCCTCGGTTAGTGATACCATAACTTTGTTGCAATAGCTATGATCATAGGATTGCGGAGAAGGATTTAATGCAAAGATGAATTTAGCAAGACGGGTTAGGAGCATTGCGTACGGGAGTACCATTTTGTCCATGCTTCTTACACTTGCCATTCTCTTAATCATGTAGTAGGCAAGGTTAAAGTGAGTCTCAGTCACTAGGCAATAGATCATGAAGCTTAGACATGCGTTGGGGTGATCCTTGTTTCCTACTAGGCACAACACATTCTCCCTTACCACATTTTCCCATTTTCTATACAATGCGTACATCTCCGAGAGCTCCATTTGGAAAGGATCTCTATAGATCACTTTCGAATTCCTAATGACCCTTGATGGGGATGCTCTTGGCATGAACACGGTGTCCCTCACCGTGGTTGCTTCCGGGATTAACATGTGGTAGATTTCATGATGATCAACCATAGTGTGTAACTCTTCCAAAGACCACTCATTAGAATACATGCAAACACCTTGATATGGCACCCCTATTATCCTTCCAAACTCCACAAGCGAAAGAGTGTACTCATGCCCATTTATGGTGAATTCAATTGAGATGGACCCATCATCATTTCTAACTATCCCCATTGTCTTGTAGAACTCGAGTACAAAAACCGGGCAAATTTATTCGTTTATGTCCAATAAACAATCAAACCCAATAGCTCCAAAAACTTCTATTATGTCGGTATTGGCAAGAAATGATGGTTCTACTACTCGACCTTCGTGAAAAAGTCTCTTTTCAAGCATTTTAAAAGCTTTCCTATCTTCGGGACTAAGTCCATCTTTTCTATGGTACATTGGTATGTAATGAGCGGTATCTTGGTAGTCTTGTTGTCGGTTGCTTGGCATGATTGTTCCTAAACAATATAACCACAGTGTGGTGTTAATTGTGAATAGTAACCTAGAGTGTTTGATCACAATTTTGCTCTCATCATCTTTGTTGAATTCAAGAAATGTGTTTAATTTGTATTAACAATGTTAATTCTTTGATTTAGATTATCTTAGAAAACAATGTGGTGACAAATTATGATAAACCCATTTGAACCCAACTCTTAAAGATGAAGAAATTGTAATCCTATAAATCAAGGAATTAAATTAACAATGTAGTGAAGATTATACTTACACAAGTGATTGTTATGCTTGAGAGAAATGATCAAATTGCTCCTTTGAACTGCAGTTGTGTTCTTGTTCGTAAGTCTTCGAAGAGGATATAATTGTGGAACATCCACAGTGATCATTATTACCTTATGTTGTCTTCTGTTGCACGGATCCCGCGGATCCCTCTCATTTGGGATCCGGCTAGTGTAAGCGAGGATCCGGCATGACAACAAAAATCGACAAGCAATCCTTGATAACTTTGGTTTGGGAGTTCTAAAGCTCCTAGAGTTTGATGTTTAGGCTCGATAACTTGTGATTTTGAGTTATTGGCGGTTTAGTACTAATCCTACTAGGCGTGGTTCCTTTTTAAGAATTAGTCACAATTCTTGGAAGGTTTATCAAAGATTATGATAAAATCCCATTTTATCATAATATAAGAAGTTTCACATGAAAATTTATTGACATAGATGGAGTGTCAATAATTCCTTTGTGATGGATAATGATTAAGGCTATCGAATAACCAAGATTTCATTATTACGAGTTGATAGTGTAGTCTATACAAATCAATCGAAGAATACTATTCTTGATGATGCTTTAATATAGATAACTACTTAAGTAAACGTACTTTCAGCTTTGTTCCATTTTAGTACGTGTACTTTTTTTTGTCCCACTTAATGTAACGTACTTTCAGGTTTTGTGCTACTTTAGTACGTGCAAGTTTGATTTACGGATAATGAGCGAAAACAACCTACTTTGTTTCATTTAATTACATGAATGGTCCATGTGATTTGTGGGTATCAAATTTAGTCCTACCGTTTTTCCTTTTTACGTTTCGTTTGGTTTTCGTTTAAATCGATTTTTATGTTTTCGTCGATTTTTTCGTTTGGTTTTACGTTTTCGTCGATTTTTACGTTCGTCTGTTTTTACTTTTTTCGTTTTTACTTCTTTTTCGTTTTTACTTTTTTTCGTTTTTTCGTTTTAAATACGATTTTTTACGTTTAAATACATTTTTTACATTTTTCCGTTTTTACTTCTTTTCGTTTTCGTTTTTGCATTTTTCGTTTTACGTTTCGTTTTGGTTTTCGTTTTCGTCGATTTTTTACGTTTTAAATCATTTTTCTTCATTTTTACTTACTTTTTACGTTTCGTCTAGTTTTTTACGTTTTGCTTTGTTTTTACCACGTTTTTTTCGTTTTCTTCGTTTTCGTTTCGTTTTTTAATTTTTCGTCTGTTTTCTATGTTTTCATCCGTTTTACATTTTAGTCCGACGAAAACATAAAAAAGCAGGAAAACGTAAAAAGGGACGAAACGTAAAGCGAAGAAAATGTAAAACCGCAGGCAGCGTAAAAAGGAAGAAAAACGTAAAAAATATTCAAAACGTAAAACGGACGACGTAAAACGGAGGAAATCGTAAAAGATGGCGTAAAGCGAAAAAAATGTAAAACCGCGAGACGGCGTAAAAGCGAAAACGTAAAACGTAAAAAATATTCCGGCGTAAAAAGCGGACGGCGTAAAAACCGAAATCGTAAAAAAAGGTGAAAGCGTAAAAACGGACAAAAATGACATTTTATCCGGTAGCCCGTGCTGAGGTACTAAAGTAGCACAAAACCTGAAGTACGTTGCATTAACTCGACCATTTATGTGCTAAAAAAAACCACGTAGTCATTTAACCGGTAAAACTCATTTTCTTAACCGGTAGCCTGTACTTTGACGTACTAAAATGGAACAAAACCTGAAAGTACGTTACATTAAGTGGGACAAAAAAAAGTACACGTACTAAAATGGAACAAAGTTGAAAGTACGTTGCTATTGTACGGACTAAACCCTTACTAATAGATATTAATTGTGCAGCTAAGATTTTAACAATAATAAAAACAAAAGTAAATTATTAACGATCATACCTTTGCTAAATATTCTTTTTAAGAAAAGAAGTACTTAGATGAAATGCTTTGTGATCTTCTTGGAATCTCCAGATTCATGTGTGAGAAGAGCAATACTAAACATTCTTTTTGCGAAAAGAAATATTTAGATAGATTCTTCATGATCTTCTTGGTACGCCCAAATCCAAGTATGGAGAATACTTAACAAGGAAAATGATAGAACATTCTATGATTGTCCAACAATAAACATTATAATGATTTTTAAAACATGACTTGAAAAATCCTTCTTTGTAGTTTTCAAACATACACGGATCGTATCAAGTTTTTAAAGTACAACATACTCTAAGAAAGGTAACGAAGCTTTGATGCCAATTGTGGAAAACTAGAAGGGGGGGGGGGTTGAATAGTTTTACCAATTTAAAACTTCCTTTTAAATATTTAGATCGACTTATGTCAATCTATTTAGATGTATATGTTGGACGTTGATAGATAGATATATAAAAGTGTAATGAAAGAGAAAGAGTAAGAAGCACATAACCACGACACGAGTATTTATAGTGGTTCGGATACAAGGACACCTTCCTTGCCCTACTCCACTCCCCGAGTCACCTACTCGAGAGTTCGTAAACACTACAGGACACCAATATCCTTATGGCGGAGAAGCCTTCACAACGTCGCCTACTCTTTTTCCGGTACTAGGCTAACCACCGGGTTCTTTCACTCCAAGGTGAACCACACCTAACACAAAGTCGCCTACCCTTTATCCGGTACTAGGCTAGATACCGAGTTCCATTACAATGGAGGAACTACTACCCAACACTACACCACTGACTAATCCCAAAGGAGACCAACTCCTTATTACAACATTATCAAGGATATCAATATCCTTGGATCTAATACTAATCTATCTTGTACATCGAAACACACCATATCGAATGTACATCTAAGGCACCTTTCACTAATGCCTTTGAGACAACGCTTGACACCTTTCACTAATACCTTCGTCTTGACACCTTTAGCATTCTTCACTAATGCTTTTGACACGGACGTGAAGCACCTTTCACTAATGCTTTCATCTTGACTCTTTCGACATCCTTCACTAATGCCTTCAACACAACACATCTACGGAGGAAGAAAGAACTATCAACAAGAGAACCTCAGTTGTCTTGATGATGACGAATGATCCGCTCCAAACCGTCAAGTTTTATCACTCAAACCGGCCACTTGTGAATGGCCGACCGTAAGAAACTTAGAACAGCTTAGAAGCAAATGTAATGAAGTCCAGGAGAGTATAGTGTTTCCCCAGGTCGTTAAGTCCCAACGAGCTGTGCGAGAATAGTCAAACGTAAAGTGATCGAGAAGATTTGAACGGGAAAAGAGATGTGAGTGATAGTAACTACAGAAAAAGTACATAAACTACAGGGGCTTAAATGAAAATTAAAGGAAATTAAAAGATAAAAATATTAAATAAACGCTATCACTATTTGCAAAATGATGTTTTGTTTTATCTTTTATAAAACTTAAAATTAAAAACTACTTGACGTCTGAAAAAAATGTAAAACTTACACAATATTAATCCTAAAATATGAAAATGACATTTTACAAACCTAATGATAAAAGAAAATTTATAGAAAATGAAAATTATTTTATAACTATTTAATTAATTATTATTAATTAAAAACTATTTTTAACTATTTAATAATAACCTAAAATACAAGAAAATATGAAATAAAGCTAGAAAAATAAAACTATGACTTAGAAAAATCTAAAATATCAAAGAGAATTTTCAAAACTATTTTATATTTTTCGATTATTTTCTATTTTTTATGAATTTTAAACTATTTAAAACTAATTAAATTGCTAAAATTACAAATTAAACTAAGAAAATCTAGAAAAATATTTTTGTCTTTTATATTTATCTTAACTTAAGAAAAATAAAAATTATTTTTTGAACCTTTTCTTAATTAATTGTATTAAAAGCTATTTAAAAATGCTAAAACTTGATTTAAATGGAAAAATAACAAACAAGCTTGGAAAAATATGAAAATTTCAAGATAAGCTTAAAATAATATTAGGAATCTAGGAAAATGGAAAAACAGGTGCTTGTGTGTAGGAATTTGAGGTTGCAATGGAGCCGCTTATAAATAAGCACTTCTAAATAAGCCAAAAGAACACCAAGGAGTACCAATCATCTGAAGATATAAATGATAAAATTACCAAAATGCAACAAGTCTTAACGCTTTTAACCTCTGGATTGCAACTTGCAAAGATTTGGCTTATTTGATTTTAGTCTTTAAAAGCAGGTTTAGGGTGCCTACTTTGAGCTTAAGAATAAGTTAACCAATAAGCCAAAACCAAAACCAAAAGTTGGAACTAGTAGGAGACACGGCTAAGAACCTCTAAACCAAAAAGCAGACACGGAAGAGCTACGATGAGCTTGGTGCAATGGCTGCAAGAAGTGAGAAAACTCATTTCTGGTGAGCTTATGAGCAGGGCACTTAAGCCTGTTTGACAAGCTCATTTGGAGCTTAAGAAAAATTGCTAAAATCTATAAAATTCCTAATAAAAACTAGACCAACAACCCGAAAACCCAGAGTTTCATTTGATTTGGTTCGAAATGAGTCTAGGAAAAATCATCCCATTTGGGCATAAAGCGACTTTTGCACTTTGACTTTTGAAGCAATTATGCAAGTTTGACTTTAATGAGATTGTAACCAATTCAAAGACGAGATTGATGTATTATCTGAAATAAGCAATGCTAGTTATATCTATGTATTATAAACACAAAACAAACTTCAATTTCCAAACTCACAACAGTAAAGCTATAAGGACGGATCAAATGTAATGTTGACTTTTGTGGGCAGCGAAAGCAAAATTATGACTAAAATGAGTATATTGAAACTTGACAAGCCTAAAATAACAGGTATCACTCAGAGCAAGCCTCGAAACACAAGTCCGCTACCTAATCCAAACACACTGTTGTTAAGTAGCTAAAATGGAATTTTCAAAGCATGTGTTTGATTCGGATCATGCAATCAATACATAAACTCATACTAACTTTAGTTAAACTGAAATTAACATAAATAAGCAATCTTAAATAAATAACAAAGACTAATTTCACCAATTTTACACTAAAAACTTGAAAATGAAAAGAGCAAACGAGAACCTTATATTTTGAGTGAATAAGATTTAAACAAGATCACACATGGCTGTAAGTACTTCCAAGTTTAGTCGATATCAAAGTACAAAATTCCCCCTTGACTTTCGTTGACCAAATTCAAAATTGCTTGGAATTGATTGACAAGCTTACTAAAAGCTATGGAGCTTAAATAAACTTGTTTAAGCTTAAAATAAACCATTAATAACTTGGATAATAGAAGTTTGTGTTAGGAATTAGAAATTCCAGTATTAAAGTCGGTCACCTCAAGTATATGTAATCGTTAAAAGCTCGTAGTCGTAGTTCTTTTAAGTTAAGTAGTAATTTAGTTAAGTAACACCGTGGAGGACTGACGGTCTTTACCAGCTGATGCACGATCCAGCCCAAAGTGTGGCGATTTATGTAAGACTATAAATACTCTACCTCCCAAGGTAGAGAGTTGGAGCTCATAATAATATCTTTCACTTTCTCTCACTAAGTTCCACTAAACCTCTAACTTTCTCTCTAGAATTCCATCTATATGCTACTTTGTGTTATGGTTTGATGTGTATGTGAAAAGTAATATCTAACAATTGGTATCGAGAGACGAGGTTAGATCATATCTTGCATCTTTGGATTTATAGTGGTTTTAGATGGTTTTGAGTTTGAAAAAGTTTAGTGGTTTTGCATCATTTGGTTGATTTCTTGTGTTAAAGTTTGAATTTTGTTAGTACTTTCATGTTTAGAATCATCACAAGTGTTTAGGTTTTCATTTGGTTAGCTTGAATCATCTTGGTTGGGTTGTTTTGGATTGAAAAGTGATGTTTATAAGGTTTTCTTGCTAGCGACTTAGCTCGCGGTTTACTTTTCTTCATAGCGACTTGCTTCACAAAATTGTAGCGAGTTCGATTTTAAACCTAGCGACTTAGACCTAGCGAGTTCTGATGCAAGTAGTGGACACTTCACTACGGGTAGCGACTTAGTGGTAGCGACTTGATGCATAGCGAGTTGCTCTTTAGCGACTTGTATCTTTAGCGACTTGAGTAGCAATCATCGCCAAAATTTTGCTAGCGACTTGAGGCTTAGCGAGTTACTACTTAGCGACTTGCATTTTTCTAGCGACTTGGGACTCTAGCGACTTAGTGGTGTAGCGAATTAGTTGTTAGCGACTTGGTTCAAGAATTAAGTAGCGACTTGGTTGATTTTCCGTCTAAACTTCAAACGGCCATAACTTTTGAACCGTAACTCCGTTTTCGTTCTACCCATCAAAGCGACCGTGAGCGAGGAGAATGGCACCCCGAATTCATTCGGGTCAATCTTCAAGGTCTAAATCCGCTCGAACAGAAGTTATTGAGGTTTTAAGTTTTAGAGCCTAATTTCTCGGGAAAACGGGCATAAACCAATCCGAATCACAACCAAACAACATCTCGCTAATCCTACAAACAATCATATGTCCTAACACACATTGTCTATCATTCCATTGGTCATTGCTTAACGGTTTGGTCTTGATTTTAGTAAAATCCCGAAAGATTCTATTTCTCGGTTTGAATCATAGACTTGTAAAATCCGTGCATTCTACCACATCATGTCTTACTCTCTTGACCCGGTGATTTGAAGTGCTTAAATTGTATGATGATATAGTCAACCACGAGAATGTTAGCTACATGAGCGATTAAAGATGATTGAATCAATCAATGAGGATGTGATATCTCCGGGTTCGGACTTTGAAAAAAGCGAAATGCACCGATCGATGCTACAAAATGCCATGCTAAAGGAATGTAACATTGAGCCCTTTCAACTACTTTATCAACACCTCAAACTACTTTATCTACAACTATGGATCGAACAAGCGGTGCTCTCCTTCGTGATTTTCCCATCTTGACAAGAACTGTACTACTAAACTTAGAACAAGCGAGGTTTCAAATTACTAAAGAGAAGTTCTCAATGATGAATCTAATCGACTCTTCAAGTAATCTTGATCAATTTCGACCATTTATCAGGGGAATATTCCTCGATTTTGATGATGAAATGGTGAAGTGTCTTTCAAGAAACACACTGGAATGGAAATTAGCGTGTTCATTGAGACATTTATACAACTCATGGATAATGTGGAAGTACATTGAGGAAGTTACACAAAAGATGAAAGCGTGAATGAGTGTCGGTGCGGTTGAGAAATAGTTGTGATAAGTTGGGTAATGTATCCGTTAAAGAATCGGGTGTTGTTGAATGTAGAATGTCGAGTCAACATATAATGATGAGTCGGGTAAAACACGGATGATGGATCGATTGGCACTGAATCTGAGGCTCGAGATTGATAAGCTTGACACATCCAGCGGTCCGGTGACTCTCGTTACACATGTTGTGGATGCGGATATGGACGGTAAATTGAGCGGTGTCATGTAATGAGGTACCCTTCTTTGTTCAACATAGTGCATCGCTAAAGCACTTAAACAAATGATCATAATGTTGAACATGTCTTTCATAAATGTTACATTCGAGGTGAGTCCGAGATTAAGTGTTTCAAAACAAAAGATTTGGTTGATAAGAAGGCTTTTGATGAACTTTCAAACAAATTCTCAAATCTTGAAAAATATTGCATTTCACTTGAAATCGCGATTCGAGTAAAGAAGAAAGTTTTCAACTTGACAAACCATGTAAAAACGGAACTTCGAATTCAAAGAACTTTTGAAATTAACACTTTGAAAGCTCACTTCAAGACAAAGAGTCAACCATTTACAATCGAAGAAACATATTTACATCTTGAATGAGAAAAGTAATTTAGTCATGAATACACAAGACATTGATGCTATTATAACAAGAAATAATGAACTGTCAATTTATGTGGCTAAATTACTAAAGGAAAATGAGTCTTTGAGAAAGCATCACGTAGAACTTAGTGAGTCCATCAAAGAAGCTAGAACTAAGTCAATGGAACAAACAAACTCTTTGATAGAAAAATTGATGAACTCAAAGCTCAACTTGAGGATAAGAGTTTACTATTGTAGCCTTAAAGAATGAGCTTAGGAAAAGCTGTAGGAAAAGTGTGAACACTAAGTTTACAAAACCATCAACCTTGGGAAACCAGTTTCTCATCCCATTAGAAACCGGTTCATTGTTAGGCGACCCTCTGCGTTTATATCCGAAAGACCAAAATCTTCAAAAACACGGTTTGCCTCCCAAGTTGATGAGGAAAAGTTTTGTCAAAACCGGTCACTTCACCGTGTTACCTAAGAGTCATGCGTCTAGTTCCTCTAATCCTCAACATGCGACTACTTTTACTCCCAAGACCTCTAGGATTAGTTCAAAAGCAGTGTCAAAACCAAGCATTAAAACCCGAATTCATATGATATGAATGACTTGTGGAAGAACTATTATCTAGAAAAAGCTAGGAAAAAGCATGATTCAAAAGACGGAATTTTAGGTGCAAGACCTAGGGTGAGGAATTCTCGAGATTTCAAGGCACTACTAGTAGTTGTAAACCACTACCTAGGAACACTCAAAAGACTAGGGATTGGCGTGCGGCTAAGAGTAGTTATTTGCATAAGAATGCTAAGCATGTAGAAAACAAAACTAGAAATTAGAGTCTTTCCACATAAAAACAGTTTCCTAATTCACATGCCAAGGTACAATCCACTAAGACCACTAACGACTAAGATTCAACATGTTGTGAAACAATACAAACCAAAAACTTCGCCTAGATGGATACCAACTGCTAAATCTTTGGAAACTAGGATCAAGGATAAGTCTTCCACTATGCATAAGAAGCCTTACAATCCTAGACCGTGCCATAAGTGGATACCGTCGGTAGAATGTTTAAGGATCTTTGGACTTAGGTGGATTCCTACCGAAAATTTGTTTCGATGAAAAATCAAGGTTGACCGTGAAACCCCACGAGTTTGGATACTAATGTCACTAACCCATATATATGCTATCAAGCTTGTAATGTTAGTGCGGTACTCCTTACTCGATTCTGAATGCCGATCCTTCAATACATGGGTGGCTTAAAGTATGGATTACAAATGGATTGATATCTCATAACTCACGGGCTCAAGTTTCTCAACATTGATATTCAACCGGCTATGACGCTCTCATTCAAATCGATTCGGGCCTCGTACTTCATCATTATGGTGTCTGCGGATAACACTTCAGCCCCATTCTTCAAAGAAAAGAAAAGTGTACGCTCTTACGCACTTTATCTTCGCCTAATGAGAAATTCTCTCATGAATGGCCATACTCATCTACATTCTTCATCAACAAGCTTCATGTTTTCCACTCCATTCAATCATCAAGTGGATCTATGTTCATTGGTGTATACTCTTATTCACTTGTTAAATCAAAATGGCAACTTGAATGCAATTTTGAGGGGAGAAGAGTGAATATACTACATGATGATGGATGTTTGAATAATGGTTATCGACTTAATTTTTGATGATGATGAGTGTATATTCTTTTGATGATGAGTGAATATACTAAGGATAAGCTGGATTCATTGTTTTTCAAAGATATGTTTGATGAGTACTTTCAACCTCCGACGAATGTTGATCATCCAGCTCAAGCTCATGCTCCGGTTTCTATTGACTCAATTGGTTCACCATCTAAGAACTTCTTGGAATTCTCAAAAGCCCAAATCTCCGCTATTCCTCAAGGCGATAATAATGACTATCATAATATTGCGTTGCACTCATGAATAATGATCCGCTCTTTGGTATTCCTTACCAAATCTTCACGGATTATTGTTCATGAATAGTGATCCGCTCTTTGGTATTCCTTTGCCAAATATTTACGGATTATTGTTTCTCTCAATGTGCACGCTATAAATCAACCACATGAACTTAAAGAAAATGACTTCCTCATCCGCTCGAAGACATTATTGGTGAATCTTCCAGATCGGTCTCTACATGTTTACTTTTAAGGAAGAATGCATTGATGTTGAGGAATCATTTGTTCCGGTTCATTCGATGGGTCAATGTACATCCGATTGTATGTTGTTTTCACGTGTTGGGCATTTGACACAATTTGATGACTTGAGTTAATCATTTATTACTTATTTGAGAATGAAGTTGACCTTCACAAAGGCGTGTTCTTATTTCATAACTTGCTCGGGCTTAAGAATTTGAGTTGAAGACTTGGTTTATCTAGTTACCGTGATCGGGGTGGATGGTTGAAGACACGGTTAACTATCACTATTAGGAGTTACGTTGTTTTACTCGATTATCACATGCGGATGACGATGTGGATAATCTCAAGAGGTGTTAATGTCTCATACTTTGTTTGAGTAGTAGTACTAGAGATTTGCTTGAAGCATAGACTCTCGACACCGTTCTTCCATCTTTAAGTGCAAGCTTAAGACACAAATCGGGAATTAGACTTGGTTTCAAGTTTGGTATATCGGGTTTTCTTCAACAATGGTCACTTCAAATTGTCTACATATGGGTTGATAAAGATAGTCGAGAGAGTTTATGTAGCGATTGATTCTCACGGGATTCATTTGGGCTATTTGAGTTCTTCTCACAAGATTTCAAGTTTATGGATTTATTATGTTTCTTGATTGAGGTATCAAAACCGAAGAAGAGGGAAGGATGTATTATTCCAACTATTTGGAAATGGTCTCGGAGCCTTTTGGTATGTGTTACTTGATTCGAGTTGAAAGAAATGTGAGGAGAATATATGGTACGTGAGATGATATTGCTTATCGACATCTTGATATGTTTAATGGTAAAGTGCATCGTTATTGCTTCATGTACACATTGGTATGATGATTCCAATGAGAGTGCAAACGATTAATGGGAAGAGATACGAGTTTAGTCATTTGTTGATGACTACTCTAGATTTACTTGGATCAAGTTTTTGAGGACTAAGGATGAAACTCCATCATCATCATCAAACTTATCAAGCAACTCTGAGTTCTTCCTAACAACACGGTTAGAAGTGTTCGAGCAGACAATGGCACGAGTTCGTTAATCGAGACTTAAGTCAATTTTATGAAAGTATTGGAATCACCATCAAAGAAGTGTTCCACGAACTCCTCAACGAGCGGTGTAGTTGAAAGACGAAATCGAACTCTTGTGGAAGCCGCTAGAACAATGCTAATTTATTGAAGGTTCCAATGTTTCTATGGGTGAAGCTATTCTTCTTCTGCTACACCCAAAATCGTTCTCTCATTCCACCTCTCATGGAAAAACTCCATATGAACTTGTTCACAAACGAAAACATGATTTATCCTATCTTCGTGTGTTTGGTGCTTTGTGCTATCCAACAAAGGACGGTCAAGATTTAGGTAAATTAAGAGCTAAAGCGATATTGGAGTTTCGTGGGTTATGCACCAAACAAGAAGGGTTACCGAATCTACAACAAATGAACCGAAATATCATGGAAACAATTTCGTGACGTTCGATGGTGACCGGTCAAATGGCTCCTCGACACTCCAGTTCAGACCCGCACTTCAAAAACATCCTATTGGTTCATCCCTTGTTCCAAACACCTCTCAAGAAACTCCATATGTACCTCCGTCAAAGATGATATAAAGAAATTGTTTGATCCCATGTTTGATGAACTGTAGATGCAATTACTAATGAGGTCTTGATCCTACACAATGAAGTTGCTCATATTCCGATGAATGAAGTCAATCCTTGATCTCAATATCTTTAAGCCAAGAAGCACTGCTGCGATCCTTCGATCTCATCAACAAATCATCATTCTTCAAATGTACATCATGGAAATGTTTACGCATCAATGATGAAGTTAATCCCTTTGCTACTCTGAAGATGCTCCATTTGAAAACATATTTGCTACTCCTCGAATCATCATCGAACCATCTTCTTGAGAGACATCGACTCACTACCTCGGTTCCTCAACAAATGCCACATGAACACCTCGGAAAATGGACTCACGATCATCCATTGGACAACATCATTGGAAATCCCTCTCGTCTCAGATCAACCCGAAGCAACTCGCAACCGATGCCTTATGGTGCTTCTTCAACTCCGTACTATCCAAGATCGAACCAAAAGATGTCAAAGCGCTATGAATGAAGATAGTGGTTCAATGCTATGCAAGATGAAATTCATGAGTTTGATCGTCTTGATGTATGGGAGTTAGTACCTGCTCCGGTTGTGCTATGATTATAGCTCTAAAATGGATCTTCAAAGTAAAACTTGATGAGCATGGTGATGTGTTGAAGAACAAGGCTCGATTAGTTGCTAAAGGATATCGTCAAGAGGAGGTATAGACTTTGAAGAATCTTTTGCTCCGCTTGCTCGAATCGAGGCAATCGTAATCTTCACGCTAATCTGCTAGTAAGAACATGGTAGTTTATCGGATGGATGTAAAGACGGCATTTCTAAACGGAGATCTTAAAGAAGTCGCTCACGCCGCCCAACTGAAGGACTTGTGAATCAAGTGCATCCTACTCACGTTTATCGTTTGAAGAAGGCTCTTTACGGTTTAAAGCAAGCTCCAAGGGCATGGTATGATACATCGTCAAAGTTTCTTCTATCAACCGGTTTCATCAAAGGAGCGATTGATCCTACATTGTTCACCGTGAAGTCGTGCAAACATTTGATTCATGTTCAAATTTATGTTGATGATATTATTTTTGCCTCGGTGACCCAATGGAATGTGATCGTTTTCAAATGAAATGAGTTCAAAGTTTCAAATGTCAATGATGGGACAAATGTCATTTTCTTGGGATTACAAATTTCACAAAGTCCGGAGGCATTTTCATAAATCAATCTAAATATGCAATGAGATTTTAAAGAAATTTGGATTTGATTCATGTGACCTGTTGACACCCCATGATTGACGAACCAAACTAGATGAGGACCTCTCGGGGATCATGATTGACCAAACGAAATATCGGAGTATGATTGGATCCCGATGTATCTCACTGCTAGTAGACCGGACATCTTGTTCTCTGTGTGCATGTGTGCTAGATACCGGCTAAGCCTACTAAAAGCACCTTGAAGCGATTAAACGGGTCTTCGGTATCTCAAGGAACCATCAATATGGGACTATGGTACCGAAGGACACCGTATGTCACTAACGGCCTATGCGGATGCCGATCATGCAAGTTGTCAAGATACACGTCAAGCACGCGTGGAGGTGCTCGCTTTTGGGTGATAAGCTTGTGAGTGGTCTTCAAAAAGCAAATGAGTACTTCTATTTCCTCTACGAGGTTGAATACATAGCCATGTCATCTTGTTGTGCTCAAATCTTATGGATGAGATCTCAATTATCGACTATGGCTTTGAATTCAACAAAATCCCTCTGTCTTCGTGATAATAAAAGTGCTATTGCTCTCTCATGCAACAACGCTCAACACTCAAGAGCAAAGCATATCGACATTCGACATCATTTCATCGTGGAACAGTGGAAAAAGGTGTGGTGGAACTATATTTTGTGAGGTCGAATATCGGTTAGCGAGACATCTTCACCAAAGCTCTTCCAAGAGAACGTTTTGAGTTTATTCTTCCACGACTTGGTTTGAAAAGCCTTCAACCAGAAACTCTCAAACGTCTTCAGGAGGAAGACGAGGAGTAAAGGTCTTTCTTCATCTATCTCTTGTACATATATATTTGAAAAACAAAATACAAAATTATAAAACCTTCAAAAAATCAAATAGAAAAATATAAAACTTTCAAAATCCATAAAAATTTGAAAAATTCGAAAATTCTT
Organism: Chrysanthemum lavandulifolium; assembly: GCA_022545495.1. Taxonomy (NCBI): domain Eukaryota; kingdom Viridiplantae; phylum Streptophyta; class Magnoliopsida; order Asterales; family Asteraceae; genus Chrysanthemum; species Chrysanthemum lavandulifolium. The sequence continues at coordinate 211,723,434 of CM040241.1, forward strand.
CAAAAAATATTGTCATTTTTGTCATGTTTCTTCCGGTTCGATAATATCTACGGTCTTTGTGCTGTCATTCAAAGAATGACACGGGACTTTAGATGTTGTTCAAATTTAAAAAAAAAAAAAAAAAAAAAAAAAAAAAAATCAAAAATCAAAAATATTTTTGGGAGAAAGAGAAATGGTTTATTGTCATCTTGAGCAATAACTTGGTTTTAAAGAAAGAACGAGCCATGTTTTACCATGTTTTCAAATCCTATGCTCGATTCTATAAACTCCTATCTGTGAAAACTAAATGCTTTGAAAAATAACTCAATCTCTATTTTTGATAATCATCGGGACTTATTTGTCAAATCTCTATCTCTCAATCAACAACCTCGCTATTGATTGAGGGGAGAATGATTTCAATTAAATTAAAAGTTATTTGGCATTAAATTGTTTTCAAAAGATATACATGCATGTTTTATAAATGGAGTTTAAAGTCTTAAATCCGATCCTTATCGCTTCAAACGCTTTCACAATCATGTCACAATTCTCCTTAAAAGCTTTCAAAATCAATTTAAATCTATACGAGATCACAAATCTCAAATGATTTGATAATTGTGATCGGGGAGAATGTGTGATTTAAATTAGATTTAAACCGATAATTAGGTAAATGGTTATAAACGGATGTACATACTATCCACCCACATGTGACAAACGATTTCAAATTTTCAATGCACATGTTGAGGGGAGCATCTATCTTAAACCTTTGATTTGAAACGTGATCATTCATCCCATGTGCAGTTCCTCTAGTATGTGCAAAACTCTTTTCAAACCTCGAGGCACATATTGAGGGGAGCAAATTCATGGAAACCTCATCCTTCCCGGAAATGCTATACCCACTTGATCTGTTGAGGAAGTGATGTTGATATCTTTTAGAAAATGGTAATCAAAAGAAGTTAATTCTTTCTCTTGCCTCCGTGTGCAAAAATTTCAAATACTTGATGCACATGTTGAGGGGAGTTCTCATTCTAAAATATCAAAACAATTCGTACAAAAAGCTTTGATAATATATCACAAGTATCCGAATTGATTTTCAAATGGTTTTCAATTGGATCCAATGGCGGATGAACAATACCAAATAGACCGACCAACTTTACTTTATGTACGGTGATATAAGGATGATAAGGTTAGGTATTGGTTCCATGATCCGCCGTAACCGAGAGGGATCTACCGAGGACAATCCACTAGTTAGTGTAGAAGTCCTTAGGTATGATGATAAAAGGAGAAAATGAGATAAGGGAAGAGTGCGGACTAAGACCGAGCTAGTACCGAATAAACCCAACAAGGTTCTAGCTATGAAGTCTCGGTAAGCAGAAGGGGTTGAAGAATTAAAAGAATTGAATGAGAAAAGGGTGAAAACAAATAGCCTCCATTTATTCAACCTTAGGGCAAGAACTGGTTCAATTCATATGCTATCGATGGTAACATCGGTATTGAAGACAAGACGTCATGGACCCAAAGACGCACTTGCACTTCAACTTTCCAAACCACTCAAGTTCCTCTTAAAAGGACTTGTTTCATTCTCACGGGAACCGACATTATCTATCGACTTTCTCTTAGAGATGGTTGATATTGAAGAAGGAGACCTCTCCTAGTCTCCGTTATAGGATCCAAATATGCACAAATTGAGTCTAGAGCCACGAGATCATCAATAAATCTCATTAGGACACTTTCAATGAAGACTCTCTGTTTCACACAATGTGGAAAGAGAGATTATATCTTGAGTCCTACGCATTATCCTTGTGGTATTGCGAACATCCGAGTGATGTGTTTACACATTCACAATGAAGATGGAAAGCCTCGAGCCAACATCAAACAAGCTCCGGTAGGTGGCATGTGAGATCTATTATATAGATCAACCATGTGACAACCGAACAGAAACAATGGGCGATTCAATTTCTTGAATCAATCCCGTTCAAAGCATGGATTGACGGATACCTTTGAAAAACGGTCATTGTGCTTAAAACACTTTTCTTTAGCACATCGACTATGTACCAATTTTTCAAACCAAAAGGTGTTTTTATGATTGATAATTGATTTTAATAAAACCTTCGTATTGCAAAAACAATTTCTATTGAGCAATACACGATTGTTTTCAAATCTCTTTTCATCAATCGCTGGACTTAAAATTACTGGTTCACTCACTCCGTGTTGTCTTCTTTGAGATGTTCCGGTTTGAGAACAACTAGAAACCGCAAACCCCGTCAAGGAGATTCTTAGGAATCCTACCGATCACAAAGCAAAAGATTGTATCGATCAACGGGAACCGCGTGGTCGTAGTACTCAATTCAACGAAAGTGATCAAAGACACTTTCGTGCGCGATTTGTTGCTAATCGTCGTGTATGCGTGTATGCCCGACGCTTGCAAAATGATCGTAATGAAGCGGTCAATCCACAACCCGCATGCTCACTTAACACATTCATCTCAAAAGAAAACATGATTAGTGCATCAATGTCTCGATATTTTCACTCCATGCTTCGCTACATCGCGCCAATATCATGAATCAACTAAAGCTTCCGCCACTATGAGAAGAGATCATGATCCGTAATGTGAGCATGTCGGTCCCAAAGTCACAAACACCACAATGGATGTCTCGAGATGGTTGATAGTCGATGATCTCAAATGATGGCTCAAAATTATCATCACGTGGATCAAGAAAAGACCTCCACTTGAATAACCAAACATGCATTGTGAAGAATCAATGACTACGAGCTTAGGAGCAAAGGACTACATCAAGAATGCAAGATCAATTGTTAAATGTTATATCTATTTGTATTCAATGTAATTTTGGTACATAATTGAGGTGACCTCCTTGGGAGATTGTTAGGAATTAGAAATTCCCAGATTAAAGAGTCGGTCACCTCAAGTATATGTAATCGTTAGAAAGCTCGTAGTCGTAGTTCTTTAAGTTAAGTAGTAATTTAGTTAAGTAACACCGTGGAGGACTGGACGGGTCTTTACCCAATCGTATGCCCCGATCCACGCCCCCAAAGTGTGGCGATTTATGTAAGACTATAAATACTCTCTACCTCCCAAGGTAGAGAGTTGAGCTCATAATAATATCTTTCACTTTCTCTCACTAAGTTCCTAAACCTCTAACTTTCTCTCTCTAGAATTCCATCTATATGCTACTTTGTGTTATGGTTTGATGTGTATGTGAAAAGTAATATCTAACAGTTTGAAACTGAAATTTGAAACAGTGGACTTGGAAACATGAAATGGTATTAAAACCTTGACTTGATATTTGAAACTGGATTACAATGATAAAGTGACTAGAGTTTAACACATTGAAGCTTAAAATTACATTTTTAAACACTAATTAAGATAACTTAAAGAAAAACGACATACAAAGGAAAAATAAAACTAACTACCCTTTGTCTTTGCTTCTCCATCTCTTTATACTTCAAAAGGTCTTGCCACGTGTTTTCGAGCACATCCCACCTCTTGTAAGCCAATGGATGAATAGAAGTCATTTTGGCCACTTTTCCAATTTTGGCGGAAAGGGGTTTTTGACCTCTTGACTTTTAGACCGCAACTAGGGGGTGGCTAGGTATGATGATGAGGGGTGAGGGATAAGGATAAGGTGAGGTGATGGGAGAAGTGTGGGAGAAGGAATTGCGAAAAGTCAGTGGGAAGAAACAGCGGGAGGGAAAGGTAAGGTTTGACCGAGTTTTGACTGGCACCCAAAATGGGAGGTCAAGGGTCAAAGGGTTAAGTGGCGAGGGGTCAAATGAGTTTTGACAAGCCTTAGCTAGCTTATTATGACAAGGACTAAATTGTAATTCGCCAAACTAGAGGACCAATCCCGCCATTTTCTCAAAGTTCACAAGGACTGAAATTGACAAACTTTAATAGTACAAGGACTAGATTTGACAATTTCAATTTTCCAGGACCAAACTTGACACTTTTGAAAGTTCGTGGACTTAAGTTGTAAATTTGCAATTTTAAATCTCAAGGACCAATTTTGACAACTTAGGAACTCCTAGGGACTCAAAATGATATTTTTCTTTATTTAGATTTACCAGGACCTGCTTTTGACAACTTTTGAAACTTGGGGACTAAAACGCGCCAATTATGCAAACTTGATACGCTTTTCACCGATTTTGATATTTTTGCATTTAAAACACATAAAACACTTATTTGTGATATTTTTATCATTTTGATGCATTTCGAGTGTTTTCGATGTTTTGCGCTTTAATTGAGTACAAAATGATGAGTATTTAGACACTCATCAATCCCCACACTAAGATATTGCTAGTCCCTAGCAATGATTTGAAACTTTAATGGATTTTAAAGAACTCTTTACCAAAAGCCATCACTCGGAGTAGCCAAATGTTTCAGTCAAGTAAGAACCTTGGTACACCGATAACCAAATGATTTTGAGCAAATCATCACTTTCAACGGATTTGATTTGTCTTTACCGTGCCGCTTTGCTTCGGACTAGCCAACTCTTAGATAAATTCGCATGTATAAAGAATATGCACTTATAATGATATGATGAGATGCTATGATGATGTGGTTATAGTCTAGGGTCAATGATGCAACCTAGTTCTCTATAACCGATGCTCGATACAAATCTGTCACACCCCAAATTACGTGTTTTGCGTGGAATGGAATACCTTGGGGAGGAATGTCATAGCATCAAAGTTACGCTATATCGAACGACCTAAAGTGTCATTTAGAAAATACATCGCTTGATTAAGTAAAATAATCGAAGTTTACAAAATGTAGGTCCCAAATGAAAATCAATGTATGCTGTAATAGGTTTGATACAAGCCAAACGATGTTTTTAAAGTGTATAAATCCCACGTGAGACGCCGTCGTCACCACGACTCTATGATATGTCCATATGCATGCCATGAAGTGAATGCCTTAGATACCGAGATAAAACATGCTAAAAGTGTCAACACAAAGGTTGGTGAGTTCATAGAGTTTGGTTAACAAGTAAAGCTTTAAAAGAGCGCTCATGAAACAAAGGCAAAGTTTTTGGTCATATAGAATAGTTCGCAGCAAAGGCATCGAATCCACTCGGCCCAAGTCCCGCCCATACAAAATCTTGCAACCCGTGTGTTTACAACCCAATCGCTAAAAATAGTATGTCAATCATGTATGCATGTATCATAGTAGTTAAAAGTATAAATGTCACCATTAAGGTTCTTCCAACACTGTGGTTGGGATGTATCCATAAAATGGCCTTCCAACATAAATATTGGGATGTTTGTAAATTAATAGCCTTCAACAACTTATTTGGAGCCACTGTTCTTGTATGTTTGTAAATTAATAGCCTTCCAACAACTTAATTTGGAGCCACTAATTCTTGTATGTTTGTTCCAAATATGCATATGAAATCAAGTATAACCCAATCAAGTATATAACGCAATCAAGTAAAGTATAAGTAATGTTGTTTGTCAAAAGAGTCTAAACGTTTGATAAATAAGCATATATCTCGCCCCAAATAGTTTATAGGAATTTAAATGAGTAAACGTGGGTATGAACTCACAAGTAATATGTAAAATTTTAGAGTACTTGTGAAAGTAAATGAAAATACGTTCGCATGTATCTCCCCAAAAGTAATTGAAAAGGTATAAAAGTAGGGCTATGAAACTCACCCGGTATGATTGATATGCTAACAAAATGAAGTGCACTAAAATGAGGCTCGAAACTATCCGCGACCTAAAATGAATGTCATGACTTGAGTTATGATATGTTGTCATGAATGCGTGATACAATGTCGCATGCAACTCCATATGATATCCATACCACTTGTACATTTTTGGAAATAATGTTTATCGTCAAAATATGTTTATGACATCCCTCATATTATAAAATACTTTACAAGTATTTATGTTGAAATGATATCCACGATAGTCATCTAATGATTTATTGTGAAATTATAACTTTCGTCGGCACTAAAATAATGTCGTTGAAATTTTCATGAAAGTGACTAAAATGGCATTGAAAAGTTAGTTAAAATGGTGCACGTTGAACGTTAGGAAACGAACTCAATGGTTTTGAAAAGCTTGTAACATAATCTCAAAGTTTTGGCATTTAAGTTTTATCCTAGAGGTCTCGTTCATAAAGAAAATATAGGTTAAGTAGGGTGATTTTGTCCATAATGTAGTTTAAATGTGAATTTCGCAAAGTTTAAGCAACCGTAGTTAATTCATTAAAACTCCGCTAAACAAACGGTCGGACATTTTGGAGAATATGTTTGATGAACTTACTTTTATTAGAAAACATCTGTTACAAAAAGTTCTACGTCAACGTTAAAATAGCCTTCAATATGGTCACTTGTTTTACCGTAACACTTGTCTAATAAAATAATATAGTTTTTCTTAACTAATAAAGTTATATATAACAAGGGATAAATTATAGGATGACTTATATATCAAACTCTTAAAAACAATGTAAAATGGTATAAATATCCATAAGTCTTGCATGCTTTGCTCAAAATTGATGAAATACATATGAAATGATAATGAAAGATGTAAAATGAAAATGATATGCTTACTAGTTACTTGATGAGGTGATAAGAACAAAGGATTAAACCTAAACACCCTAGGTTTTTATTTCAAAACCTTGATTAAGAGTGTAACTAGATTGTTTTAAACTTGATCTTGAAAAAAAATATGATCTTCTTCTTGGAATAATGGTGTGGCCGGTTTTGAGATAAGAAAAAGAGGAGAGAAAACTATCTTGACTTGTATTATTGAGATTGAATGAAGTGAAGTGTGAAATAAGTTTGAGTATAGATCTAGTTTTGTAGAAAATCTTTACCATCCCAATTAATGAGGCACCCTCATTTGACGCCAAGGGGGATGCATTTGCAATACATATATTTTTTTTTTCTTTTTATTATGTATATAAAGGTATAAGTGTAAGTAAATGGGTACTTTGTAAATCTTGTTTAGTAGTTATGTATATATTTGGATATTTAGGGTAGCGTTGTCTAAAAATAAACTTTAATGGATCAAAGTAAAGTATATTGAGATCATAAAAATTGTAAAAAATACATTTCTTGTAAGATTTGAGTGATATAGTAATTATCGTGTAGTTTTTAAGAAAAGCGTCGTAATAATATAAATTTAACGATTTATATACAAAATAAATTTAAAACACTAGGTAAACTCAAAATATTATTTTTATAAACTAAATGTAAGTATAAAAATATGTCGGATCATTTTGGAAGTATCGGATTAAATGTTCAAAATAATAACTTACGCGATAACGTTTATTTAATATGAAAATTATTCGCTTAATGAAAAATGCAAACCCATGCATAAATTTATATGAAATGATGAATATGGAGTTTGAGAAATAACCGGAAATTGAGAATTGTGACATTCTTCCCATGTCGAGGAATCACGCCTTCGTGATTCGATTAACGATACTATGGTCCGAACCTCAACAAGGGTTCTAAAAGTTTATGCTCATGTATGGTCTAAATGATTATGTCAATGCTCATGCATATATCGTGACTATATCCCATTCTAAAGACATGCTCCCTTGTGATTAGGCTCGATGAGGCAAGCTTTCCCATTCTCGAGCAAAATTTTAAAAAACTTTTGGTAACCGATTTTACTTAATCCCACAACTCATCAAACAAGAACTGCCATACGATTAGGCTAAATCGGTTTAGGTAACAACTTGTTTCTAGCTTGATCTTTGCAACTCATCAAACAAGAACTGCACACGCGATCAAACGGAAACAAGTGGTTTGAAGAAAATCTTTGAAAATTTGGCTCGATTACGGATTGCTTACTCATATGAGACTACTACTCCTTCATTGCATGATTCTTCCCGAATTAGACATAGGTGATCGGGCTATGTATAATTTAGAGTAACTATGCAATGCTTGGACCAATCGACTCATATGATGTTTGGTGTTGAGTCATAAGTTCGCATGTATAAAGAATATGCACTTATAATGATATGATGAGATGCTACCCAAATTACGTGTTTTGCGGCGGAATGGAATACCTTGGGAGGACCACATAGCATCAAAGTTACAGTTATATCGAACGACCTAAAGTGTCGTTTAGAAAATACATCGCTTGATTAAGTAAAATAATCGAGTTTACAAAATGTAGGTCCCAAATGAAAATCAATGTATGCGGTAATAGGTTTGATACAAGCCAAACGATGTTTTAAAGTGTATAAATCCCATGTGAGACGCGTCGTCACCACGACTCTATGATATGTCCATATGCATGCCATGAAGTGAATGCCTTAGATACCGAGATAAAACATGCTAAAAGTGTCAACACAAAGGTTGGTGAGTTCATAGATTTTGGTTAACAAGTAAAGCTTTAAAAGAGCGCTCATGAAACAAAGGCAAAGTTTTTGGTCATATAGAATAGTTCAAAGCAAAGGCATCAGAATCCACTCGGCCCAAGTCCCGCCCATACAAAACTTGCAACCTGTGTGTTTACAACCCAACGCTAAAAATAGTATGTCAATCATGTATGCATGTATCATAGTAGTTAAAAGTATAAATGTCACCACAAGGTTCTTCCAACACTGTGTTGGGATGTATCCATAAAATGGCCTTCCAACATATAAATATTGGGATGTTTGTAAATTAATAGCCTTCCAACAACTTAATTTGGAGCCACTAATTCTTGTATGTTTGTAAATTAATAGCCTTCCAACAACTTAATTTGGAGCCACTAATTCTTGTATGTTTGTAAATTAATAGCCTTCCAACAACTTAATTTGGAGCCACTAATTCTTGTATGTTTGTTCCAAATATGCATATGAAATCAAGTATAACCCAATCAAGTATATAACGCAATCAAGTGTAAAGTATAAGTAATGTTGTTTGGCAAAAGAGTCTAAACGTTTGGATAAATAAGCATATATCTCGCCCCAAATAGTTTATAGGAATTTAAATGAGTAAACGTGGGGTATGAACTCACAGTAATATGTAAAATTTTAGAGTACTTGTGAAAGTAAATGAAAATAGTTTGAGCATGTATCTCCCCAAAAGTGATTGAAAAGGTATAAAAGTAGGGGCTATGAAACTCACCGTATGATTGATATGCTAACAAAATGAAGTGCACTAAAATGAGGCTCGGAAACTATCCGCGACCTAAAATGAATGTCATGACTTGAGTTATGATATGTTGTCATGAATGAGTTTTGATACAATGTCGCATGCAACTCCATATGATATCCATACCACTTGGAGTTTTGGAAATAATGTTTATCGTCAAAATATGTTTATGACATCCCGACCATATTATAAAATACTTTACAAGTATTTATGTTGAAATGATATCCCACGATAGTCATCTAATGATTTATTGTGAAATTATAACTTTTCGTCAGTAAAATAATGTCGTTGAAATTTTCATGAAAGTGACTAAAATGGCATTGAAAAGTTAGTCGAAATGGTGCACGTTGAACGTTAGGAAACGAACTCAATGGTTTTGAAAAGCTTGTAACATAATCTCAAAGTTTTGGCATTTAAGTTTTATCCTAGAGGTCTCGCTCATAAAGAAAATATAGGTTAAGTAGGGTGATTTTGTCCATAATGTGGTTTAAATGTGAATTTCGCAAAGTTTAAGCAACCGTAGTTAATTCATTAAAACTCCGCTAAACAAACGGTTGGACATTTTGGAGAATATGTTTGATGAACTTACTTTTATTAGAAGACATCTCGTTACAAAAGTTCTACGTCAACGTTAAAAATAGCCTTCAATATGGTTACTTGTTTTACCGTAACACTTGTCTAATAAAAATAATATAGTTTTTCTTAACTAATAAAGTTACGGCAATTTTGTGAAAACGTGTATATTTTAGTCGTTACAAACCGCTTTCTACGTATTATACGTCCTTAGCTTCGTATCAAAGTATACTAATATATTTTGATAAGTCGAAATAATTTATAAAGCTTAAGACTCGTTTTGACTCGTACAAAACAAAAATAGTTTGGTGAAATTTTCGACATATATATTTCGTCGTCAAACTTGAAAAATTCATAACTTCTTCGTTATTACTCCGTTTAATCCGCTCAAGCGCCACGGATTCGTTTTAAAGTATATTTTCTAAATATCTAGGCCAAAAATTCGTGTCTACTGTCGGATTTTCCAGAAATTCAAAACAAGATCAGACCACTTTTTAGACTTGTCGAAAAGAGTTTTTCTCGTACTAAACCTATTCCAATCCCTTTAAAACAACTCCAAAGCTATTCTAATCCTACCATACACCTTCTTAGGGTGTCATGGGTTCCTAAACATCATCAAGACCAATATATAACAAGGGATAAATTATAGGATGACTTATATATATCAAACTCTTAAAAACAATGTAAAAATGGTATAAATATCCATAAGTCTTGCATGCTTTGCTCAAAATTGATGAAATACATATGAAATGATAATGAAAGATGTAAAATGAAAATGATATGCTTACTAGTTACTTGATGAGGTGATAAGAACAAATGATTAAACCTAAACACCCTAGGTTTTTATTTCAAAACCTTGATTAAGAGTGTAACTAGATTGTTTTAAACTTGATCTTGAAAAAAAATATGATCTTCTTCTTGGAATAATGAAGGCGGTTTGAGATAAGAAAAGAGAGAGAAAAACTATCTTGACTTGTATTATTGAGATTGAATGAAGTGAAGTGTGAAATAAGTTTGAGTATAGATCTAGTTTTGTAGAAAATCTTTACCATCCCAATTAATGAGGCACCCTCATTTGACGCCAAGGGGATGCATTTGCAATACATATATTTTTTTTTTTTTATTATGTATATAAAGGTATGTGTAAGTAAATGGGTACTTTGTAAATCTTGTTTAGTAGTTATGTATATATTTGGATATTTAGGGTAGCGTTAGGTAAAAGTAAACTTTAATGGATCAAAGTAAAGTATATTGAGATCATAAAAATTGTAAAAAATACATTTCTTGTAAGATTTGAGTGATATAGTAATTATCGTGTAGTTTTTAAGAAAAGCGTCGTAATAATATAAATTTAACGATTTATATACAAAATAAATTTAAAACACTAGGTAAACTCAAAATATTATTTTTATAAACTAAATGTAAGTATAAAAATATGTCGGGATCATTTTTGGAAGTATCGGATTAAATGTTCAAAATAATAACTTACGCGATAACGTTTATTTAATATGAAAATTATTCGCTTAATGAAAATGCAAAACCATGCATAAATTTATATGAAATGATGAATATGGAGTTTGAGAAATAACCGGAAATTGAGAATTGTGACATTCTTCCCATGTCGAGGAATCACGTCCTTCGTGATTCGATTAACGATACTATGGTCCGAACCTCAACAAGGGTTCTAAAAGTTTATGCTCATGTATGGTCTAAATGATTATGTCAATGCTCATGCATATATCGTCCCACAAGACTATATCCCATTCTAAAGACATGCTCCTTATGATTAGGCTCGATGAGACAAGCTTTCCCATTCTCAAGCAAAATTTTAAAAGACTTTTGGTAACCGATTTTACTTAATCCCACAACTCATCAAACAAGAACTGCCATACGATTAGGCTAAATCGGTTTAGGTAACAACTTGTTTCTAGCTTGATCTTTGCAACTTATCAAACAAGAACTGCCACGCGGATCAAACCGAAACAAGTGGTTTGAAGAAAATCTTTGAAAATTTGGCTCGATTACGGAATTGCTTACTCATATGAGACTACTACTCCTTCATTGCATGATTCTTCCCGAATTAGACATAGGTGATCGTGCTATGTATAATTTAGAGTAACTATGCAATGCTTGGACTAATCGACTCATATGATGTTTGGTGTTGAGTCATAAGTCCGCATGTATAAAGAATATGCACTTATAATGATATGATGAGATGCTATGATGATGTGGTTATAGTCTAGGGTCAATGATGCAACCTAGTTCTCTATAACCGATGCTCGATACAAATCACACACCCCAAATTACGTGTTTTGCAAATGAATGGAATACCTTGGGAGGACCGTCATAGCATCAAAGTTACAGTTATATCGAACGACCTAAAGTGTCGCTTAGAAAATACATCGTTTGATTAAGTAAAATAATCGAGTTTACAAAATGTAGGTCCCAAATGAAAATCAATGTATGCGGTAATAGGTTTGATACAAGCCAAACGATCTTTTAAAGTGTATAAATCCCACGTGAGACGCTCGTCACACCACGACTCTATGATATGTCCATATGCATGCCATGAAGTGAATGCCTTAGATACCGAGATAAAACATGCTAAAAGTGTCAACACAAAGGTTGGTGAGTTCATAGAGTTTGGTTAACAAGTAAAGCCTTAAAAGAGCGCTCATGAAACAAAGGCAAAGTTTTTGGTCATATAGAATAGTTCGCAAAGCAAAGGCATCAGAAATCCACTCGGTTCCAAGTCCCGCCCATACAAAACTTGCAACCGTGTGTTTACAACCCACCGCTAAAAATAGTATGTCAATCATGTATGCATGTATCATAGTAGTTAAAAGTATAAATGTCACCACAGGTTCTTCCAACACTCGTGTTGGGATGTATCCATAAAATGGCCTTCCAACATATAAATATTGGGATGTTTGTAAATTAATAGTTCTTCCAACAACTTAATTTGGAGCCACTAATTCTTGTATGTTTGTAAATTAATAGCCTTCCAACAACTTAATTTGGAGCCACTAATTCTTGTATGTTTGTAAATTAATAGCCTTCCAACAACTTAATTTGGAGCCACTAATTCTTGTATGTTTGTTCCAAATATGCATATGAAATCAAGTATAACCCAATCAAGTATATAACGCAATCAAGTGTAAAGTATAAGTAATGTTGTTTGGCAAAAGAGTCTAAACGTTTGGATAAATAAGCATATATCTCGCCCAAATAGTTTATAGGAATTTAAATGAGTAAAAGTGGGGTATGAACTCACAGTAATATGTAAAAGTTTAGAGTACTTGTGAAAGTAAATGAAAATAGTTTGAGCATGTATCTCCCCCAAAAGTAATTGAAAATGTATAAAAGTAGGGGCTATGAAACTCACCGGTATGATTGATATGCTAACAAAATGAAGTGCACTAAAATGAGGCTCGGAAACTATCCGCGACCTAAAATGAATGTCATGACTTGAGTTATGATATGTTGTCATGAATGTGATACAATGTTGTGCATGCAACTCCATATGATATCCATACCACTTGTGCGTTTTGGAAATAATGTTTATCGTCAAAATATGTTTATGACATCCCGTCATATTATAAAATACTTTACAAGTATTTATGTTGAAATGATATCCTACGATAGTCATCTAATGATTTATTGTGAAATTATAACTTTTCGTCAGAAAATAATGTCGTTGAAATTTTCATGAAAGTGACTAAAATGGCCTTGAAAAGTTAGTCGTAAAATGGTGTACGTTGAACGTTAGGAAACGAACTCAACGGTTTTGGAAAGCTTGTATCATAATCTCAAAGTTTTGGCATTTAAGTTTTATCCTAGAGGTCTCGTTCATAAAGAAAAATATAGGTTAAGTAGGGTGATTTTGTCCAAAATGTAGTTTAAATGTGAATTTCGCAAAGTTTAAGCAACCGTAGTTAATTCATTATAACTCCGCTAAACAAACGGTTGGACATTTTGGAAAATATGCTTGATGAACTTACTTTTACTAGAAGACATCTCGTTACAAAAGTTCTACATCAACGTTAAAAATAGCCTTCAATATGGTCCTTGTTTTACCGTAACACTTGTCTAATAAAAATAATATAGTTTTCTTAACTAATAAAGTTACGGCAATTTTGTTTAACGCGTGTATATTTTAGTCGTTACAAATCCGCTTTTCACGTATTATACGTCCTTAGATTCGTATCAAAGTATACTAATATATTTTTGATAAGTCGAAATAATTTATAAAGCTTAAGACTCGCTTTTGACTCGTACAAAACAAAAATAGTTTGCTGAAATTTTCGAGGATTAATATATTTCGTCGTCAAACTTGAAAATTCATAACTTCTTCGTTATAGCTCCGTTTTAATCCGCTCAAGCGCCACGGATTCGTTTTAAAGTATATTTTCTAAATATCTAGGCCAAAATTTTGTGTCTCTGTCGGATTTTCCGAAATACAAAACAAGATCAGACCACTTTTAGACTTGTCGAAAAGAGTTTTTCTCGTACTAAACCTATTCCAACCCTTCAAAACAACTCCAAAGCTATTCTAATCCTACCATACACCTTCTTAGGGTGTCATGGGTTCCTAAACATCATCAAGACTAATATATAACAAGGGATAAATTATAGGATGACTTATATATATAAAACTCTTAAAAACAATGTAAAATGGTATAAATATCCATAAGTCTTGCATGCTTTGCTCAAAATGATGAAATACATATGAAATGAATATGAAAGATGTAAAATAAAAATGATATGCTTACTAGTTACTTGATGAGGTGATTAGAACAAGGATTAAACCTAAACACCCTAGGTTTTTATTTCAAAACCTTGATTAAGAGTGTAACTAGATTGTTTTAAACTTGATCTTGAAAAAAATTTGATGTTCTTCTTGGAATAATGGTGTGGCGGTTTTAGAGAGAAGAAAAAAGAGAGAAAACTTTCTTAACTTGTATTATTGAGATTGAATGAAGTGAAGTGTGAAATAAGTTTGTGTATAGATCTATACATGTAAAAAAAAATTTACCAACCCAATTAATGAGGCACCCCATTTGACGCCAAGGGGATGTTTTGTAAATATATATTTTTTTTTTTTATATATATATAAAGGTATAAGTGTAAGTAAATAATACTTTGTAAGGTCTTGTTTAGTAGTTATGTATATATTAGGATATTTAGGGTAGCGTTTAGCTAAAAGTAAACTTTAATGGATCAAAGTAAAGTATATTGAGATCATAAAATTGTAAAAATACATTTCTTGTAAAATTTGAGTGATATAGTAATTATCGTGTAGTTTTTAAGAAAAGCGTCGTAATAATATAAATTTAACGATTTATATACAAAATAAATTTAAAACACTAGGTAAACTCAAAATATTATTTTTATAAACTAAATGTAAGTATAAAAATATGTCGGATAATTTTGGAAGTATCGGATTAAATGTTCAAAATAATAACTTACGCGATAACGTTTATTTAATATGAAATTTATTCGCTTAATGTGAAATGCAAAACCATGCATAAATTTATATGAAATGATGAATATGGAGTTTGAGAAATGACCGAAATTGAGAATTGTGACATTCTTCCCATGTCGAGGAATCACGTCCTCGTGATTCGATTAATGATACTATGGCCCAAAACGCGACAAGGGTTCTAAAAGTTTATGCTCATGTATGGTCTAAATGATTATGTCAATGCTCATGCATATGAGTTACTCGTCCCACAAGGTATCCCGTTCTATCGTGAGCAATTCCGTCCTAAATACATTTTCTTATGATTAGGCTCGATGAGACAAGCTTTCCCATTCTCGAGCAAAATTTTAAAAGACTTTTGGTAACCGATTTTTACTTAATCCCACAACTCATCAAACAAGAACTGTCATACGATTAGGCTAAATCGGTTTAGGTAACGACTTGTTTCTAGCTCGATCTTTGCAACTCATCAAACAAGAACGTCGCGCGGATCAAACCGGAAACAAGTGGTTTGAAGAAAATCTTTTGAAAATTTGGCTTGATTACGGAATTGCTTACACATATGAGACTACTACTCCTTCATTGCATGATTCTTCCCGAATTAGACATAGGTGATCGGGCTATGTATAATTTAGGAGTAACTATGCAATGCTTGGACTAATCGACTCATATGATGTTTGGTGTTGAGTCATAAGTCCGCATGTATAAAGAATGTGCACTTATAATGATATGATGAGATGCTATGATGATGTGGTTATAGTCTAGGGTCAATGATGCAACCTAGTTCTCTATAACCGATGCTCGATACCAATCATCACACCCCAAATTACGTGTTTTGCGCCGGAATGGAATACCTTGGGAGGACCGTCATAGCATCAAAGTTACAGTTATATCGAGCGACCTAAAGTGTCGTTTAGAAAATACATCGTTTGATTAAGTAAAATAATCGAGTTTACAAAATGTAGGTCCCAAATGAAAATCAATGTATGCGGAAATAGGTTTGATACAAGCCAAACGATGTTTTAAAGTGTATAAATCCCATGTGAGACGCGTCGTCACCACGACTCTATGATATGTCCATATGCATGCCATGAAGTGAATGCCTTAGATACCGAGATAAAACATGCTAAAAGTGTCAACACAAAGGTTGGTGAGTTCATAGAGTTTGGTTAACAAGTAAAGCCTTAAAAGAGCGCTCATGAAACAAAGGCAAAGTTTTTGGTCATATAGAATAGTTCACAAAGCAAAGGCATCGTAAATCCACTCAGTTCCAAGTCCCGCCCATACAAAACTTGCAACCCGTGTGTTTACAACCCACTGCTAAAAATAGTATGTCAATCATGTATGCATGTATCATAGTAGTTAAAAGTATAAATGTCACCACAAGGTTCTTCCAACACTCGTGTTGGGATGTATCCATAAAATGGCCTTCCAACATATAAATATTGGGATGTTTGTAAATTAATAGCCTTCCAACAACTTAATTTGGAGCCACTAATTCTTGTATGTTTGTAAATTAATAGCCTTCCAACAACTTAATTTGGAGCCACTAATTCTTGTATGTTTGTAAATTAATAGCCTTCCAACAACTTAATTTGGAGCCACTAATTCTTGTATGTTTGTTCCAAATATGCATATGAAATCAAGTATAATCCAATCAAGTATATAACGCAATCAAGTGTAAAGTATAAGTAATGTTGTTTGGCAAAAGAATCTAAACGTTTGGATAAATAAGCATATATCTCGCCCCAAATAGTTTATAGGAATATAAATGAGTAAAAGTGGGGTATGAACTCACAGTAATATGTAAAAGTTTAGAGTACTTGTGAAAGTAAATGAAAATAGTTTGAGCATGTATCTCCCAAAAGTAATTGAAAATGTATAAAAGTAGGGCTATGAAACTCACCGGTATGATTGATATGCTAACAAAATGAAGTGCACTAAAATGAGGCTCGGAAACTATCCGCGACCTAAAATGAATGTCATGACTTGAGTTATGATATGTTGTCATGAATCGTGATACAATGTTGTGCATGCAACTCCATATGATATCCATACCACTTGTACGTTTTGAAATAATGTTTATCGTCAAAATATGTTTATGACATCCCGTCATATTATAAAATACTTTACAAGTATTTATGTTGAAATGATATCCCACGATAGTCATTTAATGATTTATTGTGAAATTATAACTTTTCGTCAGTAAAATAATGTCGTTGAAATTTTCATGAAAGTGACTAAAATGGCCTTGAAAAGTTAGTCGTAAAATGGTGTACGTTGAACGTTAGGAAACGAACTCAACGGTTTTGGAAAGCTTGTATCATAATCTCAAAGTTTTGGCATTTAAGTTTTTATCCTAGAGGTCTCGTTCATAAAGAAAATATAGGTTAAGTAGGGTGATTTTGTCCAAAATGTAGTTTAAAAGTGAATTTCGGCAAAGTTTAAGCAACCGTAAATAATTCATTAAAACTCCGCTATACAAACGGTTGGACATTTTGGAAAATATGCTTGATGATCTTACTTTTATTAGAAGACATCTCGTTACAAAAAGTTCTATGTCAACGTTAAAAATAGCCTTCAATATGGTTACTTGTTTACCGTAACACTTGTCTAATAAAAATAATATAGTTTTTCTTAACTAATAAAGTTACGGCAATTTTACAAAAACGTGTATATTTTAGTCGTTACAAATCCGTTTTCTACGTATTATACGTCCTTAGCTTCGTATCAAAGCATACTAATATATTTTTGATAAGTCGAAATAATTTATAAAGCTTAAGACTCGTTTTTGACTCGTACAAAACAAAAATAGTTTGTGAAATTTTCGGAATTAATATATTTCGTCGTCAAACTTGAAAATTCATAACTTCTTCGTTATAGCTCCGTTTTAATCCGTTCAAGCGCCACGGATTCGCTTTTAAAGTATATTTTCTAAATATCTAGGCCAAAATTTTATGTCTACTGTCGGATTTTCCAGAAATACAAAACAAGATCAGACCACTTTTTAGACTTGTCGAAAAGAGTTTTCTCGTACTAAACCTATTCCAATCCCTTCAAAACAACTCCAAAGCTATTCTAATCCTACCATACACCTTCTTAGGGTGTCATGGGTTCCTAAACATCATCAAGACTAATATATAACAAGGGATAAATTATAGGATGACTTATATATATAAAACTCTTAAAAACAATGTAAAATGGTATAAATATCCATAAGTCTTGCATGCTTTGCTCAAAATGATGAAATACATATGAAATGATAATGAAAGATGTAAAATGAAAATGATATGCTTACTAGTTACTTGATGAGGTGATTAGAACAAGGATTAAACCTAAACACCCTAGGTTTTATTTCAAAACCTTGATTAAGAGTGTAACTAGATTGTTTTAAACTTGATCTTGAAAATTTTGATGATTTCTTCTTGGAATAATATGAAGGCGGTTTTGAGAGGAAGAAACAAGAGAGAAAAAACTTGGCTAGACTTGTATTATTGAGATTGAATGAAGTGAAGTAAATAAGTTTGAGTATAGATCTATACAATAGAAAAATTTTACCATCCCAATTAATGAGGCACCCCATTGACGCCAAGGGGATGTGTTTGCAATATATATTTTTTTTTTTTGTATATATATAAATGTATAAGTGTAAGTAAAATAAGTTAAGTCTTGTAAAGTTGTATGTATATTTTGGATATTTAGGGTAGCGTTTTAGCTAAAAGTAATTTTAATGGATCAAAGTAAAGTATATTGAGATCATAAAATTGTAAAAATACATTTCTTGTAAAATTTGAGTGATATAGTAATTATCGTGTAGTTTTTAAGAAAAGCGTCGTAATAATATAAATTTAACGATTTATATACAAAATAAATTTAAAACACTAGGTAAACTCAAAATATTATTTTTATAAACTAAATGTAAGTATAAAAATATGTCGGGATAATTTTGGAAGTATCGGATTAAATGTTCAAAATAATAACTTACGCGATAACGTTTATTTAATATGAAATTTATTCGTTTAATGTGAAATGCAAAACCATGCATAAATTGATATGAAATGATGAATATGGAGTTTGAGAAATGACCGAAATTGAGAATTGTGACATTCTTCCCATGTCGGAGGAATCACGTCCTCGTGATTCGATTAATGATACTATGGCCCAACCTCGCGACAAGGGTTCTAAAAGTTTATGCTCATGTATGGTCTAAATGATTATGTCAATGCTCATGCATATGAGTTACTCGTCCCACAAGGTACGTTCCGTGCTATCGTGAGCAATTCCGTCCTAAATACATGCTTTCTTATGATTAGGCTCGATGAGACAAGCTTTCCCATTCTCAAGCAAAATTTTAAAAGACTTTTGGTAACCGATTTTACTTAATCCCACAACTCATCAAACAAGAACGTCATACGATTAGGCTAAATCGGTTTAGGTAACGACTTGTTTCTAGCTCGATCTTTGCAACTCATCAAACAAGAACGCCGCTCGGATCAAACCGGAAACAAGTGGTTTGAAGAAAATCTTTTGAAAATTTGGCTTGATTACGGAATTGCTTACACATATGAGACTACTACTCCTTCATTGCATGATTCTTCCCGAATTAGACATAGGTGATCGGGCTATGTATAATTTAGAGTAACTATGCAATGCTTGGACTAATCGACTCATATGATGTTTGGTGTTGAGTCATAAGTCCGCATGTATAAAGAATGTGCACTTATAATGATATGATGAGATGCTATGATGATGTGGTTATAGTCTAGGGTCAATGATGCAACCTAGTTCTCTATAACCGATGCTCGATACCAATCATCACACCCCAAATTACGTGTTTTGCGTGAATGGAATACCTTGGGAGGACCGTCATAGCATCAAAGTTACAGTTATATCGAACGACCTAAAGTGTCGTTTAGAAAATACATCGTTTGATTAAGTAAAATAATCGAGTTTACAAAATGTAGGTCCCAAATGAAAATCAATGTATGCGGAAATAGGTTTGATACAAGCCAAACGATGTTTTAAAGTGTATAAATCCCATGTGAGACGCGTCGTCACCACGACTCTATGATATGTCCATATGCATGCCATGAAGTGAATGCCTTAGATACCGAGATAAAACATGCTAAAAGTGTCAACACAAAGGTTGGTGAGTTCATAGAGTTTGGTTAACAAGTAAAGCTTTAAAGAGCGTTCATGAAACAAAGGCAAAGTTTTGGTCATATAGAATAGTTCAAAGCAAAGGCATCGAAATCCACTCGGTTCCAAGTCCGCCCATACAAAACTTGCAACCTGTGTGTTTACAACCCAACGCTAAAAATAGTATGTCAATCATGTATGCATGTATCATAGTAGTTAAAAGTATAAATGTCACCACAAGGTTCTTCCAACACTCGTGTTGGGATGTATCCATAAATTAATAGCCTTCCAACAACTTAATTTGGAGCCACTAATTGGGTATGTTTGTAAATTAATAGCCTTCCAACAACTTAATTTGGAGCCACTAATTCTTGTATGTTTGTAAATTAATAGCCTTCCAACAACTTAATTTGGAGCCACTAATTCTTGTATGTTTGTTCCAAATATGCATATGAAATCAAGTATAACCCAATCCAGCATATAACGCAATCAAGTGTAAAGTATAAGTAATGTTGTTTGGCAAAAGAGTCTAAACGTTTGGATAAATAAGCATATATCTCGCCCCAAATAGTTTATAGGAATTTAAATGAGTAAAAGTGGGGTATGAACTCACAGTAATATGTAAAAGTTTAGAGTACTTGTGAAAGTAAATGAAAATAGTTTGAGCATGTATCTCCCCCAAAAGTAATTGAAAATGTATAAAAGTAGGGGCTATGAAACTCACCGGTATGATTGATATGCTAACAAAATGAAGTGCACTAAAATGAGGCTCGGAAACTATCCGCGACCTAAAATGAATGTCATGACTTGAGTTATGATATGTTGTCATGAATCGTGATACAATGTTGTGCATGCAACTCCATATGATATCCATACCACTTGTGCGTTTTGGAAATAATGTTTATCGTCAAAATATGTTTATGACATCCCGTCATATTATAAAATACTTTACAAGTATTTATGTTGAAATGATATCCCACGATAGTCATTTAATGATTTATTGTGAAATTATAACTTTTAGTCAGTAAAATAATGTCGTTGAAATTTTCATGAAAGTGACTAAAATGGCCTTGAAAAGTTAGTCGTAAAATGGTGTACGTCGAGCGTTAGGAAACGAACTCAACGGTTTTGGAAAGCTTGTATCATAATCTCAAAGTTTTGGCATTTAAGTTTTTATCCTAGAGGTCTCGTTCATAAAGAAAATATAGGTTAAGTAGGGTGATTTTGTCCAAAATGTAGTTTAAATGTGAATTTCGCAAAGTTTAAGCAACCGTAGTTAATTCATTACAACTCCGCTATACAAACGGTTGGTCATTTTGGAAAATATGCTTGATGAACTTACTTTTATTAGAAGACATCTCGTTACAAAAGTTCTACGTCAACGTTAAAAATAGCCTTCAATATGGTCACTTGTTTACCGTAACACTTGTCTAATAAAAATAATATAGTTTTCTTAACTAATAAAGTTACGGCAATTTTGTGAAAACGTGTATATTTTAGTCGTTACAAATCCGTTTTCACGTATTATCGTCCTTAGCTTCGTATCAAAGTATACTAATATATTTTTGATAAGTCGAAATAATTTATAAAGCTTAAGACTCGTTTTTGACTCGTACAAAACAAAAATAGTTTGCTGAAATTTTCGGGATTAATATATTCGTCGTCAAACTTGAAAATTCATAACTTCTTCGTTATAGCTCCGCTTTAATCCGTTCAAGCGGCCACGGATTCGTTTTAAAGTATATTTTCTAAATATCTAGGCCAAAATTTTATGTCTACTGTCGGATTTTCCAGAAATACAAAACAAGATCAGACCACTTTTTAGACTTGTCGAAAAGAGTTTTTCGTACTAAACCTATTCCAATCCCTTTAAAACAACTCCAAAGCTATTCTAATCCTACCATACACCTTCTTAGGGTGTCATGGGTTCCTAAACATCATCAAGACTAATATATAACAAGGGATAAATTATAGGATGACTTATATATATAAAACTCTTAAAAACAATGTAAAATGGTATAAATATCCATAAGTCTTGCATGCTTTGCTCAAAATTGATGAAATACATATGAAATGATAATGAAAGATGTAAAATGAAAATGATATGCTTACTAGTTACTTGATGAGGTGATTAGAACAAGGATTAAACCTAAACACCCTAGGTTTTTATTTCAAAACCTTGATTAAGAGTGTAACTAGATTGTTTTAAACTTGATCTTGAAAAAATTTGATGATTCTTCTTGGAATTATGGTGTGGCGGTTTTAGAGGAAGAAAAAAGAGAGAGAAAACTTTCTTAGACTTGTATTATTGATTGAATGAAGTGAAGTGTGAAATAAGTTTGAGTATAGATCTACAATTGTAGAAAAATAACCATCCCAATTAATGAGGCACCCCCATTGGACGGATTTTGGGGGATGCATTTGCAATACATATTTTTTTTTTTTATATATATATATATAAATAAAATTGTAAGTAAAAGGTACTTTGTAAATCTTGTTTAGTAGTTATGTATATATTTGTGTATTTAGGGTAGCGTTAGCTAAAAGTAAACTTTAATGGATCAAAGTAAAGTATATTGAGATCATAAAATTGTAAAAATACATTTCTTGTAAAATTTGAGTGATATAGTAATTATCGTGTAGTTTTTAAGAAAAGCGTCGTAATAATATAAATTTAACGATTTATATACAAAATAAATTTAAAACACTAGGTAAACTCAAAATATTATTTTTATAAACTAAATGTAAGTATAAAAATATGTCGGGATAATTTTGGAAGTATCGGATTAAATGTTCAAAATAATAACTTACGCGATAACGTTTATTTAATATGAAATTTATTCATTTAATGTGAAATGCAAAACCATGCATAAATTGATATGAAATGATGAATATGGAGTTTGAGAAATGACAAAATTAGAAATTGAGAATTGTGACACATCATTCTCTTCTTCTAAGCTAACAAGCTCGGAAGGTAAATCTTCCACATAAACGATGTCTCCACAAGATAACGAATCATTATCATTAGAATCGGAGAACATCTCAATATGATCATTTTGGAAGACAAGAGGAGGAGGATATCACACACATGATCAAGAATTCCTGTGACTCTCTTGGGATTGGGACAAGGTTCTCAACACTAGACTTTATGAATTCGTCCGATTCCTTTTCGTGAACAAGTGTCAAGATGCTCGTCCCCATGCTCGAGAGAGTGAGTGGGAGCTTGGTGTGATAGCGATTGTTTGAGATGGAATCTCAATCTTGGGATATCAACCGACCGAGGAGTTGAGAATAATATCCTTAAAAGAAATACTCTCCTCGTCATCATCATACATAGCTGCCTTAAGAAATTGGGAACGTCTTAGAGCTGCTTGCTCTAGGACTAATAATTCTTCCCTAGATTTGCGGGCCTCTCGTTCTTCTCGTTCTTTGGCCAGCAATTCTCCCATGGTCTTTTCACTACTTACTTGATTCTTAAAGTTACGAATCGTATCCTCAAGTGTTTTCATTGCGGTTTCAAAATCTTGGGAGATTTCTTGAGACAACGGCTCAGGTGGAGTTTGAACCGTATGGTCTTTGTGGAGGTTGGTCGTGATATGGATAGTCGTAATTGTTACAAGGGAATGGATTTCTGTTTGACAATCGAGCCGAAATGGGACCTCCAGTTCTCACAACAAGAAATCTGTTGAGTGCGGGACCGGTGAATTATATGGATACCGGTCATAACCAAAGTTCTCGAGCATCACCGGAGAACTGCTCATAGACAAACTTGTTTCCGATTGACAATCAAATTCTAGGTGAGGACCTCCACAAAATTCACAGTATGTTGATTATATGAAGATAAGTCGGGTGTGTGGTGGGTAATTAGAAAAGTTTGAGGGGTCGTTAAATGAGTTCGATTAGGATCATAATCAAATGAATTCCTCGAACCACAAAACAAACAACTCCGTTACGAATATCATTACCACATTGTACACATGTACACCAACGATGTGGTGAACCAAAAGAGACTCACCACAACCGACACAAGGAATAAACGATTTCATTTGAGAGTTATGATAAGGAATCGGTTTATTCAAAGAATCAACAAAACCAACATGGTGATCGAATGACTATCAAGTCTCGAAGAACATTTTGAAAAATCCGGAGGTGGGACAAGTGGTGTGCTCGAGAGCTAGCAATTTCCACCACTTCGTTATGGTCTCCGGTTCGGTTCTTGAGAAACGTGAAGATTAGGCAAGTCATTCTTGCTAGTCACCGGTCTAAATTCTGCATGTTTGCTTTTAACCGTAAATCGTGAAAGTTTAGAATCAATTCTAGACGGTTTAGGAGCAATTGAGGGATTAGGTCTTTGGATAACCGTAGGTTGGACGTATTTAGCACTTCCATTATTAGAGGGAAGTACTTGGTCCTTTGTCACCCCGGTTTCTCTTTCCATTTCCCTAAGCAGAATTAATGGATCATCACGTATTTAGCACTTCCATCACGAATTCTTGACATTTGTGATAAAGCATCACGTTTTTCAACTTCGTCCCAGAATTCGTTCTCGAGAGATTCCATGAGAATAGAAGAAGTTAGAATCAAATGGATAGAGGGTAAAGGAATAAAGAATCAAAAAGGGTAAGAGGGTAAAGAGGAATATTTTTGGTATTTTGAAAAACATGTTGTAAAAACAAAGAATGAAAATCTTTTGGGTTTTGATTTTTTTAAAAGATGGTATGAACAAGGAGTGATTATTCAAATCACTAATCGCTAAACGAAGACTATTAGCACTGCTCCCGTGGCGCCAAAATTTGATTGGGTCCCAAACGGTCAAGTTTTATCACGCAAGTTAACCACTTGTGAATGGCTAAGCGTAACAAACTTAAAACATGCGGAAAAAATGCAATGAAGTCCGTGAGAGTATAGTGTTTCCCAGTCGTTAAGTCCCAACGAGCTGTGCGAGAATAGTCAAACGTAAAGTGATCGAGAAGATTTGAACGGGAAAAGAGATGTGAGTGATAGTAACTACAGAAAAAGTACATAATGTTAGGAATTAGAAATTCCCGGTATTAAAGAGTCGGTCACCTCAAGTATATGTAATCGTTAGAAAGCTCGTAGTCGTAGTTCTTTTAAGTTAAGTAGTAATTTAGTTAAGTAACACCGTGGAGGACTGACGGGTCTTTACCCACCGTATGCCCGATCCACGCCCATAGTGTGGCGATTTATGTAAGACTATAAATACTCTCTACCTCCCAAGGTAGAGTTGGAGCTCATAATAATATCTTTCACTTTCTCTCACTAAGTTCCCTAAACCTTTCACTTTCTCTCTCTAGAACATCACCTTATACGCCACCTTATGCTTATGGTTTGATGTGTATGTGAAAAGTTATATCTTACAATTGGTATCAAGAGCTATGGTTAGATCATATCTTGCACATCTTTGGATTTATAGTGGTTTTAGGTGGTTTTGAGTTTGAAAAAGTTTAGTGGTTTTGCATCATTTGGTTGATTTCTTGTGTTAAAGTTTGAATTTTGTTGGTACTTTTATGTTTAGAATCATCAAAAGTGTGTAGGTTTTCATTTGGTAAGCTTGAATCATCTTGGTTGGGTTGTTTTGGATTGAAAAGTGAAGGTTATTTGGTTTTTCTAGCTAGCGAATTAGCTCTCGGACTTGTTTTCTTGGTAGCGACTTACGGTTATAAAATCTAGCGAGTTAGGCGTGTAGCGAGTTAAAGTACAAGTAGTGGCATCTCCACTACGGTTAGCGACTGTGGTAGCGAATTAGTCTCAGGCGAGTTGCTCTTTAGCGACTTGCATATCTAGCGACTTGTGTAGCGCATCATCGCACAAATTTGGCTAGCGAATTAGTCTCAGAAGCGAGTTACTACTTAGCGACTTGCTTTTGTTGGCGACTTGGGACTCTAGCGACTTAGGCGTGTAGCGAGTTAAGGGTTAGCGACTTAGTGCACTAATTTCTAGCGACTTAGTGCATTATTTGGTAGCGAGTTAGCACGTTATCATCTAGCGACTTGAGTGATTGTTTACGGTTTCTCTTGATTTAGTAAAATCCGTGAAAGAATCTATTTCCGGTTTAATCATAGAGTTATAAAATCCCGTATAACTGTTAACATGTCTATCAACGTTCCTACCGTCATCTCCATCGCTGTTGCGAGGATGTTCAAGCGGTGGCTCGATACTCGTCCACCAATGCTTGACAGGCCCGACTACGATTCTTGGGCTCAACGAATCGATTGTATTGCCTTGGAAAGGAAAATGGTGTCAACATTCTCAAATCCATTGATGAAGGACCATATCGGGTTGAGACGACTAGAGACATACTTGATACTAATGAAGATGGTACTCTGTCTACGGAATGGATGGACCTAAGATGTACAATGAGCTTGATAATGAGGAGAAAAGAGATTCGATGCGAGATATCGTGGCTTCAAACATTGTTCTTCAAGGTCTTCCTAAAGACATCTACAAGTCGATCAATCATAACACCGATGCAAAGGCGGTTTGGGATAACGTTAAGATGCTTCTCTCGGGTTCGAATTAACTATGGAAGACAGAGAATCCCAACTCTATGATGAATTTGAGCACTTCAAGATGAAACCGGATGAGAGTGTCTATGAGTACTATGTGATTTCATAAGTTAGTGAATGACATGAGGAACATCAAGATGACTATGCCTAACATTCAGTTGAACTCAAAGTTTGTGAACAACATGAATCCCGAATGGCACAAGTTTGTCACATCTGTGAAACTCACTAAAGGATTGAAGCATACAAACTATGAGCAACTCTATGCCTTCCTCCTTCAGAATGAGAGACATGCCATGTTTGAAAAGTTGATTCTCAATCGCTTCAAAACCAACTGTGGTGAGACAAGTTTGTCTAATGACTCAACGACTTTTCTACTCAAACATTGGAATCACAACCAAAGCATCACAAGTCATTCCCTTGGGTAATGGTAATCACAAACTCATCCCCGATCCTCGGTTCAAACAAGTCGATGCCGATGCACGTGGATAACATCGTTAATCAACTAGCTCTACTCATTAGTCAAAACATGAACTCTCTCCCACAAACCAACAACAACCTACTGACCGCATCTAACCCACATAATCAAGCCACCGTTAAAGATGGAAGGATCGTGGTGCAACCAGATTCAGAAAGACAAGATGATCGGGAGAGGTGGAGCGGGAGAGGTTATGTTGGAAACCGAATCGAGGAAGAAATGGTAACCAAGGTCAAGCTAAGCCAATCAAATGCTTTAACCGTGGTGGTGAGGACACTTTGCAAGGAACGCACATCTCCAAAGCGTCCACAAAATGCCGAATACTTGAGAGATAAGATGTTGCCGCTCAAGCTCGGGACAATGGTGCTACGTTGGATGAAGAGGAATTGTTGCTTTCTTTGAGGGCAATGCCAAGACCTATGATGCGAGATGTGGATGAGCAGCTGCTCGGAGATAGGTCACAATCATCGAACGCCTTTCAAGTCGCCGACCGTGATGCATACGATTACGATGTAGATGATGGACCCATCGCACACACAATCTTTATGGCTAGCATCTCTCAATGGCTTCTTCCAAGATCTCGCCTTCACCACAAGTGGCCCATCCAAGGACAAACTCATCTCCGAGGTATTAAAGCTATATGATGATGTAGATGTGCAATGATGCATGACAAAGTACAACCAACCGAAACTTTTGAATCAAATATTGAAAATACGGGTAATATCAATATTGTCCCATATGATCAATACGTGAAACAAAGTGAAAGTGAAGATGTACCTAGTGATGCATCTTCTGCGCATCAATAATGACTATGTCTTTGATGAATACACCGCATGTGCTCTGATGATTCCATTATCTCCGAACTAAATGCCTATAAGGAACGTGTTGCCATTTATGAACAACGTGCAAAATTTGAGTTGACCACTCGTGAGTGGCGAAATGGATGACCAAGCACGTCATGAATTAGAAAAGTAATTTTAGAGAAGAAGTATTGAAACAAGAATTAAATTCTTTGCAAGAAAAACTTTCTAAAACATTAAGCAAAACAAGAACTTCAAGAAAACGTGAAAATGCTTAAGCAAGAATTTAATGCAAAAGAATCAAAGCTCTTGAGAGATTTTTCTAATCTGAAAACTTTGAAAAACAAACTTGAAAACAAGCTGTACATACAAGGAAACACCATTCAGACTGCTCACATGATCACTAAGCATAGAGTTCTAAGCGATAAGCATAGTGTTCCCCTTGTAGAGGAACCAAATCCAGAGGTAATTAAGAAGGCTAGAAATGCTCAAAAGGTAATTTATGATGGTAATGAAGTCCTTAAGCCTAGGCAGAAACCTAGTTGCGTTGAGTGCACTGAGGAAGATAAGAAATCAGATGAAGTCACTAGGGAAAGGATGAACAAAAAACTAGATGACCCCAAATGCAAAGAGAAGAACATAAATATCACTCCTCATGATTATAAGAAGGAAAACTGGATTGCATTAAACATGTTTAAGCCTCGAGACTTTGTTGACTCCGAACAAGTCTTCGGAAAATGGATTTAGATAAGCGAAGTCGAAAATATTGTAAAAACAAATCCTCCCCTTAGGAAAATGCCTAAAGCTACTGTGTATCCTCCTAACACACCAATGCATCTTGTTCCTAGAACAATTGCCACTAAAAGCAATATCTTAATTAGCCAATACGTTATTTTTCAACTATTTGTTGATTTTGAGAAAACTTGCAAGAAAAGGATCACACCCACTGGCATAACTGAAGGAGAAAGGGGTTTTGAACAAATGAAAGAATGCTATTTAACTGAGGTCATGCCCTTCTTTAAACTTTTAAAGGATCACTTTGAGAGTCTTAAAAAGGGGATAGAAACTGACATTAAGGGAATGGAAAAGGAATTTGATGCAATAATAGTTGAAATTAGTGATTATGAGCGTGCATTAAAATATAATGAGATCGAGAGGAAGAACCTGCATACATTGAATGAGAATCTTATTACTGAATGTGTTGCTCAAGATGTCTTTTCATCGCTTCAAATTGCTCTATTAATGCTTCCAAATTTCATGAACTATCGTGCCCTGAAAGTCTCCCATGATCGTGTCATTGAGCTTGAAAAACTAATTCTAAACTTAATGAGAAAATTGAACTGGATGATCATGACAATTTGGTTAAACATTTTCTAAACTAGAAGTTGAGTATTTTAATCTACAACTAAAATATCAACATCTCAAAGAAAATGTCAAAACTTCAAATTTCAAGACATCTTCGGATGTTCCGAGTTTGATGCGCTTTTTCAAATAAACAAACGAGATGAACAGATTCATGCTCGATAAACACGATCGTAAAACCGAAAGTCCAAATATCTCAATTAAAGGGTCAAACGAACAATATGACAGTTCCCAAATGCCTCCTCTTTAGATTCTCGAATTCTCAAACGTTTCATCTTCAAAACCTAGTAAATGCTTTACAAAAGGAAAACGAAAGTTTCCTAGAAGAGAATGAAAAGGTTAAACGTCATTTCAATGAGTTGTTTGAATCAATTAAAGTCACTCGTAACAAAACAACGAACAAATAACTTCATTGCAAAAGGAAATTGAGAATCAAGAGTCGTAAAAGGAAAATGCCAATGATCAATGCGGAGAATGTTGTATCTAAGGTTCACTCGGTAACAAATCTACTTTATCTCGTGACATATGTCCCCTCACCTAAGGAACAACAAACTTGCCATTCAAACATATTTCTCATCCCTTAAGGATTGCTTAGAATGCTGCGTGAGATTGTTGAAGAGGATAAGCTAGAGAAACCTCATGATAATGCAATTGGACATGCATGCTTATATGCCAAACGATCTCAAGAAATCTTAGAATGTTTGATCACTATATGCCCAAAGACATTAGGTGAGAGAGTTAATCCCTTGATTCCATGCTCAATGCCTAAGGCCAAACATAACATGCACTCAATTCCCAACGGTTTGAATGTGAGGAGTAGTGCACCGGTTTGATTTTAGATCCGCAATACTAGGAAAGTGAACTCAAATGTGCCTTCTAGGAGTACTAATCTCAAGTACTCTAATGTTAAGAAAGTGAACCTTAGTGCACTGCATGATGTAGTTCGGATCCCAAAGACATCTAAACAGTGGTGCAAAGAGTAGTAAAACAAACTAATGTTCCCATTCCTCTACAGAGTAATCGGTGACATTAAAGGGAGCAGTCAAAGTCTCAAGACAATACAAGGAATGATAGGACCTCTCAAGCTAAGAATGTGCACCGGAAGAGAGTAGAAGAACAATCTAGGAACCTTAAGTTTGAATCGAATAAAACGAATCGTGTTGATTCTAGTATTAGCCATAGGCGTCATGTAATTAATTCAATTCGATACTATTTGCAAACCTTGTACCGATGATTGCTTGAATTACATTTCTAATCATGAATGTGATGTTAATGTTCGCCTAATGATGTTAATTGTCCGCTTAATGTTGTTAATGCTAAAATTCATGCTAAAAGGCTAAAAGGCAAAAGCGAAGAGAGTTAGAAAACAATGAAACCCAGGAAGAACATTCAGCAGAATAGGCTTTTATTGGATACACATTGGTCATAAGACTAATCGAGATAATGCCCACTAGAAAATGGATGCCTCACCGTAGAACTATTCCTTGAAGTGGTCACACCGTAAATAGGGCTAACACGGACACTAGTATTGCATCTATTCACAATGATTCCACTACTTCACCGTTCGATATGAATGCTTCTACTTACGATGTGGGTGGTCCAACTGCTGCTACTAACCAAATGGAACCCATTCTTGCATGGGGATCCCAAATATCCGATTATCCATTCTTGTTCGTGTTCAACTGCGGATCGTTCAAATCGCTCGTGGTACCGGACTCAGTTTGTTCCAAGCATATGACCGAGACCGTCACGGCTCATGAACCGTGAGCAAATTCATCGGACCGTTAGATTTGGTAATGATCATTTCGTGCTATTATGGGTTATGGAGATTATGTTGTTGGTGATAGTGTCATCTCCGTAGTGTATTATGTGGAAGGTTTAGGTCATAATCTGCTCTGTTGGTCAATTCGTGATTCGATCTAGAAGTAGCCTTCGAAAACATACCGCTTTGTTAGAGATCTCAATGGAAAGGAACTGCTGAAAGGAACTCGTGGCTCAAACCTTTACACTATCTCTATCGATGACATGATGAGAGCATCACCAATCTGCTTGTTATCTAAGGCTTCAAAACAAAGTCATGGTTATGGCATCGTCGTCTCAATCACTTGAACTTCGGCACCATCAACGATCTTTCCGAAAGGACTTAGTTGTAGGTTTACCTAGACTAAAGTATGAAAAGGATCATCTTTGTTCGACTTGCCAATTGGGAAAAAGCAAGAAGTATGCCCATAAACCCAAACCTACTAACTCGTCACGAAGTTCTTCATATGATTCATATGGATTTATGTGGACCAATGAGGTGCGTAATATCTTTGGGAAGAAATATGTGTTAGTTGTGGTTGATGATTATTCTAGATTCACCGGTCAAGTTCTTAAGGACAAAGGATGAAACCCCGATATCATCATCAAACTCATCAAACAACAGAGTTAGACTAAACAAGACCGCTGTCGATTATCGAGCAGACAATGGAACCGAGTTTGTCAACAAACAACTCGATGAATTCTATGAAAGCATTGGAATCACCATCAAAGAAGTGTTCCACGAACCCCTCAACGAACGGTGTAGTTGAAAGACGAAATCGTACTCTTGTTGAAGCCGCTAGAACAATGCTAATTTACTCAAAGGTTCCAATGTTTCTCGGGTGAAGCAATTGCCCTTGCATGTTACACACAAAATCGTTCCTGATTCACACCATTCATGGAAAACTCCATATGAACTTGTCCACAACAGAAACCTAATCTATCTTTCCTTCGTGTGTTTGGTGCCTTGTGCTATCCAACTAATGAAGGTCAAGACTTGGGCAAACTTAGGGCTAAAGTCGACATTGGAGTATTTGTAGGATATGCACCAAACAAAAGGGATACCGAATCTACAACAAAAGAACCCGAAATATCATGGAAACAATTCACGTTACGTTTGATGAGTGACCGGTCAAATGGCTCTGGACATTCCACTCGGGACCCGCACTTCATAACAATCCTATTGGTTCATCCCTTGTTCCAAACTCCTCTCAAGAAACACCATATGTACCTCCATCAAGATGATGTAAAGAAATTGTTTGATCCAATGTTTGATGAACTGTATGAGTCTACTACTAATGAGGAACCGATCCCTACAACAGAGGATGCTCGATTCCGGTGAATGAAGTCAATCCATCGGTTTCAATATCGTAAGTCAAGAAGCACCGCTGCGATCCTTCGATTTCATCAACAAATCATCATTCTTCAAATGTACATCATGGAAATGTTTCGCATCAATGATGAAGTTAATCCCTTTGCAACTCCTCGAAGATGCTCCATTTGAAAACATATTTGCTACTCACGAATCATCGCAGAACCATCTTCTTGAGAGACATCGACTCGCCTACCTCGGTTCCTCAACAAATGCCACATGAACACCTCGGAAAATGGACTCACGATCATCCATTAGACAACATCATTGGTAATCCCTCCCGTCTGTATCAACCCGAAGCAACTCGCAACCGATGCCTCATGGTGCTTCTTCAACTCCATACTATCTAAGATCGAACAAAAGACGTTAAAACCGCCATGAATGAAGATAGGCGGTTCAATGCTATGCAAGATGAAATTCATGAGTTTGATCGTCTTGATGTATGGGAGTTAGTACCGCTCCATCGTGCTATGATTATAGCTCTAAAATGGATCTTCAAAGTAAAACTTGATGAGCATGTTGATGTGTTGAAGAATAAGGCTCGATTAGTTGCTAAAGGATATCGTCAAGAGGAGGGTATAGACTTTGAAGAATCTTTTGCTCCGGTTGCTCGAATCGAGGCCATCGAATCTTTCTGCTAATCTTTGCTAGCAAGAACATGGTGGTATATCGGATGGATGTAAAGACGGCATTTACGAGCGGAGATCTTAAGGAAGTTGTCACGTAAGCCAACCCGAAGGATTTGTGAACCAAGAGCATCCTACTCACGTTTATCGCTTGAAGAAGGCTCTTTACGGTTTAAAGCAAGCTCCAGGGCATGGTATGATACATCGTCTAAGTTTCTTCTTTCAACCGGATTCATCAAAGGAGCGTTGATCCTACATTGTTCACCGAGTCGTCAAACATTTGATTCATGTTCAAATTTATGTTGATGATATTATTTTGCCTCGATCGACCCAATGGAATGTGATCGTTTTCAAATGAAATGAGTTCAAAGTTTCAAATGTCAATGATGGGACAAATGTCATTTTTCTTAGGATTACAAATTTCACAAAGTCCCGGAGGCATTTTCATAAATCAATCTAAATATGCAACAGAGATTTTAAAGAAATTTGGATTTGATTCAAGTGACCTGTTGACACCCCATGATTGACCGAACCAAACTAGATGAGGACCTCTCGGGATCATGATTGACCAAACGAAATATAGGAGTATGATTGGATCCCTGATGTATCTCAACGCTAGTAGACCGAGACATCTTATTCTCTGTATGCATGTGTGCTAGATACCGTGCTAAGCCTACTAAAAGCACCTTGAAGCGCTTAAGCGGGTCTTTCGGTATCTCCAAGGAACCATCAATATGGGACTATGGTACCAAGGACACCGGTATGTCACTAACGGCCTATGCGGATGCCGATCATGCGAGTTGTCAAGATACACGTCGAAGCACGTCCGGAGGTGCTTTCGGTTTTGGGTGATAAGCTTGTGAGTCGGTCTTCAAAGAAGCAAATGAGTACTTCTATTTCTCTCTGAGGCTGAATACATAGCCATGTCATCTTGTTGTGCTCAAATCCTATGGATGAGATCTCAATTATCGACTATGGCTTTGAATTCAACAAAATCCTCTGCATCTTGTGATAATAAAGTGCTATTGCTCTCTCATGCAACAACGTTCAACACTCAAGAGCAAAGCATATCGACATTCGACATCATTTCATCGGGAACAGGTGGAAAAAGGTGTGGTGGAACTATATTTTGTGAGGTCCGAATATCGCTTAGCGGACATCTTCACCAAAGCTCTTCCAAGAGAACGTTTTGAGTTTATTCTTCCACGCCTTGGTTTGAAAAGTCTTCAACCGAAACTCTCAAACGTCTTCGTGGAGGAAGACGAGGAGTAAAGGTCTATCTTCATCTATCTCTTGTAAATAGTTATTCGAAAAACAAAATAGAAAATTATAAAACTTTCAAAATCCATAAAAATCTGAAAAATTCGAAAATCTTCAAAAATATTGTCATTTTTGTCATGTTTTTTTCGGTTCGATAATATCTACGGTCTTTGTGTTGTCATTCAAAGAATGACACGGGACTTTAGATGTTGTTCGAATTCTTTAAAAAAAAAAAAAAAAAAAAAAAAAAATCAAAAATCAAAAATATTTTTTGGGAGAAAGAGAAATGGTTTATTGTCATTTTCGGCAATAACCGGTTTTAAAGAAAGAACAGAGCCATATCTTACCAAGTTTTCAAATCTTATGCTCGATTCTATAAACTCTATCTCTTTGAAAACTAAATGCTTTGAAAAATAACTCAATCTCTATTTTGATAATCATCGGGACTTATTTTCAAAATCTCAATCTCTCAATCAACAACCTAAGTCATTGATTGAGGGGAGAATGATTTCAATTAAATTAAAAGTTATTTGGCATTAAAATTGTTTTCAAAAGATATACATGCATGTTTTATAAATGGAGTTTAAAGTCTTAAAATCCGATTCGTGTCGCTTTAAACACTTTCACAATCAAGTCACAATTCTCCTTAAAAGCTTTCAAAATCAATTTAAATCTATACGAGATCACAAATCTCAAATGATTTGATAATTGTGATCGGGAGAATGTGTGATTTAAATTGGATTTAAACTGATAATTAGGTAAATGGTTATAAAAGGATGTACATGCTATCCGCCCACATGTGACAAACGATTTCAAATTTTCAATGCACATGTTGAGGGGAGCATCTATCTTAAACCTTTGATTTAAAACGTGATCATTCATCCTAATGTGCAGTTCCTCTAGTATGTGCAAAACTCTTTTCAAACCTCGAGGCACATATTGAGGGGAGCAAAATTCATGGAAACCTCATCCTTCCCGGATTTGCTATACCCACTTGATCCGCTGAGGAAGTGATGTTGATATCTTTTAGAAAATGGTAATCAAAAGAAGTAAATTCTTTCTTTCCTCCGTGTGCAAAACATTTTCAATACTTGATACACATGTTGAGGGGAGTTCTCGTTCTAAAAATATCAAAAACAATTCGGTACAAAAGCTTTGATAATATATCACAAGTATCCGAATTGATTTTCAAATGGTTTTCAATTGGATCCAATGGCGTATGAACAATACCAAATAGACCGACCAACTTTACTTTATGTACGGTGATATAAGGATGATAAGGTTAGGTATTGGTTCCATGATCCGCCGTAATCGGAGGGATCTACCGAGGACAATCCACTAGTTAGTGTAGAAGTCCTTAGGTATGATGATAAAAGGAGAAAAATGAGATAAGGAAGAGTGCGGACTAAGACCGAGCTAGTAATCGGAATAAACCCAACAAGGTTCTAGCTATGAAGTCTCGGTAAGCATCAAGGGTTGAAGAATTAAAAGAATTGAATGTGAAAAGGTGAAAACAAAATAGCCCTCCATTTATTCAACATTAGGCGAAACCGGTTCAATTCATATACTACCGATGGTAACATCGGTATTGAAGACAAGACGTCATGGACCCGATGGACGCACTTGCACTTCAACTTCCCAAACCACTCAAGTTCCTCTTAAAAGGGCTTGTTTCATTCTCACGGGAACCGACATAATCTATCGATTGTCTCTTAGAGATGGTTGATATTGAAGTAGGAGACCTCTCCCTAGTCTCCCGCACGGGATCCAAATATGCACAAATTGAGTCTAGAGCCACGAGATCATCAATAAATCTCATTAGGACACTTTCAATGAAGACTCTGTTTCACACAATGTGGAAAGAGAGATTATATCTTGAGTCCCACGCATTATCCTTGTGGTATTGCGAACATCCGAGTGATGTGTTTACACATTCACAATGAAGATGGAAAGCCTCTCGGAGCCAACATCAAACAAGCTCTGGTAGGTGGCATGAGATCTATTATATAGATCAACCATGTGACAACTGAACGAAACAATGGGGCGATTCAATCTCTTGAATCAATCTCGTTCAGTTATGGATTGACGGATGCCTTTGAAAACCGGTCTTTGTGCTTAAAAACTCTTTTCTTTAGCACATCGATCGTGTACTCATTTTTCAAACCAAAGGTATTTTTATGATTGATAATTGATTTTCAATAAAACCTTCGTTGTATTGCAAAAACAATTTCTATTGAGCAATACACGATTGTTTTCAAATCTCTTTCATCAATCGGTG
Source organism: Chrysanthemum lavandulifolium (assembly GCA_022545495.1). Taxonomy (NCBI): domain Eukaryota; kingdom Viridiplantae; phylum Streptophyta; class Magnoliopsida; order Asterales; family Asteraceae; genus Chrysanthemum; species Chrysanthemum lavandulifolium. The sequence continues at coordinate 211,760,220 of CM040241.1, forward strand.
GACTTAAAATTACCGGTTCACTCACTCCGTGTTGTCTTCTTTGAGACGTTCGGTTTGAGAACGCTAGAACATTCGCGAAACCCCGTCAAGGAGATTCTTAGAATCCTACCGATCACAGTAAGATTTGTATCGATCAACGGGAACCGTGGGCCGTGTACCTCAATTCAACGAAGTGATCAAAGACACTTTCGTGCGATTTGTTGCTAATCGTTGTATGCAGTACGCCCGACGCTTGCGGTGATCGTAATGAAGCGGTCAATCCATAGCCGCATGCTCACTTAACACATTCAACTCAAAAGAAATCATGATTAGTGCATCAATGACTCGATATTTTCACTCCATGCTTCGCTACTGCCGCCAATATCATGAATCAACTAAAGCTTCCGCTACTCGATGATAAGATATCATGATCCGAAATGTGAGCATGTCGGTCCTAAAGTCACAACACCACAATGGATGTCTCGAGATTGTTGATAGTGATGATCTCCAAAGATGGCTCAAACTTATCATCACGTGGATCGGTAAAGACCTCCATTTGGAACAATCAAACGTGCAATGTGAAGAATCAATGACTACAAGCTTATGAGCAAAGGACTACATCAAGAATGCAAGATCAATTGTTAATGTAATATCTATTTGTATTCAATGTAATTTTGGTGTATGATTGAGGTGACCTCCTTGTGGGAGATTGTTAGGAATTAGAAATTCCCAGATTAAAGAGTCGGTCACCTCAAGTATATGTAATCGTTAGAAAGCTCGTAGTCGTAGTTCTTTTAAGTTAAGTAGTAATTTAGTTAAGTAACACCGTGGAGGACTGACGGGTCTTTACCCACCGTACGCCCGATCCACGACCCATAGTGTGGCGATTTATGTAAGACTATAAATACTCTCTACCTCCCAAGGTAGAGTTGGAGCTCATAATAATATCTTTCACTTTCTCTCACTAAGTTCCCTAAACCTTTCACTTTCTCTCTCTAGAACATCACCTTATACGCCACCTTATGCTTATGGTTTGATGTGTATGTGAAAAGTTATATCTTACACATAAACTACAGGGGCTTAAATGCAAATTAAAGGAAATTAAAAAGATAAAAAATATTAAATAAACGCTACCACTATTTGCAAAATGATGTTTTTGTTTTTATCTTTTATAAAACTTAAAATTAAAAACTACGCGACGACAAAAGAAAATGTAAAACTTACACAATATTAATCCTAAAAATATGAAAATGACATTTTACAAACCTAATGATAAAAGAAAATTTATAGAAAATGAAAATTATTTTTATAACTATTTAATTAATTATTATTAATTAAAAACTATTTTTAGCTATTTAATAATAACCTAAAATACAAGAAAATATGAAATAAAGCTAGAAAAATAAAACTATGACTTAGAAAAATCTAAAATATCAAAAGAGAATTTTCAAAACTATTTTTATATTTTTCTGATTATTTTTCTATTTTTTTATGAATTTTAAACTATTTAAAACTAATTAAATTGCTAAAAATTACAAATTAAACTAAGAAAAATCTAGAAAAATATTTTTTTGTCTTTTATATTTATCTTAACTTAAGAAAAATGAAAATTATTTTTTGAACCTTTTCTTAATTAATTGTATTAAAAGCTATTTAAAAATGCTAAAATTGATTTAAATGCGTAAAAATAACAAACAAGCTTGGAAAAATATGAAAATTTCAAGATAAGCTTAAAATAATATTAGGAATCTAGGAAAATGGAAAAACAGGTGCTTGTGTGTAGGAATTTGAGGTCTGCAATGGAACCGCTTATAAATAAGACTCTAAATAAGCCAAAAGAACACCAAGGAGTACCAATCGTACATGTAAGATATAAAATGATAAAATTACCAAAATGCAACAAGTCTTAACTGCTTTTAACCTCGGATTGCAACTTGCAAAGATTTGGCTTATTTGATTTTAGTGCTAAAACAAAGTTTAGGTGCCTACTTTGAGCTTAAGAATAAGTTAACCAATAAGCCAAAACCAAAACCAAAAGTTGGAACTAGTAGGAGACCTGGCTAAGAACCTCTAAACCAAAAAGCAGACCGGAAGAGCTCGATGAGCTTGGTGCAATGGCTGCAAGAAGTCGAGAAAACTCGGCTCCGATCGAAGCTTATGAACAGGCACTTAAGCCTGCTTGACAAGCTCATTTGGAGCTTAAGAAAATTGCTAAAAATCTATAAAATTCTAATAAGAAACTAGACCAACTTAACTTCTAAAACCCAGAGTTTCATTTGATTTGGTTCGAAATGAGTCTAGGAAAAATCATCCCATTTGGGCATAAACCGACTTTTGACTTTGACTTTGAAGCAATTATGCAAGTTTGACTTTAATGAGATTTGTAACCAATTCAAAGACTGAGATTGATGTATTATACTGAAATAAGCTTAATGCTAGTTATATCTATGTATTATAAACACAAAACAAACTTCTGAATTTCCAAACTCACAACAGTAAAGCTATAAGGACAGATCAAATGTAATGTTGACTTTTGTGGGCAAGCAGAAGCAAAATTATGACTAAAATGAGTATATTGAAACTTGACAAGCCTAAAATAACAGGTATCACTCACTGAGCAAGCCTCAAACACAAGTCTGCTACCTAATCCAAACACACCTGTTAAGTAGCTAAAATGGAATTTTCAAAGCATGTGTTTGATTCAGATCATGCAATCAATACATAAACTCATACTAACTTTAGTTAAACTGAAATTAACATAAATAAGCAATCTTAAACAGTAAATAACAAAGAAACTAATTTCACCAATTTTACACTAAAAACTTGAAAATGAAAAGAGCAAACTGAGAACCTTATATTTTGAGCTGAATAAGATTTAAACAAGATCACATGGCCTGTAAGTACTTCCAAGTTTAGTCTGATATCCAAAGTACAAGAATTCCCCCCCCCTTTGACTTTCGTTGACCAGCATTCAAAATTGCTTGGAATTGATTGACAAGCTTACTAAAAGCTATGGAGAGCTTAAATAAACTTGTTTAAGCTTAAAATAAGCCATTAATAACTTGGATAATAGAAGTTTGAAACTGAAATTTGAAACAGTGGACTTGGAAACATGAAATGGTATTAAAACCTTGACTTGATATTTGAAACTGGATTACAATGATAAAGTGACTAGAGTTTAACACATTGAAGCTTAAAATTACATTTTTAAACACTAATTAAGATAACTTAAAGAAAAACGACATACAAAGGAAAATTAAAAACTAACTACCCTTTTGTCTTTGCTTCTCCATCTCTTTTTATACTTCAAAAGGTCTTGCCACGTGTTTCTGAGCACATCCCACCTCTCTTGTAAGCCAATGGATGAATAGAAGTCATTTTGGCCACTTTTCCAATTTTATGGGAAAGGGGTTTTTTGACCTCTGTTGACTTTAGACTCGCAACTGGGGGTGGCTAGGTATGATGATGAGGGGTGAGGGGATAAGGGATAAGTGAGGTGATGGGAGAAGTGTTGGGAGAAGGAATCAGGCAAGTCAGTGGGAAGAAAGCAGTGGGAGGGAAAAAGGTAAGGTTTGACCGAGTTTTGACCTGGCAATCCAAAATGGGAGGTCAAGGGGTCAAAGGGTTAAGTGGCAAGGGGTCAATGAGTTTTGACAAGCCTTAGCTTAAGCTTATTATGACAAGGACTAAATTGTAATTCGCCAAACTAGAGGGACCAATCCGCCATTTTCTCAAAGTTCACAAGGACCTAAATTGACAAACTTTAATAGTACAAGGACTAGATTTGACAATTTCAATTTTCCGTGGACCAAACTTGACACTTTTGAAAGTTCGAGGACTTAAGTTGTAAATTTGCAATTTTAAATCTTAAGGACCAATTTTGACAACTTAGGAATCCCTAGGGACTCAAAATGATATTTTTCTTTATTTAGATTTACTGTGGATCGTTTTTGACAACTTTTGAAACTTGGGGACTAAAGCGCCAATTATGCAAACTTGATACGTTTTCACCGTTTTGATATTTTGCATTTAAAACACATAAAACACTTATTTGTGATATTTTATCATTTTGATGCATTTCGAGTGTTTCGGATGTTTTTGCGCTTAATTGGTACAAAAATGATGAGTATTTAGACACTCATCAACGAAGCATGGCAACTCATGGACTTGAGCTTGCTCGACTTCAAGAAGTGGTGATCTCGCCTTTAAGAGGAACCTAGAGAATCACACAAAAACAAAAGAAAACCTACATAGAAAGATCCTTAGGATCGGTGGTTGAGAGTTACAATACTTGGGGAAAGTATGTGTGAAAGTGGTGAGCCAAAAGGAAGAAATGGCTCACTATTTATAAAGGAGAAAGCTTATTGTTCCTCGGATCCCACGGATCCCTCCCACAAGGGATCCGCCTAGTGTAATCCTAGGGATCCGTGGGACACTCCTCTTTGCCCATGGGTATTTTGGTTATGGGTCATGGGTCATGGGCTATGGGTTGATCCATGGGTTTCTTATTTAGATACAATGTATCTCATAAGTTCAATGTACCTAGTCAAGTGGTTTGGATAATACCATGGGTTATGGGTTAATACCATTTGTTAGTTTTTACCCATTTTAGTATATACTAGTTAAGTATATATTTACCCAAATATGTAAACACTAGTTGTTGTACATATGTATTACTAAATCATAAAATCACTTATACTTGTTTTAGTGTTTTATGTGAAAGCGTAAGTGTGTTAGAAAACTATTGGCTCAAACAGTTTTCATATTTTATTTGTTTCGTTAAAATGATTTTACGTTTGTTATCGACAAAACATTAGAAGATCGGAAAATATAAATAAATATTTTACGGCTTATTTGTATTAACACTTAGGAATGCAACGCGTTAAGATAAGGTGTGATAATTCAACCGACCAATAAAAGATAACTAGGGAGTAATAGTATCTAGGTAAACACATTTTTAATCATCATACGAGCACACTTCAATTAGACATAAGACTACCCGTAGTAATATATAATTAGATAAATTAAATAAGTAGAAGTAATCGGTAGAAGTACCACCCCCCAACCAATTGCCCCGAGATTTTACCTTAGATTTCTAAAAATCAACAAAAGATAAAAAAAAAATTATCCTCAACCCCACCTTCTCATAATATATTTCTTACTAGTATTCCTATTCCCCAGAGAACGATATCAATCCTCGAGGCTTACCCAATACTACACTACAACGATTAGGTTCATCGCCTAGGTGGTTCAAAACTTGTTCAAGAAAAGGAAGTTCGTTTGACCCAAAACGCCGCTCAGACGCGCATCAAGTTTTTGTCGTCACTGTCGGGAATAGAATAGCTAGTTAGATTTCTATCTTATTTAGGTTCCTCGCTGATTCCTATCAAGTGAGATTTTTCTTTTCATTGTCTTCCTTGTAGTCTATCCCCATTCTTTGTGCTTTTGTTCGTAACCATTTTCATTGACTATTCCGTTAGCTTGTTATGGAGAATGCGAATCCGCCAAAATTTTCACCCAATCGACAAAATCCACTACATAATCTACCATTTCCACTCCAAAATGAGATCTTGAGGTTCCAGCAACATCATGATGAATCCTTTCCCGAGGCGTGGACTCGAATTAAATACTTATTTCAAAAGTCCTTTATCATGGTCTTGATTTCATTGCTTTCCACTACAATTCTTTTACACTCGTATCGCCTCTGAAACCAAAATGAGACTTGACTATATAACGGATGGGGATATTTGGGACGTGGTGTTCAAGATGCATGGGAAATCTTTGAGATTCACGCCCAATTTAGAAGTGGAACATGGGACACAAAAAACGAATGTTTAGACCTATTTTCAATTTGGAAAGTTCGGTCAGAAAGGTTGTCTAGGAAGGAGATGATTAGAGTTGAGGTACCTAGGTGCATGTCATGGTTAGGCGCTACCATAGTACAAAATGAATACACAGGTGATCTAGATAAGATGGAGGATAGAGTAGAAAATCCAATCCCATCGGATACCCCATAAGTCTTAACATCACTTGAGAAACGCACACCGCCTATGACTTACCCGGAAGTAGTAGAAGAAACTATAGGAACCCCAATAAAGGTAGAACCTTTGGACCGACCACAAGTAGAGGATGTAGGTTTGAACCCTTGTAGTGATGACCTTGTTAGTGCAAATATTACGATATTTAATCTATACATTCTCATTTGTTTTGTTGATGAAAAACATGTAACTTGTAATACATAATGTAAAATGTATAAGTTACTTGTAATTATATTTTGTCTCAACATACTCTCAATACCTCTCGATGACTCAAGTCCTTGTATGCTACAACACAGGTTCGTACATGTTTGTTATGTTGCGTTATGATCAAACCCTAACAAACCATTAAACATGTTTAGTTAAATAGTTTATAAAACACTTAAGTAATTTTGGTTACTTAAATTTATAAAATACATTAACATAAGTAAATGTGTTGGGTAAAACCCATGACCCATGACCCAAGACCCATACCCAATGTCTAGATACATTGTACCTTTGTGGGCACTCGAAACCATGACCCATAGCTCATGGTTTTAACCCACAAACTATGGGTAAAGAGGAGTGTCCACGGATCCTCAAATGTCCCATGGATCCCTTGGAATTACAAGGGCCGATCCTCCAGAGAGGATCCTTGGGCGTAAACATGGTTTGGCTTTTTGCTATAAATAGCAAGCCAATTCTTCCCATTTCTTCACACCTTCACACGTAGTTTCTCTCCACCATTTCTAGGATATTTAGATCATTAGGAAACATGTAAACCACCCTCATCTCATATGATCATAATGCTTCTAACTTTCATATGTTGTAAGCATACTCTCAAGTGATCCTCCAAAGCAAGCTTAGAGATCTTGCATCCTTACCTATTGAAGTTGTGGAAAACTAGAAGGGGGTTGAATAGTTTAACCAATTTAAAACTTCCTTTAAATATTTAGATCGACTTATGTCAATCTATTTGGTTGTTTATGTTGGACGTTGATAGATAGATATATAAACATGTAATGAAAGATAAAGAGTAAGAAGCACATCACCACGACACAAGTATTTATAGTGGTTCGGCTACAAGGACACCTTCCTTGCCCTACTCCACTCCCCGAGTCACCTACTCGAGAGTTCGTAAACACTACACCAACTCCTTATGGCGGAGAAGCCTTCACAACGTCGCTTAACCATGGGTTATGGGTCAAAACCATTTGCTAGTATTTACCCATTTAGTATATACTTGTATTTACCCAATTTAGCATACACTTAGTTTTTACCCATTTTAGTATACTTAGTTTAAGTATATGTTTAACCCAATATGCAAACACTAGTTGTTGTACATATTTATCTAAATCATAAAATCACTTATACTTGTTTTAGTGTTTTATGTGAAAGCGTAAGTGTGTTAGAAAACTATTAACTCAAACTATTTACGTACTCTATTTGTTTGTTAAAATGATTTTATATTTGTTATCAACAAAACATTAGAAGATCGTGAAATATAAATAAACGTTTTCCGCTTATTTGTATTAACAATCTCCCTTTTGTTGATGACAAACATAAAATTATTTTAAGGAAAATCTAAAATTCTTAAAAGTTTGAATTTGTAGTTTTACTTTCTTCTCCCCTTTTGTCGAAACAAAAGTGTTAAAAGAAACTAACACAATTTTTATAAGAGAAAGAGAAAACAAATGTAAAATGTGAAGAGAGCAAGTGACGGAATGGTACTGTCTTAACTCCCCTTGACGAGTCCATCCCTTTGAAAGGGCGCCAAGGACATAATGTAAAATAAACTAATTGTGTTTGCAATTAAGTTTGCAAATGGTTCGTCTAAGTGACGAGAACGTGCTCCCCTTAAATATTGCAAGGTTGCAATGGGGTGTCATGAAGTGTAACCCAAAATTTGGATTTAAGTTTTCAAATGATTTTGCAATGTCGCTTTGACACAAAGCTCCCCTAGCTTTATGGTGTCAATATCTTCATGTGTATTTTGAATAACTACAAGACAAGGTTATAAAACAAGAGTATAGTGCATAATTTCCACAAAAGAGACTCAAGTTATTAGAGATTTGTGCTTCATACCACGGATCCCACGGTTCCTTCAAGGAGGATCCGTCTAGTTATCTGGAAGGGACCCGCTATATTCTGTTACGCTTTCTTCAAGAGTGAAGAAATGTCAAGGAGTACTATTTGAGGGAATGAGATATTTGTACAATAAAACAAGCACAACACACATAATAATCATAGCATATAAGTATTCATTCAATAAAACAAGAGATACATAACCAAATCTCTAAACACTAAGAGAATGAATATTAACCATATAAGTACTACTATTACTAATCTCATTTCGGATTTAGAAAGTGACAATGTGCTTAAGTCTTGGGATGAGTGGACTTGTTGAATTGATCCAATTTTGCAAGAAGATTATTGAACATGAAATGTATCTCATTTCGTACTTCTTGAACAAGTCCTTGAGTTTTAAGACAATTTGGGCAAATATTGTCTTGGTTTGGCCCTGAAGGAAAGAGGATGTTTAGAGGGGGCTCAATGTGTGTTTGAGGGTCTTCATTTTGAGAAGTAGGGAGAGGTTCTAAAAATGAGGGTGGTAATGGAACTTCTTCCATATGATCATGGTTGTTCCTTGTCTCCCATGATGGGCTAGTTGGTGTTGTAGGTGGTTCCCGATTCAATGAAAAGGTTGGCGAATGGGAGGTTCTTGGTGATGAATGAAACAATGAATATATGTTTGGATGTGGAAGAGGCTCATTCAATGAGTGTAGTCCATTATCAATGAATGAAGGTTTTGATGGCTCGCTAGAACTATCCATGTTAGGTTTGGAACTAGATGATCCCTTTTCTAGTTGGAAAGATTTGATGCTAATCCTTGCGGTTCTCTTAGCTTTTGTTGGATGGGTTTGATGAGGTGGGATTCTAGAGTCATTATCTCTAATAGGAGATGTTTCGTGGATGAAATTTCATGGATCAATTTGCCCTTTCTTTTGGGTGATCCTATGTTCGAGGAGTTATTGCTAAGGGTTTTAGTCATGGTGATGAAGGTACTAATGTGAGCTTCTAATTTCGATTTTTGAGAGGTAATTGAGGATGGTGCCATAAACCTAAGATAGTTTGGTTTATAAAGAGTAATTTGAATTTGGGAATTAAATTCTTGACCACTTAAAGTACTAAGCATGCTCTTGAGGTTTTGGTCACTCTAGGAGAATAATTAATGTGTGCTAAGAGTGGTTAGAAACCAAAAGGTGACATAAGTTTGAATATAGGAGTCGATTTATGTTCTTCGATCTACGGATCCCGCGATCCTCTCGAGAGGATCCGCCGGTTAAAGACCGTGATCCGGATATCGATGTGTTCTAGGTGAAATCATTATGCTTTTGTAAGGTTAGTTATTAATGGATTTCGAGAGTTTAATTTAGTTTTGAAATCTTTAGCTGTTGGATATCTGAAATCTTTAGCTGTTGGATACCACGGATCCCACGGTTTCCTTCTGGGAGGGATCCGTCTAGTACAAATGTTGGGATCCGCCTACTGCAGATCAGAAGGCTTTCAGCAAATGTGCAATTTTGCACTTCTTAGTAAATGCACTTCCTAGTGGTTTCTATGGGAACTTAACGTCGAGCACAACTACTATGATGTATCGCAGTAGAGATAGCTAGAATTCCTAGAATGAGTGTGACGACCATTCAAGGGTCGTAAATCTCATTTTCCAAGTACCTACGTTAGAATTGTTTGGTGCCATGATATGGCCGTACCTACAAACTACAAGCATAATTTAAAAGTTTACAAACCATTGTTTGAAATTGTTCATCAAAGCTTGATTCTTCAAACCTTACCTTTCTCCTCCTTCTTCACTTCTTCACCGTCCTTCACTCTTTATCGACTATCTTCACTTCTTCTTCTTTAAGAAATTTGCTAAGCATTTGAAGATTCCTTGGTTTGTTGCCATTCGGTGATTCATTTGGGATGTTTGGCAATTGATTGATGTAGTCCAAGGGGTCAAGGTCGATATTTGCAGTGGGTTGCTACTACTCCCTTCATCTCCACCTTCTCCTTGCCTTTCCCTTTCGTCCGAGGAGTCCGTGGGTGGGTGTGGTCTCTTGCCTTCCACCATAAACCTTGTTGTTCTACCTTGGGTCAATGGTACCATAACCTTATTTCAAAAGCTATGATCAAGGGATTGTGGAGAAGGGTCTAAAGCAAAGATGAATTTGGCGAGACGGGTTAAAAGCATTGCGTATGGAAGCACCATCTTGTCCATGCTTCTAACACTTTCCATTCTTTTACTATGTAGTAGGCAAGGTTGAATTGAGTATTGGTCACTAGGCAATAGATCATGAAGCTTAGACATGCATTGGGGTGGTCCTTGTTCCTACAAGGCATACCACATTTTCTCTTATTACATCCTCCCACTTTCTATATAATGCATACATTTCCGAAAGCTCCATTTGAAAAGGATCCCTATGGATCACTTTTGACTTCCTTGTGACTCTTGATGGTGAGGCTCTTGGCATGAACACGGTGTCCCTCACCGTGGTTGCTTCCGGGATCAAATTGTAGTAAATATCATGATGATCAACCATTGTGTGTAGTTGTTCCAAAGACCATTCATTCGAGTACATACAAATGCCTTGAAAAGGAACTCCTATAATTCTTCCAAACTCTATAAGAGAAAGACTAAACTCTCGCTCATTGATGGTGAATTCAATTGAGATGGACCCGTCATCATTTCTTATTATCCCCATTGTCTTGTAAAACTCAAGTATAAAGACCGGGCAAATTTGTTCGGTTATATCCAATAAACAATCAAACCCAATAGTTGCAAAAACTTCCCTTATGTCAGTATTTGCAAGAAATGATGGATCAACAACTCCACCTTCATGAAAAAGTCTCCTTTCGAGCAACTTAAAGGCTTTTCTATCATCCGGGCTTAAGCCATTTTTCCTATGATACATGGGTATGTAGTGGGCGGTGTCTTGGTAATCTTGTTGCTTGTTGCTAGGCACGATGTTCCTAAACAATGTAACCACAATGTGGTGTTAATGGTGAATAGTAACCTAGAGGGTTTCATCACAATTTTGCTCTCATCATCTTTGTTGGGTTCAAGAAATGTGTTTAATTTGTATTAACAATGTTAAATCTTTGATTAAGATTATCTTAGAAAACAATGTGATGAAAAATTATGGAAAACCCATTTGAACCCAACTCTTAAAGATGAAGTAATTGTAATTCTAAGAATCAAGGAATTAGATTAACAATGTAGTGAAGATTAAACTTACACACATGATTGTTAGGCTTGAGAAAAATGATCAATTAGCTCCTATGAACGAAAATGAGTCTTTGTTCGTGAGTCTCGTGAAATGAGTGATGGTGGAACATCCACAGGATCATTTTTAGCTTATATTGTCTTCATTACACGGATCCCACGGATCCTCTCATTTGGGATCCGTCTAGTATAAACTTAGGGATCCGGCATGACAGTAAAAAGTCAGCTCAAGAAATTCCTTGATAACTTTGGTTTGGGAGTTCTAAGATACCTAGTGTTTTGGTGTTAATGTTCTAAACTTGTGGTTTGAGGTTTTGATGATTTAATGCTATTCCTATTAGACAAGGTTCCCTTTTTAAGAATTAGTCGTAATTCTTGGGAAGCGTTTCAAACATTATAATAAAATCTCATTTTATTATAACATAAGAAGTTTCACATGGATATTTATTGATATGCTTGAAAAGTCTATAGAACCTTTGTGATGAATAATGATAATGGTTATCAAATAACCAAAATGTCATTATTATGAAATCATAGTGTAGTTACTACAAATAAGTCGAAGAGTACTATTTTTGATAATGACTTTAATATAGAAAAACTATTAGAACAATTAATAATAAATCATGCAACTATGATTTCAATAATAAAATTAAAGGCAAGTGATTAGTAATCATACCTTGGCTAAATATTCTTTTTGCGAAAGGAAATATTTAGATAAGTTCTTTTATGCTCTTCTTGGTTGCTCCAAACTCAAGTATGGATAATGCTTAGAAAAAAAATGTTAGAGCATTCTATCATTGTCCAACAATAACCAATATAGTGATTTTAAAATATGATGAAGATAATCCTTCTTTGTAGTTTTCAAACATATACGGATCGTATCAAGTCTTTAAAGTACAACATACTTTAAGAAACTTGGTAACGAAGCTCGATGCCAATTGTGGAAAACTAGAAGGGGGTTGAATAGTTTTACCAATTTAAAACTTCCTTTAAATATTTAGATCGACTTATATCAATCTATTTGGTTGTTTATGTTGGACGTTGATAGATAGATATATAAACATGTAATGAAAGATAAAGAGTAAGCACATCACCACGACACAAGTATTTATAGTGGTTCGCTACAAGGACACCTTCCTTGCCTACTCCACTCCCGAGTCACCTACTCGAGAGTTCGTAAACACTACACCAACTCCTTATGGCGGAGAAGCCTTCACAACGTCGCTTAACCTTTTTCCTGTACAAAGCTAAATACCGAGTTCTTTTCACACCAAGGCGAACCACACCTAACACAACGTCGCCTACCCTTTATACGGTGCTAGGCTAACCACCGAGTTCTTTCACACCTTAGGAGAACTAATCCTTCACAATGTCGCCACCCTTTATTAGGTACTAGGCTAAGTACCTAGTTCTTTCACACCTTAGGTGAACTACACCTTCACGACATAACACCTATTCTCAGGAGATCTACTCCTTGTTACAACACCATCAAGGATATCACCATCCTTGTAAATAAACAATACTTATATGTATAACGATGCACCTCATCGATTATACGACCTAAGCATTCTTCCCAAATGCTACTTGATTTGATTCTTTGGCATCCTTCACTAATGCCTTTGACACAACGCCGCATCCTTTACTAATGCCTTTGACACAACGCTGGCATCCTTCACTAATGCCTTCGTCTTGACACCTTTAGCATTCTTCACTAATGCCTTGACACGAATGATGAGCATCTTTCACTAATGCTTGCATCTTTACATTTTCGGCATTCTTCACTAATGCCTTCAACCCAACGTCTATGGAGAAAGGTAGATCTATCAACAAGAGAACCTTCGTTGTCTTGATGATGACGAAGCATGGCAACTCATGGACTTGAGCTTGCACATCTTCAAGAAGTGGTGATCTTTCCTTTAAGAGGAACCTAGAAGATCACACAAAAACAAAAGACAAACTACATAGATCACTTAGATCTGAGGTTAGAGGGTTAGAATACTTTGGGGAAGAATTTATTGAAAAGTCCAAGTAGAGAGGAAGAAATGGCTCTCATTTATAGAGGAAATTCTCTTCTTTCCCGGATCCCACGGATCCCTACCACAAGGATCCGCTAGCACAAAGCTAGGGATCCGTGGTCCGCCTCTCTTGCCCATGGGTATTTTTGGTTATGGGTCATGGGTCATGGGTTATGGGTTGATCCATGGTTTTCTTTCTAGATACAATGTACTTGGTTAAGTGGTATATATAAACCATGGGTTATGGGTCAAAACCATTTTCTAGTATTTACCCATTTAGTATATACTTGTATTTACCCAATTTAGCATACACTTAGTTTTTACCCATTTTAGTATACTTAGTTTAAGTATATGTTTAACCCAATATGCAAACACTAGTTGTTGTACATATTTATCTAAATCATAAAATCACTTATACTTGTTTTAGTGTTTTATGTGAAAGCGTAAGTGTGTTAGAAAACTATTAACTCAAACTATTTACGACTCTATTTGTTTCGTTAAAATGATTTTATATTTGTTATCAACAAAACATTAGAAGATCGTAAAATATAAATAAACGCTTTTCACGGCTTATTTGTATTAATGTATGATCACCCATCACAAGCATACAAGCACATGAAGATCTTCTACAACAAGCTTTGGAAACTTGTCATCTTCATTCATAGAAAACTAACTACATCATGCTTTGTGTTCTTGATGTTTAGTTTAGGACTTCATATCCATTAGAAACATTGTCTTGGATATTTTCTAGTATCATATTCTTGTATCTATGACTAGAATAGATGGTTTATGTGTTTGTGCCATAAAACAAAAGGGTTGTTATGTTGGGCCACAAAACATAACGGGTGCCTAGAAGTCAAGTCACAAGGCATTAGTGAAGGGTGCCTAGAGATCGAGTCAAAGGCATTAATGAAAGGTGCCTAAGGTGTACATTCGATATGGTGTGATTCGATGTACAAGATAGATTAGTATTGGGTCAAAGGATATTGTTATCCTTGTTGATGTTGTTATAAGGAGTGAATCTCCTTTGGGGTTAGTTGTTGGGTAGTAGTTCCTCCATTGTAATGGAACTCGGTATTTAGCCTAGTACCGGATAAAGGGTAGGCGACGTTGTGATAGGTTTGGTTCTACGTGGAAGAACTCGTGTTTAGCTTAGTACCGGAAAAAGTGTGCGACGCTTGTGTAAGGTTTTCTCCGCCAAGAATGGAGTTTGTTGATCTAGTGAAGCAACTCTCGAGTAGGTGACTCGGGAGTGGAGTAGGGCAAGGAAGGTGTCCTTGTAGCGAACCACTATAAATCCTCGTGTTGGTTTGTCTATCGTTTACTTATCGCTTACTTGGTTTGTCTATCCTTTTACTTATCACTTTACTTTTATTCTTGCATTACATTGTTTATTTTCTATGTGGTTGATGTCTATGTTTGTGATACATACTTGGTCTTTCATATAGTCATAAACTATATTTAATACTTTACATATTATGACACGCTTGATCAAGAAAAAGCAACCGGACTAATAATGGTGAAACTTGATTTATAATGAACCATTAATCTTGCGGAATCTTATGTGATATAAAGGGTTGGCCTTTGATAACGCTACGCGCTGCTCGGGTCAAACGAACTTCCTTTTCTTCGAGCAAGTTTTATAACACCATAGGCGTGAACCTAATCGTTGTAGTGTAGTATTATGGTAAGCCACGGGTATTGATATCGTTCTCTGGGGAATAGGAATGCTAGTGAGAAGTTACTACGCTAAGGTTGGGGTTGAGGAAGATTATTTTTATCTTTTTATATTTTTAGGAAAGGAAAGGAACGAATCTCGGGGTTTGGATATGAGGGTTGGTATTTCTACCGATTACTCTACTTATCTAATTATCTAATCTAAGGTGTATGTAGTCTATGTCTAATTATTGTGTGCTCGTATGTTGGTTTAAAGATGTGTTTACTTAGGTTTTATTACTCCTTAATTATCTCCTATTGATGGTTGAATTGTCACGTCCTTATTCTTAATCGTGTTGTGTGTCTAAAGTCGTAGGGTATGCATTTGTCCCTAACTCTTTGAACTTACCAAAGGGTCTCGTCTACAAAAACCTCTAGGAATTATAAACTCTAACTCTAAGGCACTCTTTGGATGGTTTAGCCTACAACCGCTCTAAATGTTATAGTCCAAGGTTCACAAAGATCAATCAAGCATTAATTACACAACGAATGACCTATCGCATTACTAGATCATTAACAATTAAGATAAGAGACAACCAATCAATATTCAATAATTAAGTTTCATATTCCCTAAGCAAACACATAAGTAAAATTAGCCGGACATGGAGAACATGCAAGCATACACACAAGTAATTGAAGACATAATTGAATTAATGAAGTAAAACACTTATCTTGATGTAAGATAGGGTTTGGAACCCTAAAATACCGTACAAGATGCCTTGGTTCGGTTTAGGTTTTACCCAAAAGACTACACACTAAAACCGAAAAATTCGGATTCTATATATAAGATTACAATCGCGACGGCGCACCTTATGATTTGTGACGCCGCCGGTCGCCGCCATTAGGGTTTCGTCTTGGCCACGTTAGTCTTGGCGACGGCGTCACCTTGTGCTTGTGACGTCGTCCCTTCACCGACGCCGTCGATCAAATCTAGGTCGTCCGAGTTGTGACGGCTACTCTTTAAAGCCCCGACACGTTACTTGAAAATAAGCAATTTGGTCACCGAGCCGTCACGAAGTGCTCCGACGATGTCGCAGCTTAAGCAAAGGACGCCATCCCCTTGTATTTCAAAGAGCTTGAGTGTCTCGATTCTTGACTTTGGCCATTTTCTTCAGATATCTGCCTTTTCGTCCAAATAAGTGCCATTCCATCAATTTGCCTTCAAGAGACCTAAAAGTGAAAAGGAACGATATTAAGTAATAACGGATACAAAAGTGATCAAATAAGGGCTTAAACGACCCTCAAAAGGTACATTTTAAAACCTTATCAAATATCCCTACACTTGGTATTTGCTTGTCCTCAAACAAATGTGCTTTTAGCCAATTAATTTATAAGTTAGGGTCATGAAGCATTGGTTTAAAACAGTCCACAACACATATAAGCCCCCAAAGTCATAACAAGCACGGAATTACATACTAGCACCTCACATGAGGTGTTTGGATACTCTCATCTCTCGGGTGTATATGAAATATAACAAGTTGGAAATGGAAGATAAACACTCATTAACCGGTCCTAGTACATAGATTACCATAGGCTTGAGAATAGATCAAACCTCCATCGCTTTGAAGCACCTAGGAAAGACTATCAAAGAGGTCTTTA
Source organism: Chrysanthemum lavandulifolium (assembly GCA_022545495.1). Taxonomy (NCBI): domain Eukaryota; kingdom Viridiplantae; phylum Streptophyta; class Magnoliopsida; order Asterales; family Asteraceae; genus Chrysanthemum; species Chrysanthemum lavandulifolium. The sequence continues at coordinate 211,776,827 of CM040241.1, forward strand.
AAAGGGTTGTAACGTTAGGCTTACGGTAGGAAACAAAGGGTTTGGTGGGATAGGCTATTTAGTGGTGGCCACCAAAATATCTATGTTACAAGCATACGAAGAATGGCGTCATAAGCCAAGACTCGACGGTCTAAACTCTAGATAACCGAAATAAACAAACATAAATTTAAAGGATAGATGTAGGATGGTAGCCAGATGTTGTTGTTGTTGTTGTTTTTTTCATACACTTTTACTCTACCATCCTCTACTGGTAACATCAAAATGATAGGGATTTATAGGCACATCCCTACACTTGAGTTTTTATTACTCTAACACTAATTTGACCCAAATTGAAAAGATCAAAACACTTGGGGTACGTGATTACGCAAATAAGGGAATTTAACGCTCCTTCCGGGTCATTTCATAAACTTTAACTTTTCCCATGAGTCCCAATCGTCCCAAAACTGTGTACAAAGGATATGACTCGACTTAGCAACTCATGCAAGCAACTAGATAATTGAACTAAGGGTTTGGGGTGATAACAATAATACACTAAAGTGAGTGCATACAAGGTAGGCTAAGGCGATTTGGGTGTACATTTGGGGTGGGGTGTAAACAATGCTCTTCATTGATATTCGAAAAACCAAAACATCACGAGAACCGCGAAAAGGATAGGCTCGAGGGGTTTACTAGGGTATCGTGTACTAAAGATGAGTACAACACAAATGGTGTGGGGAATTACTCAACCGATGTGGAAGAAGTAATTATATTACGGGTATCAAACAAGGGTTATCCTAATGCCTCTTATCATTTAGTTATTCATAACTACACAAGTGTAGTCTTACTAGCGATCTCGGAATGCATCACAAAACAAGTTCTAGAATCTAATATACTACCGGTTCACACTCTAAGCATTAAAGATGAATGCTTTAATTCCTACTAATCTAAGGGTGATCCTCACATTTTGGGTGGAATTTAGGTGGTAAAGGGTTTTGTGCTAGTCATATAACTTCCTATCCGTGAGACGCTTTTGTTAAGACTAATGGCCCACTCCTATATGTCATGAAAATTTTAAATTTGGTGCCAAAATTACCTTAACCGACATTTCTCATGGTTTATTACACAAATACACTTGGACAAAGCAAATAATCAAGGATAAGCATAGTTTCAAAGTTCTCGCTTATTTTCCTCCTACACTTAAACCGAACATTTTCCCAATGTTCCCGAAAGTATCAAAGTTATGATAATAGAAGGTAATGAAAATGAAAGAAACTAATACTCCCCGATTAGCTCGGTAGGATCCGTGTGTGAAGTAGTGGTTAAATCCTTTCCAAGAAGAATGTATGCGTGAAAAGCTCCTTCCAATCTTATGTAACTTCTTCTTGATAAATTAAACCTGCACACTTGAAGAAAACAAACGAAACCTTCGCGTAAAATCGGCGGTAATAATATATATAAGACTAAACTAAACTAGGATATAATGCTTGTGGAATGGATGTTTCTGCACTTCGAAAATAAAGACCGAAAATTCCAAAATTTATAAGTAGCTCGAAAACGAGAAAAAGTAATATGTTGTTTTACTCCTTCCCGACGCTGTCAAGTTGCGATCCCGACACCGTCAGTTATCCCGACAAAAACGGTATGCGATTTTCTCGAAAAATTTCGGAAAATTTACATCTTTAGAATTTGGAAATATTTCGCAAAACATCCATTATGACTCGATACAAGCATTTGACTCGAACAAACACACATATATATCTTTTAATTAATTGTTATTCTCATGTTTACGCTTTTGAAAACGTGTGTAATCCTCCCTACACTTATCCTTTATGTAAAATACCTTTATATGCAATTAAGACGAGGTTAAAAACAAAATAAAGCATTTTTACAAATTTAAACATGAGAATAAGCAATCACTAAAAGATATATGACAAACAAACAAGTAAACAATTAAGCATGGGTTGCCTCCCACGAAGCGCTTTTCTTTATTTATGAGTCTTGTAGCTAGACTCGTAGTCGTGCCCTTACGTTGTCTCGTGCACGCTCACGTGCTCATACTTAAGCCATTCCAATGTTTTTTCATTCTTTTTGTAGTCATCTCCTAATTCTTGGCATTTTTTGTAATACCGCTTAGTTTTCTCATATAGGTACCTAAGTCCACTTTGCTTATCCCTTTCACTAAGCAATGGAATAGGGGTCATTCTATTACATGCCTCAATATCCCTATGTTTAAACCTAGGATGAACGCGTGGCATTTGGTAGATAAAGTCTTCAACTTCATTAGAGAATGTAATTAGACCATCAATCATCTGTTCATTCAACCTAGTCATTCTTTTAAAAGGTTTTCCAAAAATTACTTGAGTGAGGTCCTTATCAATAAATTCTCCTAAGTCTTCTAAGACCATGAACTCTACCAAATAAGCAAAGCTTCCAATAAACACGTGCAGATGAGTGACTGATTCAACAACATTGTTCCCTTGATAAGTTAACTCATTGGTCTTGATTTTATTGTATAAGTCCCTTGAGATTAAGTTCAAAGCAAGAATGAATTCAAGTAAGCATCGAACCCTTCTAATCCTATTTTGCAAGGGATTGCATGTTAAAGGGACCGTCTTTCTCAACTCTACACCTAGGGTCAAAACATTGGGAGGGGTCTTCCTCCATTCCAAAACTAACTTCATTGATGACCTCCCCGCTATCAAGTGCTTCACCATAATCAAATTCCTCATCGGAATCTGAGTCATAGAAAGGACTTTGTTGTTGCCAATTTATCTCATTATGCCCTAGGTGATTTCCAAAATGGTGAACGGGTGAAGGGTTTTGTGGGATTGCGTTCTCAATTTCGGATTGGGAACGGGTAGGGTGAAGAATCTTCATGGAAGACACGTATCATGGTGAGTGATGGATTTTACGAACAAAGGTCACGAAGAAGGGGGATAGACTATGAGAAAGCTAAAAATGAGAAAAGTTTACTTGATAGAATCAAGCAAATAAACCTAAACGAGGTGGACTACTAACTAGCTATTCTATTCCCCGACAATGCACCAAAACTTGATAACGCCACACGCTGCTGCTCGGGGTCAAAGGAACTTCCTTTCTTCGAGCAAGTTTTATAACACCCTAGGCAAAGGAACCTAATCATTGTAGTATAGTATTAGGGTAAGCCACGGTATTGATATCGCTCTCTAGGGAATTGGAATGCTAGTGAGAAGTTACTACGCTAAGGTTGGGGTTGAGGAAGATTATTTTTATCTTTTTATATTTTTTAGGAAAGGAAAGGTACGAATCTTGGGGTTTGGATATGAGGGTTGGTATTTCTACCGATTACTCTACTTATCTATATATCTAATCCAAGGTGTATGTAGTCTATGTCTAATTATTGTGTGCTCGTATGATGGTTTAAAGATGTGTTTACTTAGGTTTTATTACTCCTTAATTATCTCCTATTGATGGTTGAATTGTCACGTCCTTATTCTTAATCGCGTTATGTGTCTAAAGTCGTAGGGTATGCATTGTCCCTAACTCTTTGAACTTACCAAAGGGTCTCATCTACAAAAACCTCTAGGAATTATAAACTCTAACTCTAAGGCACTCTTTGGATGGTTTAGCCTACAACTGCTCTAAATGTTATAGTCCAAGGTTCACAAAGATCAATCAAGCATTAATTACAAAACGAATGACCTATCGCATTACTAGATCATTAACAATTAAGATAAGAGACAACCAATCAATATTCAATAATTAAGTTTCATATTCCTAAGCAAACACATAAGTAAAATTAGCCGGACATGGAGAACATGCAAGCATACACACAAGTAATTGAAGACATAATTGAATTAATGAAGTAAAACACTTATCTTGATGTAAGATAGGTTTGGAGCCCTAAAATATCGTACAAGACAACCTTGGTTCGGTTTAGGTTTTACTCCAAAAGACTACACACTAAACCGAAAATTTGGATTCTATATATAAGATTACAATCGCGACGGCGCACCTTATGATTTGTGACGCCGGGTCGCCGCCATTAGGGTTTCGCTTCGCCACGTTAGTCTTGCGATCGCCACCTTGTGCTTGTGACGCCGCCCCTTCGCCTCTCGACGTCTCGATCAAATCTAGGCGCCCGAGTTGCGACGGCCTACTCTTTAAAGCCTAACACCGTCACTTGAAAATAAGCAATTTTGCTCACCGAGCCATCACAGAGTGCTCGACGGCCACAGCTTAAGCAAAGATGCCGTCCCTTGTATTTCAAAGCGACTGAGTGTCTCGATTCTTGACTTTGGCCATTTTCTTCAGATATCCGCGCTTTTCGTCCAAATAAGTGCCATTCCATCAATTTGCCTTCAAGAGACCTAAAAGGTGAAAAGGGACGATATTAAGTAATAACGGATACAAAAGTGATCAAATAAGGGCTTAAACGACCCCTCAAAAAGGTACATTTTAAAACCTTATCACCTTACATGCCAGAATGCGTTAAATGCATCCTCGCGTCGAGATTAGCAAATGCAATGGTTTATACTATATTTGATACAAAAGTTTTAAGTTTGAAACTAAACGATTCACCCCCACATTTTCACAAACCTTTCTCTTAGTCCTAAGGAAGTTCCTAGTTTTGGTGAACCGGAGTCTCAACTGAATCCCTTACCCAATTTTCCGTCCTTAGATGTGAATCTAGGAATTGAATTAGGCCCCAATCCACCCATCAAAACAAATAGTACGGGTAGTTGCATGATAAAGGTAATACACTCTAGGCCATGTAGAGTGGAAGCTAATATAGGAGTAACCCATGACCTTACACACTTACATCACCCATTCGTGGTTGATAACAAGAAACATTATGGGTTTAAACCGGGTTTATTAGGTCTAGATGGATCCTTAACTAGGAATCTCTTGAAGTTGATAGAAGATGATCCATTTCTAGGAGAAAGACTTGATTCACCCGCTACACCAATAGAATTAGGTAAGGTTATAATGAGTGGAGCACACCCTTTGAGCATATAAATCAGTTAGGTCACTAGTTTTACAAACACAAGTAATATAGAAAGAGATTAAGGCGATTGAACAAGATCCAAACACACACACACGATAATATAAGACCGGTTATGCGAGAGAGTGAATGAAGAAAAAACTTGAACAACCAACCCTCAAATGAGGGTTTACAAGAGATTTATAGGAGGAAAGCTAGGCAACACCCTAGTTTCCATCCTTTCTTTTATGGGCTTGGGCCTAAGCTCATGGGCCTTCTACATAAGCTTAAGGCTAATAACAAACATAAAGGCCATAATAAAGCTAACTATTACATATTAATTACTAACACTTGATTATGGTTTAGAGTGATTCCAACAATCTCCCTCAAGTGTTGGTGATGAACGTGAAGGCGTTGATGTAATAGTAGCTCGACGCCTTCGACATTCTTCTTTCTTGTGAGAGGAATTGCCTTGATTCGAACAATCTCCCAAAGGTAGAGAGATAGTTATCTTTGAACAGCTTATGCTTTGACGTCATCTTTAACTTTGTTCTTTGATCATTGTTCTTTGTGGTGAAAGTGATAGTATGTTGTTGTCTCGCATCACCGCCTCGTTCCGCTTCGCTTCACGCCCAAAGGTTCCACGCCATTCTTCAACATGCTCACACGCCTATGACGTTGGAATTCAACATCGATGAAGTTCTCTAAGTCTTTAACTTTGTAGATTCTTTGGTTTGACGAAGAATCATTCGACGGTTGTGTTGCTTTTGAATAGAACTTCCATTAGTGATGATGTTGGCGTGAGCATGAGAAGAATCAAGACGATCATCCCGCCCCGAGCTTCCATAAGAAGAAAACATTTCAAACGGTTAGTAATAAGGTGTTCCGCACTTACAAGTTTGAACTTCGAGAGTGTTAACAAGATAGTGTGAAAACACAACTCTAATTTTACAAAGGCCGCTCTCGAACCGAGTCCCACAAGTGAGATAACACGATGTACCGGGTACATCTACAGCTCGATGAGTCGCCGAGGTACACCGTAGCATCACCTCACGATCAGAGACCGCTTGAGACACACCCGTAATCCACGGGAGTTACCGGCGACCGCCGTGGTGGTCGTTTGATGTTGACCGGCAGAGTTTCCATTCAATCACCGAGGATCACATATGTGAACCTCTCATAAATGTTCTCGACGATTGCTAAGATCCGTGAAGGACTCGATATGAACCATCGATAATCTTATTTGGTGATCGCCAAGTGATAAAATGTCAAGTGTTCCTAAGAGATCTTTTGATGAATCTCGTGGCTCTAGACTCAATAGTGCTTTTGGTTTTCCCGAGCGGAGACTAGGAGAGGGTCTCCTTCTTCAATACCAACGATCTCTAAGAGAAAGCCAATAGTTTACGAGGGTTCCCCGTGAGAATGAAACAAGCTTCGCTGAGAGAAACTTGAGTGGCTAAGAAGGTTTAGTGCATGCGCCACCGGGTCCATGACGACTTTTAATCTTCAATACCGTGTCACTAAGTGACAACCAAGAGTATATGAATTGAACCCGTGTCCGCCCTAAGTTGAATAACTGAGGGCTATTTCTTTTCACCCTTTCTTTGCATTTCTTTTGATTCTTCAACTCCTTCTTTCTCCGATTCTCATTTTCTCCTTTTATAATCGCACCTAAGGACTTCTAAGTACTAACTATTTGTGATGTCCTTGGGTAGATCCTCCGGCTCAAGGGATCATAGGACTGTTATTCCTAACCTTAGTCACCTTATAACTCCATGACTAACCTATGTTGCCATTAAAACCACTGTTGTGAAACATCTCTCAAAGGGTTTGTAAATGAAAACATGTTTGAACCATCGTGAGAGATAGGATTTTGCATAAATACTCCCTCCACATGTGCTTAATAGTTTTAACGGTTAAATGCACAAAGGAGGAAAGAGCGCACATTTTGAATTGATCCACTCGAGATAGACAATCCCCGCGAGACACGGTTACGCTGCATAGTTAAAGAGTTACATTGTCGCTTTTAGGTGACAACTAGCTCTAATAACTACCTTGAAGGTGTAGACAAACCTCGAAAGGTTGTCATACCCGCGAGTTCATGTCTACCAAGAGTGTCTCGAATGGTACTTTCTACTTGGACAAGTCCTTTATGAGACACGCTACATTACTAGCGAACTAGCTTGAAATTATTACCCGTCCAGACAAGTCTTTTCGAGTTACAAACAGCTTTAGTACCACAATTCGTTGGTTAAGTCCGAGGTACACAAATTCATTTGCATTTTGCACAACATATTTCTTATCACACAATTTTCTCCCTCAAAATGGCATATGAAAATGTTATTTTGAAACGCTTGAGAATAAATATGACCATTTCGAGTGTCATGGAAGAGTGACCACTGTGAACAATTTGTGAACAAAGTTTTAATTCAAATACTCCCTCAACAAGTGATATAAACGGTTGAGGTTTTGAAAATCATACGGGAAGTATTTGTTCTTTTGAGCAAAACCTTGAATAATGAAAGGTTTGATAGGTTTTACTCAAAAGTAAGAAGCTTTCGCCCTTTTATAAGGATTGTGGCAATCAAGCGCACTACGTGGTCCTTTCTTGACAATTACGGGTTGTACATCGTTATGTGTGCACAAGCCATTGACATATATAATCACACATCCAAATTTGTAATGAAAGAACCAATTCAAGGGGTACCAGAAGTGCAAGATGTTCCTGTGAGTGCGCAGTATGCTGAAAGCCGGTTATGTTAATCCTGGTCGACCACCAACATAGCTCTCCAATCGTCTCGAATCGATCCCTTCTCGAACAACCTTTCATCAATCATTGTGATGATTCGCCTCACATCCCTCCTTTCCCGAGAATTCCAGCTTAGAGACCCAATTTTCGCGCGATATCCTTCAACCTCGACGCCAATCCGTCCCTAACCAGCCTTCAAAGTATGATCCCGACTGAAGATCACTACACGCCATTAAGCGCTTTGAAGTTCATCGCGTAAACAACTCCGAAAGGTTTGCCGATGAGCGATATTGAGATAGCCGATTGATGTCGGGAAGATCAAGCGTTGAGGAGTGAGGTTGACACGCCGTCCGATAAGATTCAACACCACCGGATATCTTCTACACGCTCATTGATCACGATGCGCCTAATGAAGATGAGAAGTGACTTGATAAATTCACGTTGAACTTCAATGAGAATTGTCTCATACGACCGCACTTTGGCAAGGTACATGTCTTCGATGTCGCTGAGGACAAATTCTCAAAGTCACCTTCGAGAATGCATAGTCCTGCTCATCTTGTCGCTTGACTATGATATTCTTCAAGAAGGTGTAGTCCCACTTAGACTTGAGATCAACGTGTTTGATGGCCACGATGTCCTTAGAACTGTATAATCGCGTGTTGAGACTTCAACTGTGCAACTCAGAGTAGATTCTTCGCGCTCGTGCCAATGATGAATCCCATACAATGCATCTCGGTCGATATGCTTGCACGCTGTCGAAAACAAGCGATTTGCACGCCTCGATAGCTATGCGCTTGAGTAAATAGTCACTGGAATGGAAGAGTCAACGATGTAGCGATTTTCGCGAACCATCGCTACCGTAAGAGAAAATCCAGTCTCTCGTTAAAGAAGTATCGAAGGAATCCGTGGTTCATCCGCTTGGCCAATGGTCGGTAGGGGTTTGGTCCAATCGGTGTAGTATGGAGGGTTGTCCTTTGTGTGAAGTCAATGTTTGCTTCCGGATTGAGCCAATCCATGTTGTTAGACATAGCTCGAGCGATGTTCTCAAGATGATATTCGACCGAGGGCGCTTTCGAGTCGTTTTTAGAAGTTGAAACGCTTCATTCTTGATTCGCTCAACTCGATTTCGCCATTTTCTTCACATGGAACTTTTCTTGCAAAAGTTTTATGCGTGCTCCAATGTAGAACCGCTCTACCAAGTCTTGACCTTCATCGTAGTAGGAGTTTGATTGACAAGTGTGGAGAACCATTCAAACTCTTCGGTTTTATCGTCATCTAGCCATGATACGACTTCAGCCGAGTCGCCTTCTTCTTCTTTTGGAAGGCCTTGATGATGATTCCGGTTTCGCACTTGTTTGGGTGAGGTGGGTTGTTGTAGGGGCTCAAGGACCTTTTCATCGCCACCACCCGTATACTCAAAGTAATCACCGCTTTTTGAGTCATGGGTGGTAACTCGAATCGTCCCGAGGTTTATCAAGAGAAGACCGAGGTGGAGGAGACTTTGTTGAGAAGAAGTCCGCTGTGGAGGAGGTGGCATCAAGAAGATTCACCGATCGCTTCGACGCTTAGGTGCGTAGTCCTTGTCTTTATCCTTATCTTCATCGCCTCTAGGACGCTTCAACTTTTCTCGCCTCAAATCTACAAGCTTCTTGAAGTTGGTAGTCTAGCAATGCTTGATACAATTTTGCTTCTTCGTAGTTGAACATTGCATCGTGGCGACATTTGTGTAACAAGCTTGGCCACCAATTCATTGTTAGAGAAAACTACCGGATCGGTTGGATTGATTGTTACGGTTAGGGGTGTTGATCGGATAGTTTGCTTGGCGATTTGCATAAGATTTGGATAAAGTTGTCTCGTGAACAACTCCTTTGTGACTTTAGGAACGATATTCAAGGTAGTTGTTAGTGTAACCTTCGATCATTTCGCTCAGCCTCTTGACGATGACTTTTCATGAATTCTCGAATAAACTTCCTTTCTTCTTTCATCTTTTCATGCTCGCCATACAAATGTCAGATGTGATCAAGATAGAAATTCAACTTCTTTGGAGAATGTCTTTCTTTCTCGATTTGTTTGACAAAGATTCCCAATACGCTTATGAGCATGAGATATCCAAGAACGAGGTGGTTTCTTTACCGATTTGGATGATGATTTGGTTGATCTCTTTGATGGTGGTGGTGATGAATGAGATGAAGAGTCCGATGATGAGGAGACATGAGGAGGCTCGGGTCCTTAGGCGGTTCGTAAGTTTCCTTCGTGAATGTGGGACTTTCCGTAAGCAACTTGTCATAATCATCATCTTTATCTTTCTCGCACTTCTCGCCTGTGGTTCTCAAACTCATATTCGATAGTATCCTCCACAAGCTTTTGTTGTTGCAAAGTGGTGGCACCGCATCCCTTATCGGGTCGATTAACCGCATCAGATCTCGTGAGGAGTGGCAAGACCACTTGATCCTCCGGTCCACCCATTTGATCTTTTGCAAATTCTTCACTTTTTGAAGGTGACTAACGAATTTAACCGCCTTCCGTAGGATTGATCCAGCTTGCTCTTCTTCATCTTCGTAGCTTTCATCATCCGCACAAGTGCGTGAGTCTTCCTTTTCCTTTATCGCTTGAGGACTTGAGGTTTTGGATCAAGGATTGTCATCCTTGCGCTTCGTAGTAGGAAATCTCTTCATCTCGTGTCAAGACTTTCGTAACTTTCGTCCAAAAGTCGCCTTTTGCGGTTCGGGCTTAGGGATTGGGATGGGGTAGCTTCCTTAGAGGAACAATCCTCTTCTTGGAGGGTTCCTCTGGGAACTTCCTTGACTCTCCGATTTCTCATGTGGCACTTCCAAGATCGCCTCTTCCGGTTCTCCGAGTAGGTGTCCCGTAAGCCTTTTCATCAAGATGACCAACTTTTCCTTCTTTAACGGCCACCCGATACCTTTTGTACGCTTCCGCTTTTTGATTTCCTCTGTAAGAAGGTGATCGGGCAACTCAAGACCTGCTTTTCAGAGACGATTCTTTGATTCTCGACAGATAGTATGTGCTCACCAATAAGTCATGATTATCCGGGTCATTGAGTCTCCGGGATATCGTGATGAAGTCCAAGAGCTCTCTCGATCAACAGCTTGGTGTATCCGACATAGGGAATTTTGGAGCCAAGCTTCTTCAAACAAAGATCATGTCTTCCCATAGCAAAGGCTTCAATTATAATGTCCTTCTTGTTGATCAACCACCGTAAAATTTGCAGCCCATGAGCTTGGGATGCTCATAGCCACCGCCACGACCGAGACCGATTTGGTGATGATCATATAGAGTGTCCTCCATGGTTGAGGAATATTCTTCACCCACGCGAGAGTGCTTAGTAATGATTCCTTTAGCTTCATCATAACCAATATCTATCAAGAATTGCAGGACGCCTGCTCAAGAGGGTGGCAAAGAAGTCGGTTGGAGCGATGTCCGAATGATGAGAACAACTCAGAAGTCATCGTGAGTGATAGTGACTTGTTTGTGATTAAGAGTCACATTCACAAGATTTTGACCAAAGGATCCTCTCGCATAGAATCCTGCAATTGTTGAATGTAGACCTCGAACTGTGGGCAGAGTGTGAGAGCATGTTTTGGTAGGGATGATTCCCGAGAATATCCACCGCAATGAGACAAGAAGATTCTCGAGCATGCGAGGGTGTCAAAGTCAACCCTAAGGTTGTTCTTTCCAAGCTTTCTGATAACCTCTCGAAAGATATCAAGAATTGTAAGAACTTCCGTGCATCCACATTCATTTGTTCACCATGTCGTGATCTCGAAATAACATTAGCCAAAAGAACCAACATATCGAAAGACATAATGTTAGTCAATGTAAGGTCTTATTGTCTAGTTATTGAATGTACAAAGGTAATGATTGTTACGAGTCCTAAGTCACTTGTTTGTCCAATAGTCTAATGACGCCGTGAAATGTTTCGTGAGTTAGTTAACTTTAAGTTTTAAAGTTTATGTTATCACTTATTGTTCACAACATATCAAACGATTAAGTTTATTAGTGACATTATTGGATTCGTGATGATATGATTAGTTTATTAACAAGTTTGTACACGTAACAATTCATAATGAAGGTCAATCCGTGCTTGCGTAGATTGGCAAAGTTAAGCGTAAACAAGAATGAGATACGCGAGAGACTAAAAGCTACGCCAGGATCCTAACTTACGCCAGTAAGAAATGTTACGCGAGGAAAAGGGACCTTATGCGAGAGCTTACGCCAGAGGCGATAAGGACCTTACGCGTAAGGCTTACTCGTAAGAGTAGACCTTATGCGCGAGAGGTCATCGCACGATATCCTTCACAGATACGCCAGAGTCCCATTGTAGAACCTTACGCGTAATGGTTATGCGAGAATTATTCTTACGCATAACTTGACTACGCCGTAGGGTAATCCTTATGCGTAGAGTTGCAAATGACCTTGATTCTCAATATTGCGTAGCAAAGCCTCAAATAAGTTCATCAAATCATCAAAGTTAACACAAAACATCATTTTATCAACAAGTTATGGCATGAACATTCATAACAAGATTATGCAGAAAAGTCATACGCTGAGGTCAAAACCCTAAGGGTTAAGATTTACGCGATGAAATTTAACCATGGATTTGCACCAAACTTTTTCTCGTAGTTCAAGAGTGTTGTTAGAGTCTTTAGACCAAGTATTAACATCTAACTCATGATGAATCAAAATTACCCAAACTATGAACATTAAACCCTAATTCCAAATTGTTAATAAATTAGTGTTTCGGGTGGTTAATAACAATGGAAATCATTAATTCAACATCATAAGACCATAACCCAACAATCTTTTATACCAAAACACTTCACATTTGAAAAACCCAAATCGACTCATAAACCCTAATTTTCAAAAATCATTGATTTGTGTTTCGGGTGGGTTTAGATGGTTAAAATGGTATCCTTGATGTATAAACAACGCTTTGACACTATCCATATAACCAAAAACATACACACATTGATTTTGTGTTCATACGCTTATGCGTAGAACACAAAATCACTTGAAAACACTTTTAGCCGTTGGATTTACATGAAATTAAAAACCTTATCTTAAAAACATGTTTTAATCACAAAACAACTTACAAAGTGATGATCAAAACAACGGATTGCTCGAATGATTCTTAGGCGAGGATGTTTAGTAGGTTTAGTATTAAATGTGAAGTGAAAGTTAGGTGGAGGTGTTTTATTTAAAATAACTTTAACATTTTGACAGCTTTTGGTCCCTCCACCTTTTCCTTTTTCAAACAAAGCCATTTAACTTCCATTTTGGTTACCAAACAAAGTTTTTAGGAAAGAAACTTGACGACACTCCCCCGACTTAAGAAAATAATGAAAGGTTATTAATTTTAGTCCGAGGAGTGTCATTGAACCGTAAAATTTACCACCATTGATAAATGAAACAACCGAGATATGATAACATGCAAGTACACGATGTTTTGAAACAGCTTAAGAGATTATTTTCCCCTCAACACTTGATCGGAAAAATACCGAATTTTGAAAGATTAAAGTGTTGACGGAAGAAATGTACTTGCCATGTTGAAAGAAAATAGATTAGAAGAATATTTTTGTTGTTTTATAAGATTTTATATTTTTGTATTTTGTTTTGAAAATTTATTTACAAAAGATGTTTTGGTGTTTGATGTGTTTTAAGACTGCTTTAAGAGGTCATCCAATTCCTCTTGAGTCAAACACCTCATACCAATCGTGGACCAACTCATTAAACCTAGCGGAGGCAAGGCTTTGGTGAGAAGATCCGCCAATTGGTATTCAAGACCACAAAGTATAATTCAACGGCACTGCTCCACGTGGTCCTTGATGAAATGATAGCGAAGATCGATGTGCTTTGATTTCGAGTGTCGAATCGAGTTGCACGAGATCGCAATGGCACCGATTGTCGCAAAGACATCGGATTCTCGTCGAATACGTAACCATAGTCTTTGAGTTGTGTTCTCATCCGATGACTTGAGCACAACATGCGACATGGCTACATATTCGCTCTGTTGATGACAATATGTACAATCCTCGCTTTTTGATTGCCAAGACACCGCTTATCACCAAGAAATTGTAGAGCTCTCAAGTACTTTTCCTCGAGTCTAAGCATCCCGCGTGGTCGCCTCAAAAAGCGATTAGTTCAAAACCGTAATCCTTCTGATACCGATCCCCAAATTAATGGTTCCCTTGATGTATCGGAGGATTCTTTTAGCCTCGCAGAGGTGGGTTTCAGCTTGGTCGCGATCGATAACGGGAGCATAGATAAACGGCAAAGACAATATCGTGTCTCGCTAGTCGTTAGATACATGAGAGACCCAATAATACTTCGGTATTTGGTAGGGTCAACTAATTTCCCATGTAAATCAAAGATCTAGCTTCTTGGTATGAGCCATTGGTGTGGCATAAGTGTCACAGTTTGTCATTCCAAATTTGTTTAACAGCTCAAGGGCATATTTGGATCGACTCAAGAAAATACCACGGGTGATTGATGAACTTGCAATCCTAGAAAGAATGTAAGTTCACCCATCATGGACATTTCAAAATTTTTCTTCATTAGTTTTGCAAAAGCGATTGAAAACTTTTTATGTGTAGACCCAAAATGATGTCATCCACGTAAATTTGAACAATTAAGATATGTGCCCCGTGATATTGTATAAAAAGAGTTGGGTCAACCGAACCTTTGGTGAAATTATTAGCAATGAGGAAAGATGATAGCTTATCGTACCATGCCCGAGGGGCTTGTTTGAGACCATAAAGAGCTTTGTTCGCTTTGTAGACATGGTTCGGCACTCGATCAACGAATCCTTCGGGTTGGTCGACATAAACCGCTTTTCAGTTGTCCATTGAGAAACGCAGCTTTGACATCCATTTGAAAGACCGCCATATTCATATGAGCCGCGAACGCGAGAAATATCCGAATGTTCCTCAAGACGAGCAACCGAGCAAAAGATTCTTCAAAGTCTATTCCTCTTCCCGACGATAACCCTTAGCAACTAGACGTGACTTGTTTCGATGACGCCCTTCAAAGATCCAATTTGTTTTTCCAAATCCATTTTAGACCAATGACGAGACCCTCGCTGGTCTTTCAACCGCCCCCATACTTCAAGACGCTTGAATTGGTTGAGTTCTTCCCGCATGGATTCAATCCAGCTTGTCTTTTGTCATTGCGCCTTTAATGTTTTTAGGCTCGATTGGCGACAAAGCGAGTGCATAAATGCAATGTTCACCATCTCGTGCGAAGACGTTGTCTCGTAACGATCGGTTGATTCGGGTTGCCAATAATGTTAGCCGAGGATGGTCTTTTGTCCATCGGTGTAGAGGGTTGATGTTGGTATACATTGTGCGATTCGAGGATTCAAATGGTTTGTTGAAGATTCCGCGACATCCGTGCAAAGCAGCCTCATTAGCAAACGGGTCAAGAACGATTTGGATCAAAATCGCAGCGGGGTACTTCATTCGTAATATCATCACCGTTCATCATTGTTGGAAGCGGTGTGTTCAATCACTGTGTTGGAGTCAATCGTGTAGGTGCATCTTCAACAAGAGTTGTTGTAGCAGTGTATCGTATAGGAATATTATCGTTGTGCAATGAAACAATGGATACACCGAGCACGCTCATCAATATCGCCACGTAACGTAGGAGCAAATAACCTTTCCATTTGTTGACGAGTTAGTGGGGCTTTGTTCACCGATGATGGGGTTGAGGAAGTTTAAACGGTTGTGACCGGTTCTAAGTCATTATACTCGTAAGCCATTTCCGTGAGTTCATCAAATGAGCATGAATCGCTTCCATTACCTCCTTAGTTCGACGATTCCGATTCGAAACCTTTAGAATTGTCACAAGATCCAATAAAGACTCAATATCGCCTTTGGCTTTGAGCTTTCCAAAATCATCACGATCATTATTCGGATAGCAAAGGGATCCAAATACATGAAAGTGTTTGAGGTTCGGTTTATAGTTGTGACAAGCTCGAAAGGTGTTTTGTTGTATGCTTTTGTGATCATAGAACGGTTTTGAGTATAGCATGCAGATATACACTTCGCCCATAAGTAACTGAAGTTTAGCATTGATTAACATTGTTCTTGCAGCCCACTAACGCTCGGTTTCGCTTTTCAACAACTCCGCTTTGTTCGTGTGTACGCAATAGATGTTTGATGTCAATTCCACTTTCTCATAGAATTCACGAAGGGTTTTGTTAACAAATTCAGCCTTTGTCTGCTCGATTATCCCGACGGTGTTGCGGAGTCGAACTCAGATTTTTGTGAGAAAGGTGATGATCATTTGTGGAGCTTGGTCTTTGCTTCAAGAAAGTAGACCCAAGTCCATCGTGAGTAGTCATCAACAATTACTAAGATGTAGCGCTTGCCATTGATCGCTTGCACGCCGATTGGGCCACACAAATCCATGTGAAGAAGATGAAGCACATGTCGAGAGTCGTGTTCCACCTTTGAAGGAAAATGAGCACGAGTGCTTTTCCCTTGTTCACAGTCGAGCAAAGGTGATCTTTGAATACCGGAATCGGGGAGTCCTTCAACTAGTTTGTGTCGAGCAAGGTTGGTGATGGTTTGAAAGTTTAGATGTGAGAGACGACGGTGCCATAGCCGTGATTTTGTAGATGTTGCCTTTGAAAGTAAGCGATGGGAGAGGAAGCAACCATGTCTTGCATAGAGATAGTGTAGAGACTAGAATTACGCGAGCCGCACATAAGGTCATTTCCTTGTAGATCACGAATGAAACAAGTTTTCTCCCGAAAGCAACCTCCAAATCTCCATCACAAAATTGACCCATCGAAAACAGATTGACCGAGGCCTTCCACATAGTAAACCCACGATTTCGATGTTCCCATTGACATAATCTCCGAGCCCATGATAGTCGCTGAGTGATCGCTCCCGAACCCGACAAAGCCAATGAACTTTGCAATAAAGTTTGATAACAGCTTAAGGTTGCTCGTCATGTGTCGGGAACATCCGCTATCAACAATCCAGAATGATCTCAGATCACCGCATTACACACACATTTACACGATGGAATAGAAGTAGATGTGGAACCCAAATGTTAGAGGGTTCCAAGGTATATTAGACATACACACATTAATAATTTTAGGCATCCATTTAAATCCTAGTGTGTTATATATCCATTTCGCCATCTATAACTACTCTTTGCTTTAGTCTTAGTGAATGCACTAGGTGGTACTACATTCTTAGGAGGTGAAACCGAGCTACAAAGGACAACAATGTTTGCCTTAGAATCTAAAGAAGGCGGTCTACTGCCACGCACTTAGAATGATTAGTGGGCCTAGAGGTATTCCGATTCTTAGGATTCCGTAATCGAGAGATTATAGCTTTAGCAACACATTTGTCATGACAATCGAATTCATACTCTTCCGACAAATAACACAAGGTGCATCGATCAATATCAAAAGTACTTAACGGTTTAGCATTCGTTACATCACTATTTCTATTACATTTGCCGACGCAACATCTATAGTGGAAGCAACATGAGTCTTATTCGTAGTCCTAGGGTGTTCTTCTACTTTAGCATTCCTTATTGATCTTTTCTTAGGTCGCAACTTCCTATTCTTCGATTGAGTGCTCCTAGGTCGTGAAGTGCGGACGCTTGGAAAAGACGCAACTATTCCTGCTTCAAGAGAGGAAACACATTAGCAACTTGTGATTTGGCAAGAGGGATTCTAGGTTCACGATTACTAAGTGTGACCGGTGCTAATCTCTTAATCACGGTAGGCGGAAGTTGTTCATACTTTCCTAACATTTCCTTTAACTTAGAGATAGTGTGAATCAAATCTTGATTTTCGTAACTAATATTACCAAAGAAAATTCATGACTTCTAGTGTGAGCAAGATAGTGATCAAGTTCGTTAGATGCTTCATGACGAGTCTTATTGAGTAAATCAAATATGACACCATATTCCTGCTTAACTTTTACAAGTTCTTGTTCATATTTAGAAATTTGACTTTTCAAAGACACGCTTTGATCATCCAGCTTGCTCAATTTTAGGATCGAAGATTTTGCACTCAACCGAGCGATTTTCTTTGAAAACTAAGTTGATGATTGTGAATATCTTTTCACACCAATGAAGACGACGCTTTGCATTGTAAATTTCGTTGAGTAATCGCTTATTTTCGCTTTTAAAGACTCGATCCAAGCACATTATCGGTGTTCTCAACAGCATAACATTTTCAACAATATCGCAGAGATATAATCGATGCATATGGCAAAGAATGAAACAACACAACATTATGGACATCAAGACAGATAAGGTCTTCCAAGAGTCGATCAACATCTTTTCTCAAAAGTTTCTTTTACGCTTAGTATTAGAAATAGATGTTTCGCTTTTCTCGAAAACGACCTTCATAGTTCCAAGTTCCTTATGAAAATCCTGCTCCTGTGCTAATGCACAACTTTTCAAGTTTTTAACATTAGGTAAAAGATTTTTCCAAAATGTCTCTTTGTTCTCGCGCCAGAGGCGATTGAAAGTGTTCAATTTTGATTTCGTAACGATATTCTATCTCATGTTGTAAAATTTTGAGGTCACCATGAAAATGTCAAAATATCTAAGAATATTTCGATTTTCGTGTTTTGAGTTTACTTCACTAATTGAAGGTAAAGGACCATAAGTTTGTGCATAACTGCTTTGGGATTAACATTAGAAGACTCGTGTGTTTTGATGATAACCCTTGGTGTGTTAGAAGAACCGCTGGTGTGACGAAGTGACCGCGCTTTTATAATTAAAAGGTTTGTTGTAAACAACGCTTTTTAATTTTGATCGACTCGCCTTCGCATCTAATTCCTCTTGACGATGATATTCAACAACACTCATAACAAGATTATCAATTTTGTATTCTCGACCGAAACTTCGTGAGTTGGTTTGAATGTTTTAGTGAAAGCTTTGGTTTGTAATCGCCTAGATTTTTTCCATATCCTTTTGATTGGGTTTTAAGGTAAACTTTTCAATAGTCATATCGATTCACCATGTTTGTAAACAACAGCTTTAAACTCTTTAAGTTTGTTTTGCAAGTCGATAATTTCTTCAAGAAGGTCATCTACCCGATTCGTTGAATGCTTTTTGTATGCGGAGAACTGCTTTTGACAAGTTAACAACTCACCTTAGCTTTTTGATTTTCCAAGGTGAGAGCGTTAATTTGCTTTTTATGTTCATGTTTCAGCTTGTTCTAATTCGCATAACAAAGCATTCTTCGAGGCGGCTAGATCACGATCCGCTTTCTAAATATTTTTCGCTTTGATGAGATTTTGCAAAGCGGCTTCAAAACCTTTTTCACGGTTTTCTTGAGTTTTGAAAAGTTGAGTTGCATTTGTAAGCATTCAAAATCCTTGGTTAGCAAAGGCATTTTTACTTTTTAAGATCCGATTTAATGCAACACATTCAAAGAATTTGGGATTGTTGGTCTTAAGTAACATAACAAGATCCGATGAGGCAAAGGTTCAACAGTTTCAACGCGAGTCACAACATGATCATTATTTAGATCCTCAAGTATAACCACGAGTCAATTTGATTATCAAGGAAACCATAAGGTCATCTTGATCGCCAAATGTAACTACGGGTTTATTTGAAAATCGCCGAATGAGATGTAGATGACTCATTTTGAACATTCCGAGCCGCGCCTTGCCGATTCGGATATTGACGGAGATATTAGTTCGATATGATGATGGTTTGTTCGGCACCGAGACAAGCCATCGTCATACATCGGGCCTGCTTTCACTCATGTGTAACTCTTGCATATTAGCCATCAACATAATAAATGCATTGGCCTCGCAAGTCCTCCATATCATCATCCGAGTCTCGATCCGCCATAAAGCTCGTTTTGTCCGTGAGAGATCCACCACTTCATCCTTAAGAGCCAAAAGTAAAGCCTCTTTGAAATAAGCACCGCCCCTAGTCCTCGGCTTTGGGCATGCATTAGCCAGTGTCCTTCTCATTGCGCTTGTAGCATCTAAGACCATTTAACCGATTTTGAGCATTTCTGCTCCACCACTTGAGCTCATTGTTATTCCTACCCACAAGATTAAACCCTTGACCACCGCCCATCCGACGACCATAATCACGATTCTCGAACTTCAACACGCCCATTGTTCACAACAAATTGAGTCCGTGTGTTAGATGAGGAACGAATACGATTGTTGGATTTGTTGGTGTAACGCCAAAAGCATTAGCAATCATAACAAATCCTTGTTGCAATGCTTCGAACGGATCGATTTCCTCGCCGCTTCAATCGACATATGCTTGAGCATTGTTGTTGTTGTATGGAACCAATTGATTTTGTTGAGGTTGTTGCCGTGAAGGTGTGGTTGAAGCAGCTGGTTGAGTTGTCGGTCGAGAGGATAATTCGCTGAGCATACAAGGCAAGTTGTTGATTATCCGGATGTGATTGTGTAGCAATTTGAGCACGGAGAATCCTTTCCCGATCAACTTCCTTTTCATGAGGCTTCAAGTAATCGTACAACAATCCATAAGTAGAATGATGCATATTCTTCGCTTGACGGAGAAAATGACATACTTCTCCCATTCGTGACCAAGACTACTCAGAACTTAGTATTCACCGCAATTCTTGGCATGATGATGTTGTGTTTATCCAAATCATTGATGATGTCTCAAAATCGATGATGATAGGACTCTAGTGTCTCTCCGTGTTCAATCATGAAGTGTTCATAAGCCAAGTAAATTTTGGATTCCAAATCCTCCCGATTGAGTATGCATCCTTCCATAAGAAGACGAATATGATCCCACATTTTTGTGCGCTTTTGAGCATCAACACTACGAAGAATTGGGTTTGGTAATCCTAAGAGGATGTATTCCATTGCAAGTTCATCCGCCTTCATAGTGTAGAAGTTCTTGAGCATTTAGATCTCGCAACAAGAGCAATGTTGGTTTGTTCATCTCTTGGAACAAAGCAGCTGATCTCCTGCACAATGACAAGAGGCATCTCAAATGGACCTTCCAAGATAACCTTCTTTAAGAACTTTCCATGTGGCTTCTTCGATCACAAAACCTAAAGAACCTTATCACCCATTGATCGTAGTTTCGGAGTGAGCATTGAGGTCTATCAAGTGATCCAACTTCATGAATTGATTGTTGGTCGCTTAAAGCTTCACACATCTTTGCAAACCAAGTGGGTTCCTTCATAGTGTTCCTTGATGGATGTTGATTGAAATCATTTGTGTAGGGTTGAACTTGAAGGCTTGGTGGTGTTTGAACCATTTGTGGTGGTGGAATTGCACCAATTTGTGGATTATGTTGTTGATTAAATTGTTGTTGATAAATAGCTTGTTGTTGATTCCATTGTTGATGTTGTGGAGTTAATTGTTGTTGTTGTTGATGATTATAAGTGTGAGGAAATAGTTAGAGTATGGTGGTTGAGACATGTTGATAAACTTGTGTAGTAAAATGGATCTTTGTAGTCGAATGAACCTTTGTTGATGAAGTGTCCTTAGGCGAGAAAAGACAAGAACCAAGTAGCACTTATGCGTAAAACACCAAAGTTACGCGTAACAATGAGAAGTTACGCGAGGATTTAGCTTACGCTAAAGTAGGAAAAGCACTAAAGTTAGGCGAGACAAAAGTTAGGCGAGAAAGTTAGGCGAGGATTTTCTTATGCGTAAGACTAGGTTTAGCGTAGGAAAAATCTTATGCGTAGATTTCACGCCGTAAGCTTATGCTTATGCGTAATTTTAGGTTTTTGCCCAAATGATCTTTTACACTATCACAAAGGCAAAGGATATCCAAAGTCGACGATTTTCGACTTATCCAAGTAAGAAAACACGGAATAAACCAGAAAATGAAGATCAAACCAAGGAAGCACTTACGCCGTAGTTTTAGGGTTTTACTACGCGTAGGAATGCTCAAAATTTTGATTCTCGTCCAAAAGTGTTTCTAAACCGCTTTTGTGTGATAAAATAGCTTCAATAACACCAAAATACACAAAAGTGTGAAACTTGATGAACCAAAGCCTCTAAAACAGCTTAAGCGTAGAATGAAACCCTCGTTAAAAACCAAGCTTAAAACAACTATCCACGCCAGAAGTTTGAAACTTTTGCCAAAACAAGTATTTTAACACCTTAAAACATTGAAAGTACAAGAATCTTGGATTAAAAGTGTAAAAACAAGTTTTTAAGCGAACCAAAGTATCAAGGTGCTTTTAGGCGAGGACCGAAACCCACTTCAAAAACAAACACGATTCACCCAACTAGTAGGCGATTGATACCATCGTTAGGTCACTAGTTTTACAAACACAAGTAATATAGAAAGAGATAAGGCGATTGAACAAGATTCAAGCACACACACACGAAAAATACAAGACCGGTTATGCGTAGATGTATGTGAAAGAAAAGAACTTGAACAACCAACCTCAAATGAGGGTTTACAAGAGTATTTATAGGAGGAAAGCTAGGCAACACCCTAGTTTCCATCCTTTCTTATATGGGCTTGGGCCTAAGCTCATGGGCCTTCTACATAAGCTTAAGGCTAATAACAAACATAAAGGCCATAATAAAGCTAACTATTACATATTAATTACTAACACTTGATTATGGTTTAGGAGTGATTCCAACATGTCTTGTCTTTGGTAATTTGTGTAATAAACTATGAGAAATATTCGTTAAGGAAATTTTAGCACCAAATTTAAAACTTTTATGACATTTACAAGCTAAACTTTAGTCTTAATAAAGCGTCTCATGGATAGGATTATATGACTAGCACAAAAATCGTTTACCACTCAAATTCCACCCCAAAAATGTGAGGTTTGCCCTTAGATCTTTAGGAATAAAAGCATTTATCTTTAATGCTTAGAGAGTGTACCGGTAGTATAATAGATTCTAGAACTTGTTTTGTGATGCATTCCGAGATCGCTAGTGAGACTACACTTGTGTAGTTAGGAATAACTAAGTGATAAGAGGCATTAGGATAACCCTTGTTTGAAACCTGTATTATAATTACTTCTTCCACATCGGTTGAGTAATTACCCCACAAACTTGCGATGTACTCATCTTTAGTACACGATACCCCTAGTTAACCCCTCAGAGCCTATCCTTTTCACGGTTCTCGTGAAGTTTCAATTTTCCAGAATATCAATGAATAGCATTGTTTACAATCCACCCCTAAATGTACACACAAATCGCCTTTAGCCTACCTTGTATGCACTCACCTTTAGTGCATTATTGTTATCATTACTAAACCCTAACTTCAAATATCTAGTTACTTGCATGGTTTCTAAGTCGAGTCATATCTTTTGTACACGCTTTGGGATGATGGGACTCATGGGTAAAAGTAATATTTTATGGAGTAACGGAAAGAACGATAAATTCAAATTCCTTTGTCTCACGTAATTAAATGCTCCAAGTGTTTGATCTTTTCAAATCGGGTCAATTAGTGTTAGAGAAATAAAACTTAAGTGTAGGGATGCTCCTATAAATCCCTTTATATTTTGATGTTATCGTAGAGGATGGTAGAGTAAAAGGTATGGAAAAAATGTGTTAAAAAAAATAAAAAGTAAAAAAAAATAAAAAATTAAAGAAAAACATACGGGCTACCATCCTACATCTATCTTTATGTTTATGTTTTTTAAAATTTATGTTTTTTGGTTTCAAGTTAGCTAGTTTAGTGAGTCGAGTCTTGGCTTAGCAAGGCCACGCTTTTCATGCTTGTAACATAAGATTTTTGACTTGCCACCAATAAATATTCCCAATCCAACAAAACCCTTTGTTTCCCTACCGTAAGCATAACGTTACAACCCTTGTAAAGACCTCTTAGATAGTTGTTCCTAGGTGCTTACGCCAAAGCGGTGGAGGTTCGATCTAGTCTCAAGCTTATGGTAATCTATGTACTATGCCATGTAATGAGTGTTTATCTTCCACTTCCATTTATTATATTTCATATAAACCCAAGAGATGAGAGAATCTAAACACCCCTTGTGAGGTGCTACTGTTTAATTTCCGTGCTTGTTATGACTATTGAGGTGCTTTGTTGGATCGATGTACTCTAACCAAACTAACTTAAATAGCTTGTTTAAGGTTTAACAACCTCGGATAAATCCTAAGTTATTAACAATGAAACACCGAGTAATCTTTATTAAGTATGCGGAATTTACTTAACAAATCTAAGAAGAATAACTTTATTATTAACTCTAAATCGCTTATTATGCGATACTTCAACAACTCTAAGAATATCGATCTTCTAACATTCTAAATAATAACTTGTAAGCAATCGTTAACTCTAAGACTCGTACATCTAATGCCAATCTAGGGTCCTTTATAGGCTCAAGGATAACCCTAGTCGGTTTACAAATTGTATCCTTGTACGACAAGTAATCTAATATAGAATATTCTAGAATTACAAGACTTTCTATAAACGAATAAAACAATTCTTTAATCTTTGCAAGATTTTGACTTCATATGCAGACTTTGACTTTATCTTTAGCAAGATTTTGACTCTTTGACTTTTCCAGCTTCTTTGTCATTCTCAAAGATTTTATTAATCTTCAAAGACTTTAATTGTTCAAGACTTTCATATCCCAACAATCCTCCCTAACTTGAATTCTACTTGTTTGACTTCAAGTTCCTTTGTGAATTTATCTTTATCGACTTCATCTTTAAGGACAAATTGTGTCTTTGTCTTTGGATTGTATCTTTGTAGTTTCGTTCTTATATCGTCATCAAAGTAGTCTTTATCTGTAATTCTTTTCAAAGATCAAACAACAATATTATATCTTTTCTCGCAACATTCAAAGAAGCTCCATCTTTTCAAAGAACATAAGACAATTTGTACATTTAATTCAGCTTAAGTTTCACTATTCTCATCACTTCCGGTGTGTAAACTCCCGTGAGAGGTGAATCATTGAAAATTTAATGGATTTGAGTTCTTTACCAAAGCCATTAACTCAAGTAGCCAAATGTTTTGATGTGTAAGATCATGGTACACCGATAACCATATGATTTTAGAAAATCATCACTATCAATGATTTGTTTTGTCTTTACCAAAAGTCGCACCTTTCGGACTAGTTAGTTCTTTTATCTAATGGTGAACTAATTACCAATAATGGTTTTTCCACGCCTTTACCACAAGCCATTTTCCCGTGGGCTAGCCAACCTTAACATTAATCGATATGGTGAGTTGATTACCATACAACTTATTAGCAAGTTGTCAACTAAAATGGATTTGAGATATCTTTACCGAGCCGTTTGCTCATGGATTAGCCAATCCTTTTGTAACCATGGTGGATTGATAACCTATTGATGTTACCATCTCAAAACCATTTATTCAACCTTTGTTTCAAAATATTTGTTACTTAACAAAAGGTTTCTTCAAAATCATTTAACTAGTTAAAGTCGCAAGCGATTTTGATTAAAGTATCGTTTGATCGCCAGAATTTGAATAAAGTACTGCTTTATCAAAATAATTTATTCAATGAAAATTCATACCGCTTATTCATCATCATCACCATAGCACCAGCTTGATAAACCGATTGATGACCATACAAGTAATTTCATTATCCTCTTCAACTTCCATTCCATGCTCTAACATCCTCCTCATAAGCTCAATCTGTAAGAGGATATCTTCGTCTCGCAAACATGTGAATCATTGTTCCATTTTCCACTCTAGAACATGTACACCGATTCTTCAAAGAATCTCCACTAACAATTTCCCGCCTTCTTCATTCTTCCAAATTTCATCATCGCTCGTTCTTCGCTTCCCATGCGGTTGTAAGATCTCCAAGTAAAACTAAACCAATTCCTTCCGATGGATGATGTTCAAAGTAATTTTTATCACATGATATAAATAGAATAGATCCACTCTATCTATGATGTGCAATAAATCCCATAGCCTATTGAACACTCTAAAGCTTTCATCTTCTATGAAACATCGATAGCTTCCATCTTTAGATTCCACAACTTTAAAAGCAATAATCGAGATCCTGCTCATCTTCATGTCAAGATCTTCTTTGGAATATTCAAAATCTACTATTCGAGATAATTTCTTAATTCATCCCTAGTTTCGCATCTTAACTCAACTTTTTCTTTCTTTGAAAACTCAGATATCTTCAACTTCGCTTTTCCTTTTGTTTTTAAACTTTTCCTTCTTTCTCGCTTCACCCAAGTAGCTTCATCTTTATAATCTTTGATGCTTGCAACATCCTTCTTATAAGCCTCGTCTCAAAGATCATATAATCTTTTCATATCAACATAATTCACTTCGCAATCCTTTATATCCTCAACTTTTCAAATAAGCCATCATTGCATTCCTTTCTTTAGCAAGATTTGGTTTTCTAGGTATAAAAGAAACAGGAGTAGGTGATCAGAATGGTTCAAAGATCTTCAAGATTAAATTCTTCTTGTAATTTCCTAGTCGCTTCTTCATTCATTTCCTCTTCATTAGTAACTTCACCACTACTTCAAAGATTATGTTCTTCTTGCACTTTTCTAGTCATAAATTTCATTCCTAGCAACTTCAATTTCTAAGATTTGCCAAAGTTAGCTTTTTCTTCTTAGTTTCTACCGTAATACTCTTTCCTTTATCTTTAGGATCTATTGCAGTTAAGCTCTTGGTTGTTCCTCCGCAACTTCGTAAATAGTAACACCCTTCGGCTTTGATAAATCATGCAATATTTCAAAGAATAGTTTCATCATCACTTGCGCCTTATGTGTTTGGGTGTATCGCCTTCTTTCGGTATGGCGCTTGTCAAGGACCACTTGTTCTTCATGAATAACAGTTGAAGGACCAGCTTCCTCTTCAAAATCTAATACTCTTGGAGTAATTAACTCTTGTCCAAGGTTCCTTGAAAAGCAAGACTTTGTTGTTTAGTACCTTGATCTTCATCCTTTCTTCTTCAAGACTTTCAATGATAACATGCTCTTCAAGACTTTGAGGTTCTTTCTCCTTAACATCATCTTCTTTCAAATTATTTTCTTCTAAATTCCTCCCAATTGGATGTAAGATGGTTTATGAACCTTTTGCCTTTGGTTTTCTTCTTAAATTCCTAACAGTCGTCCTTGCTTCCTTTGAGATTTGACCCATAGATTTATGATGTTGAACCAATGGCCGACAAAATTTTTGAGTCTTCTAAATTTAAGCTTCAATCTTTAATCTCGTGAGTTGATCTTCAAATGATTTCTTCAACCTTGTCAATTCCCTTGTTAAAGCATAGTTGTTGAGAACTTGACCTCAAGCTCCATATAGACCGTGATCTCCTTCAGATGGTGAGTGTGCTTCTTGATGAGAAGCATGTACAGATACTTGTGGAGATTGTGGAGGTGTAATCGCAATATGCTTTTGAACTCCAAGACTGGAAGCGGTACCTTGTGATGCAAAGACGTTATGATTCGTAACTTTGTGATGCAAGACTTTGTGCAATATCGCATTTTCTTCTTCATTACTTTCTGCAGCTTCATCACGGATAGCCCCGAACAACCTCCATCATTGAAGCAGCTTAATGAAGTGTGTCTTCCGGTGAATAAATCACTTTTCCTCTCCATAAACGTAAAATCTTTGCCATCGTACTGCATCGTAATAAACTTGTAGGTTTAGGTACATCAGCAAGTTGTTTGTTTAAGAAAACTTGTACAAACCTAGGATACGTCAACCATTTGGATCCATGTGAAATATGTGAGAGCATCCCATCAAGAATCAGCCTTGAAAAGTTGAAAATACGATTAGTAGCTAACCCAACAATAGCAGATGTTATATTTGACCCAAACTGCTCCCATGCAGTACTTTTAGCACTTATGCAGTGAAGCAACACATGAACCAAAAACTTCCAATGAGGACAAAATAAGGGCTTCCTCAATGTTTGTTCATAAGGACCCTTCATAGCCAATGTCCCTAAATGTATCCCAAATCGCTTGTTTATCAAAACGAATAGCCCTTCTTCATCATTAAACAATAAGTCTTCTCGAATAGAGGCTTCAGAATCTTCACAGCTCTTCCAAAGAATCGTTGATCGAACATAAAATTCATCATTCTCCATATTATCCCTAGCATTAGCCTAAAATTCTTGAATCCAGGGTTCAATTATATCCGGCTCCACTAAAAGAGCATAACTCATTGGTGACCCAGTAAGATAATCAATTATATCAATGTTAGGAATTAGAAATTCTAGATATTGAAGAGTCGGTCACCCCAAGATATTATATAGCATAAGTTAGCTCGTAGACTTGTCGCTATTTACGTTACTTAGCAGTTTATTAGTTAGTTTATAGCGTAGATTAGTTTTGTGTAACACCGTGGAGGAAGGACGGTCTTTACCCATCGTATACCGATCCACAGCCGTCGAGGTCGCTTATTTTGTAACCTATAAATACCCTCTACCTTGCAAGGTAGAGGTTGGATGTTGACTTGGAATCTAACCTTCCATGAGTTTTCTCTTACTAGAACACCTCCCTTTCTCTCTCTAAAACTTATATACGCCACTATTGCTTATTGTTAAATGAGATTATGAAATCCTATATCTTACAATTGGTATCAGAGCCAGGTTTGATCACTCATCTTTCATGCTCTTTGTTTTGGTGGATTTCATAAGGTTTTTGGGGTATTAAGGGTTTAGGAGAGTTTGATTCATTTGGACAAATTCTAGTGTTAAAGTTTGAATTTTGCTTGTACTTTTGTGTTTAGGATCATCATATGTGTCTATGTTTTGAATTGGAAGGCTTAAATCATTGTGGTTTGGTTGTTTTGGATTGATAAAGTGGTTATTTGTGAAAGAAGGATCTAAGCGAGTCGAGTCTCTGACTTGTTTTTCTTCAAAGCGAGTTGCTTTGTTATTTGATGTGAGTTGGTACATGCGACTTAGTGCTTAGCGAGTTGATCTTTATGCGACTTGGGTTCTAAGCGAGTTGTTTCTTTAAGCGACTTGAGATCTAAAGCGACTTAGCTATTTAGCGAGTTGTAACGCTAGCGAGTTAATTTAAGCGACTTAGTGTTCAAGCGAGTTGATTGTGTTGCGAGTTGATACTAAAGCGAGTTGGCTATTTAGCGACTTGATTCATTGCTTAGTTGATTGTGTTGCGAGTCGATGCTAATGCGACTTGGCTATTTAGCGAGTCGACCGCCTAAGCGAGTTGTGTTGTTAGCTACTTGTTCATTTAGACTGCACTTCTTCGTGATACATTCTTACGGTTGTTCTTTTGGTTTAGTAAAATCTCGTGAAAGAATCAATTTCCGGCTTAATCAAAGAATAGTAAAACTCAGAGAATCCAACACTCATGGCTCAATCTCATCGATCCAAAGGATTTCTAAAGTGCTCAAACTTTATGATTTAGCTGATCGCAGACAAAGCATGTACTATTCAGAATGTGTGACCTTAACAAATCCTACAACTGATGATCTAAACCCATCACACCTTGAGTCCAACCCAAGTGAACCCCAACAGAAATTACATGTTGAATGTAGTATTGAACCTTACTTACTGCTTCATTCCCACATATCACAAGTGTTATCCACATCCATGGATCGGACATGCAAGCCCTTTTCCGTCAGATTTACCTTCACTTAAGAATACATTGTTTGATTCCTTGAACAATTGAAGAATCACCACCAACGGAAGATAATAAAAGATGATTCCATGGCCGCATTTCATATGATTCTCAAACAATTTCGATATTCATCAATGGGGAATACTCAGCAGATTTTGATCAACATGTTACCAAATCTCCTTCAAGAAACATACCGAATGGAAATTCATGAGTTCTCCAATATATTGATCCGATTAATGGATAATATGGAGACATACATCGAGGAAGCAACTAAAGCAAGTGAAGCCCATGTTAAATTGAATGAAGAAAGTGAACCTCCAGGTGATGCTGTGATCAGAAAGCTGAACGAATGCAGATCATTATCTGTTGATTACATCAATGAAATTGGAATAGCATCAAATGGTATCTCTACTGACGATGTATACAAAGAATCAGAAACAGAGGAGCCTGAAACTGTCAGAAAGTCATTGATGCCAAGCTCGAGCAATAAGGATGCAAGTGTCAGACCAATGGATGATCAGGTGTCATCTGATGTGCTACCCTTGAATGATCAACACAATGTATCTGGTAACGTATCCAAACCATTTGAATTTATAGATACACATGAGTCTGATAAAATTAATATGGTTGAGATCGAGTCTCAGATTTTTAAAACTAATGATGTGGTTTCAAAAGGGCATTTGAGGAACTTTCTTACAAACATTCAATTCTTGAAGAACACCATTTCCTTGGAAATTGCACTACAAAGAAAAGGAAGAAAATTCTCTTGTTTCAAATGCATGCACAAATCCGTAATTCCTGCAATTCCGTGAGTTTTGAAATTAATCGCTTAAAACTCGATTCTAGACAAAGACTCAACCATTCAGAACTCGAAAAACAAATATCGACACTCAATTGAACATGAATGCGGATATTAATTATGATGCTTGTAATACAATTAAGTCTAGAAATGAGGAACTAGCCATATGTGTTGCAAAATTACTAAGAGAAAATGAATCCTTAGAGAAGAATCTTTTGGAGTGTAGGACCAAACAGATTGATAAAATCAACTCCATGACATCTGACATAGATACCCTCAAAAACCAAGTTCAGGATAAGAGTTTCACTATTGTTGCTTTAAGAAATGAGATTAGGAAAATTACAGGAAACAGAGTGAATACTAAGCTCACAAAACCATCAACTTTGGAGAAATCAATTGTTCATAATGCCACTAAACGCCCTGTAACTAGGCAACCCAATGCATTTAAGATAGAAAGATTTAAAGCATCAAAATCTAAGCTTGCCCCCCAGGTTGAAAATAATAAGGTTTTGTCGAATCCAGTCACTTCACAAAGTCATTCCAACCGTAGGAATGACAATCTCCAGCAGTTGGCTCAGAAATCTAAGATCAGGAATTTAAGGAGTCAAATGACTGACCAATCCACTAAGAAGCAATTTAAATGCAAAAGGACCAATGATCAGAACAGGAATCTAGCTTCATCTAACTTTGTTAGCAGTTGTTTAAAGTGGGTTCCTACTGGCAGACTCTTTAAGTTTACAGTACCAAACGGACTTACTCACCCGTAAGTTGCCTCGTATGGATCCCCACAGAAAAACCTTCAAGAATGTTGAACTTAAAGAGATGTCCATTAATGTTACTCCAAGACCGATCAGATTAATTCAAAAATAGAGAATATACCGCCACTAACCCACCCATTTGCAATAATGCATGTGCTACTAGTGCAAAGTGTCCTCAACTGCTTCGTATTATGCTCAATTCGTTCATGAACATCATGACCTGGTTTCCATCAGAAATGAAGAATGCTCACTCTAGAATGGTAGCCTGTCAGAATTGATACATCTCGTACTGACTCTCGATCACCTCTTTTCGTGACTCGTACTTATTAGGTTCTCTTTTTCTTTTCTTTTTTTTTAAAAAAAAAAATTTTGTTTCAAACTTTATTATCCAAAAAAAAAAAAAAAACTTCATTTTCTAATTTCACATTTTTTATTCATTATTTCTCTCATTTTTACTCTAGTTTCTGTCATCGATAACATCTACGGTCCTAGAAATGTCATTCAACAATGTCACAGGATTTTAGATAAAGTTCGAACAAAGTAGTAATAATTTTCTATATTCTTTTTGGTCCTTCATACTCTTGCTGTAGTTATTTCATAATACTATATCAATCAATGATTTCCCTTTTCCTCGTATCATTGATTGAGGGGGAGGATTGTACACC
Source organism: Chrysanthemum lavandulifolium (assembly GCA_022545495.1). Lineage (NCBI taxonomy): Eukaryota > Viridiplantae > Streptophyta > Magnoliopsida > Asterales > Asteraceae > Chrysanthemum > Chrysanthemum lavandulifolium. Next base: position 211,808,258 of record CM040241.1, read on the forward strand.
TGTAGCTGAATCAGTTCATCTGATGTTTGAGGGATTTAATTTGAGTATGGTGTGATTTGTGTGATGATATTTTACTCCTTAAGATATGCGAGTTGATTTATAGTTATATGCGAGTTGTCATGGTATATTAAGCGAGTTGCTATGTTGTGTCTGTATGCGAGTTGCGTTGTCAAGTAGAGGGACTAAAAGTGACATTTCCCATATCTGTGTACCGTATATGCGAGTTGCATTTACAAGTAGAGGGACTAATAGTGTCAACTCGCTTTTAGTATTCTCCTATGTATGCGTGTTGTATGTCATGGTCAAAATCACTTTTATCATTTTGGTCAAAACACGCATTAAGTATTCTCTCTCAACTCTCATATAAGCGAGTTACATAATGAAGACTGTGTGGTAGGCTATTTGTGTTATCTGATCTTGTTTATCTTAACACATATAAAAGATTCATACCTAAACCATCTTGTTCTTAATCCCTTTGCAGATTTTGTCCTCTCGATTCTCATCTAAATCAATTGTTTGGACATTAGGTTTGTATGTTTGTGTTTAATTGTTATTGATTGTAGCGTAGATACTCTCTTTAAATGATATGTCATACATAGCCTATATCTGAAAGAATTCTTGATTATGCGTGTAGAGGATGTATTTTGAGTAGGATTAAGATTTGCTACTTGGTTTGAATAGAGTATTTAGGATTTCCAATCTTTTTATGTTTTTGACTATGGTTATACATGTGGTTGTGGTCTCGTGAAGTTAAGTGAAGTTTCACATGCTAAGTTTTTTATAGCGAGTTAGATAGGTTTCTTGAATGCGAGTTGGCCTGTCGATTTGTTAAAGAAATACTTATATGCGTGCTGGTGCTAACTGTGTTTTAAAAACGATTTGCTATATGCGAGTTGCAAAGTCATTTATGCGTGTTGCCTATTCCCTATGCAATATGTCTAGATTCTTTGTATCTTATGCGAGTTACCTAAGCATGTCAACTAAGCGTGTTATCTTTCATCATATACGAGTTGCCAAATGCGAGTTGCCAAATGCGAGTTGCCGTATGCGACTTGCCTCGTGTCTATAATGCGAGTTAGCATATATGTTGACCATCCACTGTTTGACCAAAGCGTGTTGACTCATGCGAGTTGCCATATGCGACTTGCTTCATACTTTGTAATGTATGCGAGTTAACTATGCTAACATCTGTCATCCTATGCGAGTTGCCATATGCGACTTGCTTCATGTCTGTAATGCGTGTTGGCATATATGTTGACCACCCATTGTTTGACCTAAGCGAGTTTATTCATGCGAGTTGCCATATGCGACTTGTTTTATATTGTATGCGAGTTAATTGTGTTATTGAATGTTGCGAGTTACTTTGTAGCCTATGCGAGATAACTGATGCTAGTTGTCATATGATTTGTTCCTCATTCATCATGTAGTATGCATGTTGGTAACCTGCTGTCACTTATGTGTAGTGTGTTATGTGAGTTGCTCAAATGATAGTTCCAATGCTAGTTGTAGTTTGTGTATAATTCGCCTTTGGTATTATCTATTTTTATGCCTTCTCCAAATGACAAGCTACACTCATAAGTTTCGCATGCTAATCATGTTTAGTTTGCTACATCCGATCTCCATATACGCCATAACCGCAACTTACCCTAACAATTTTCCCGGATATGGTCTCGTGTTGTCTGTGTAACCTTCGATCTCAATGGTCGACATCACATCTTCTCGATGTTCATACCGCATCGCACAAAATGTCATTCGATCGATGAAGAATTAGTTCCTCGTGGCCGAATGGGTGCCAATTGCTAAGAGCAACCGCTTTAGATGTTGAAAGAGGGCAACATAACCCTACCTACCGCCTAGTCAGCCGATATCTTGAAGGACACCAACTTCTTTAATGCTCTAACCAAGCGGTGTTCTATCCCATCCATCTATCTTCAAGCATTCGAAAATCACATTTGGGAAAATATTTCTGCTTCATACTCGTGTATGCTTGAAGACAAATGCTATAAGAAATGCTCTTCAAATCACACCAAGAAACCCTTCAAACAAATTCATCTCCCCACCTTCCATTCATGATATCTTAAACTTTGTCGACGAATTGGGGTACCCGGAAAAATTAACCAAGATCTCTTCACTCATCAATGCTGAAATATATCAACAATGGAGATCAATCGTCACAATCCTCAACCTGTGCCTAACCGGTAAAACTTCGTGATGTACGAGTTCGAGCTCCCATTATGCAAATACATGGGGAATTGTCAAAGGAAAAATGTTGACTTTGGTGAACTTATCTCGAAGAATTCATCTTATCCTTGGACACATTTATCTCTCGATGTAATCAACTCGAGAATAAAGTCAAAGGAAGAAAAGTCTTGGTAAAAGAGTGATTCCCAAGATCGTTCTCAAAACTCATTATCGTCATTTGCTACAAACTCACAGAATCAACTCACGTAGCGAGCCAAGCATGAAGCCAGTGATGAAATCGTTCTTGGCAATCTTAAATATAGTGCCAAAGGATATGACAGGGAGATTTTTGGTATGCCAGTTCCTGAAACTTTGCTTAATGATAGAATCAAGAATGCGGTTTACTTCAAGAGTTATGTAAAGAAAGCATCCGCTAATGTAGCTGACATCCCGAACTCCTCTTCCAAATCTAAGCAATCTCAAGCCTCATACTCAAGCCTTCCCAAGAAAAACAAGAGGCTCGGCAAACAAGATCAATGTCTCTCCATCACAACAAATGCAAAGAGAAGAAAAAGACGTCGGTAAGTGGAAATGATGAGGAACTAAGGTTACCGGAAGAGTAACATAATTGATTGATGAAGACGGTCGCATATCAACAAGGAATTCAAGAAAGCCTTGATGCCCAAACGAGTCTCGAGACCATCGCAGGGAGGAGTCACGATAAGAGAACCCGAGTCAACACCTCATCAAATCAACCCCGCCACTTAAGACAAAGGTAAAGGAGTTCTTGGAGGAGATGTAGAACAAGCCACACATGCTACCAATATCTCGTCACCATCTCCTAAAACAACAACCCGATTTATTCTTAAGAAAAGAGATATCAGATCTTCATCTACACAAGTGCAAACTGGATGGACATCGATGAGGCGAAAGATCGCTTGAATCTCCCGCGTCCGATGATGCACAAGAAGAAAATCGTGAGACTCTTTTACCACGAGACCCCGCTTTTATGTCGCTAAGTGAGAAAATGATCCATCGGAGAACGTTGAGCTGGATCTCAAACACTCAAGCATCTTGAAGAAACAAACGTGTTCATCGGATCACTTTCCTTACTTAAAAATCTTGATATCGACTTTACATACAGGACCAATTCTTGAAAGACGGTCCTCCGACATCGAATCGATAAGCAAACGAATGAAAAGGAAGAAGTTCACCCATGTTCTCTCACTATACACCAAGATTCTTCTTGATTCCTCCGATGTTCGCACCAAAGGTCTCCACTAATGTGTCATCCCGCCAATCACACCAACACTGAACTCGTTATTACAACCGCACTTCCACATCCCAATCGCACTAATGAGTTAATACAAGTTGTCTCGATCGCTGATCCTGCCAACCTCCTATCTCACCGCCTCGTACATCACCAACTCCTTCTAGAACAACAGAGGAATTGCTTGAAGAGGCCAGTCACGACACACAACAATCGAGAAACACTTTCCTATTGTTGCCAACAACCTTGATAGTCGATCAAGAAACCGAGAATCTAAATCTCAATGAAATCGTAATGAGGCAATAGAAGTAGATATTAAAGATGCGGTTGAATGGGCAATGAAGGCTCCCTTGCTACAACGATTCAAAGATCTGCCGATCTCTGACATGAGATCAGTTCTCTCTGAGAAAATGTATGAGGAAGGAGAGTACAAGCACAATACACACAAGAAGTTATATGAGGCACTCGATGAATCTATGAAGTATGATGATTATGAGCGTTTGTTGCTGATGATCGTGAAAAAAAGGCAAAGAAGAAAAGAAGATCTGTTCCAATAGACTCAAAAGACATGTCGGGAGGTCCCAAGCCACCTCCACCACCTCCTAAAGGAGGTGCTGGCACATCTGGAGTTAGGGGATCCTCAGGAACAACCAGTTCTCACAATGTAAGCCCACCATCACCACCTCCAACCACTCAGAAACAAACAAGTACCTCAAGTGGCCAAAACATCATAATATGTCTACCGAAAGAACCACTGTCAATTATCAGTTTACACCAACCATCCCTACTATTCCAGAAGAGCAAATGATGAATGAAGAATCTTTTGTTGCTCAAGAATCGATCAAGATGATGATGCTTCTACCAAGCACATCCCAAATATTACGTAAGATGAAGATTGGTTGATGCCTATATTGAAGGAAGACGAATCAAACGGCTAGAGCTACACCTTCAAAGGACGTTACTCAAAGTTGGCTTACTCAAGATAAACCTCAAACTCCCGAGCCTTCATGGTTTATTCCCGAGTCCGATTCAACTAATCCAAAGAAACAATTGGGCTTCAACTATCATTTCCAACTATGAAGCTCCTAGAAGACTCTTCTTTACTCACAGGGATATGGGAGCTTTATAAAGTGGTTTTGTGAGAAGAAGGAAATCACATCTATCACCCCTAAAGATCTTGAAGGTCCATCTTATGAAATAGTTAAAGTCTTCCACTCGAATGCTAATCAAGATCAATATCAAATGGAGGAATGCTATAGAATGTTGAATGATCAAGTTGGTGAATGATCAATAGGTTTGATGTGAACAACCTCTTCCTCTCGGCGGTGAACTCGGATTTATGACCATTCACCGTAGTTCTTCTTTAACCATGATCCGGACTATCTCGTGGACACACTTCGAAAGAAGACCGCCTATCAATCTCAAAAATGAAGGCAGCTACCTACACCGATCAAGGTCTCGAATGATGGTTCCGATCAATTCAGGCATAAAGAGCAACAATATGACATTGCGCTTCATATGGGATCTCTCATTGGTGGTTCAAGAAGGAATTCTACATCGAAAGACATAGTGCCAAGAAGAGACGCAGAGTCGCTCGATTAGGATTGCGTATTCTTAGTGTTATTGGTATAGAGATCTTCCTATCTACTGTATGATTACCAAGAAGATTGTTCTTCAAGAGTCGACTTGAAAGAGCACATCATAGAAGAGAACGACTTCAAACATCTGATGCCAAATGACTTTGAAGATCTCTATCTTTTGAACCTCCAAGGACACCTTGATTATCTTCCTGCTCATGAGAAGAAGGCTCTCTCGGCTGCTGTCAATCTCTGGATCAGAGGCTTGGTCATTCGACTAAGAGTTGGAGACTATCATTTGGGAATAGAAAGTTACCAAACTCGAGTCAATCTTACAAGACCAAAATGGGAAGCCAATGGACATGAATACCCCACGAATATATAGTGATTGACAACCCCAGAGCAGTCATCTTCACTGACAGATACGAGTCAAGGATGTTAATGAGATTGCTGAGTTATACAAATTCGGTGATGGCACACTTAAGATGGTCAAGAAGAGTTAAACCTGTGGTGAAAGACATCAAAATTGATATGAAGTCGGGGACAAAACGAAATTCGTCCGATGAGGATGTGAAGAGGTGTGAAGAGTTTATTGTCGCAATCGCATCGTAAGATTGAAGACTAGAATGATCTATCGCAACCTTGAAAGCTTTGTGGGTGGAAGACTTCGACGGTCATTACAAACTACTTCAAAGGACTGAATGAAGACATCTTCCAAATGTAGTTTATGTTTTGTATTGCTTACAATTGTGTAATATGTGTAATAAGTGGTGTACAAACTATGAACAACTATAATGCATGTAATAGTGTTAGGTTATGTACTATGGATTCCTTTTTTTAAAGGGAACTTCAGTGTCGTCCACTTCTGATCATATAAAATTGGACACATTTTTCTCCAACAAATGTTTTGTCTCATACATATTTAAATCACTTGAGATCCAAAATCTCAAAGGATTTGAAATTTTTGATCGGAGGAGAAAATGTGATATAAATATGAAAGATGTTTTAAGATGACCATTTTAAGTGCATACTGCTCTCTAATATGTTGTAAACAACTTTCGAATCTCGAAGCATATATTGAGGGGGAGCAAACTCTTGAAAAACCTCATCCTTCCCGAGAATGCTTTATCTACTTGTTTTAATTAGGGAAGTGATGATCGATATCTTTTAGAAAATAGAATTCAAAGAAGTTAACTCTTTATCTTGCCTCCGTGTGCAAAACAATTTCAATCACTTGATTCACATGTTGAGGGGGAGCTCTTGTTCTAAAAATATCAAAAACAATTTAGGTACAAAATACTTTGATAATATATCACAAGTATCTGGATTGATTTTCAAATGGTTTTCAATTGTTTCCCATGGCAGATGAACAATACCAAATATGTGGAAAACTAGAAGGGGGGTTGAATAGTTTTACCATTTAAAACTTCCTTTTAAACTATTTAGATCGACTTATGTCAATCCATTTGGTTGTGTGTGTTGGATGTTGATAAACAAGCATATAAAGATATGTAATGAAAAGATAAGAGTAAGAAGCACAAAACCACAACGCAAGTATTTATAGTGGTTCGGCTACAAGGACACCTTCCTTGCCCTACTCCACTCCCCGAGTCACCTACTCGAGAGTTTGTAATCACTACACCAATCTCCTTATGGCGGAGAAGCCTTTCACAACGCCGCTTAACCTTTTTCCAGACAAAGCTAAATACCGAGTTCTTTTCACACCAAGGCGAACCACACCTAACATAACGCCGCCACCCTTTATACGGTGCTAGGCTAACCACCGAGTTCTTTCACACCTTAGGTGAACTACACCTTCACAACGCCGCCTACCCTTTATTAGGTACTAGGCTACACCCAGTTCCATTGCAATGGAGGAACTACTACCACACTACACCAATGACTAATCCCAAAGGAGATCTACCCTTTACAACATCATCAAGGACATCAATATCCTTGATCTAATGCTAGTCTATCTAGTACATCAAACACACCATATCGAATGTACATCTAAGGCACCTTTCACTAATGCCTTTGATTAGATCTACAAGACACCTTTCACTAATGTCTTTGATTAGATCTACAAGACACTTTTCACTAATGTCTTGTATCTTCACTTCTAAGCACCTTCACTAATGCTTCTTGTCTTGACTTCTAAGCACCTACCACAAGTGCTTATCCTATGAGACTATAGATACCCTTCACTACTATCTTCGCCTTGACACTTGAGACATCTTTCACTAATGTCTTTAACACTCACGCTTCTTTGAAGAAAGAAAGGATCATCAACAAGAGGACTTCAATAGCCTTGATGATGAGGAAGCTTGGCAACTCATGGACTTGAGCTTGCTCGACTTCAAAGGTGGTGATCTTCCTTTAAGAGGAACCTAAAAGATCACACAAAAACAAAACTACAAACATAGATCTCTTGGATCTATGGTTAGTGAGATTTAACCTGTGGGAGAAAGTATGTTGAGAGGGTGAGATATAATGAAGAAATGGCTCACTATTTATAGAGGAAAACCCATCGCTTCCCGGATCCCACGGATCCTTCCACTTGGGATCCGCTAGCACAAAGCTAGGGATCCGTGGTCCGCTACTCTTGCCCATGGGTATTTTGGGTTATGGGTCATGGGTCATGGGTTATGGGTTGATCCATGGTTTTCTATTCAGATACAATGTACCTTAAGGATACATTGAACTTGTGTAAGTGGTATATATAAAACCATGGGTTATGGGTCAAAACCATTTGCTAGTTTTTATCTATTTAGTATATACTTGCTTTTACCCATTTTAGTATATACTTGTTTTACCCATTTTAGTGTACTTAATATAAGTATGTATTAACCCAATATGTAAACACTAGTTGTTGTACATATGTATCTAACTCATAGAGTTACTTAAACTTGTTAAGCCAATATGTAAACACTAGTTGTTGTACATGTGTATCTAAAATATAAAATCACTTAATCTTGTTATAGTCTTTATGTGAAAACGTAAGTGTGTTATAAAACTATTAGTTCAAACCATTTACGTATTTTATTTGTTTCGTTAATATGATTTTACTTTTGTTATCGAAAAACATTAGAAGATCGTAAAATATAACAACGCTTTTACGGCTTATTTGTATTAACAAAATAGACCACCAACTTTACTTTATGTATGGTGATATAAGGATGATAAGGTTAGGTATTTGTTCCCATGATCCGCCGAACCGAGGATCACCAGGACAATCCACTAGTTAGTGTAGAAGTCCTTAGGTATGATGATAAAAGGAGAAAAGTGAGATATGGGAAGAGTGCGGATCGAGACAGAGCGAGTATCGAACAAACCCAACAAGGTTCTTGCTATGAAGTCTCGGTAAGCATCAAGGGGTTGAAGAATTAAAAAGAATTGAATGAGAAAGGGTGAAAACAAATAGACATCCATATATTCAACCTTAGGGCGTAAACCGGTTCAATTCATATGCTACCGATGGTAACATCGATATTGAAGACAAGACGTCATGGACCCAAAGGACGACCGCACTTCAACTTTCCAAACCACTCAAGTTCCTCTTAAAAGGACTTGTTTCATTCTCACGGGAACCGACATTATCTATCGACTTTCTCTTAGAGATTGTTGATATTGAAGAAGGAGACCCTCCCTAGTCTCCCAGACAGATCCAAATATGCACATATTGAGTCTAGAGCCACGAGATCATCAATAAATCTCATTAGGACACTTTCAATGAAGACTCTCTCGCTTCACACAATGTGGAAAGAGAGATTATATCTTGAGTCCCACGATTATTCTTGTGGTATTGCGTAACATCCGAGTGGACGTGTTTACATATTCGCAATGAAGATGGAAAGCCTCGAGCCAACATCAAACAAGCTCTGGTGGTGGCATGTGAGATCTATCAAATAGATCAACCATGTGACAACCGAATGTAAACAATGGGGCGATTCAATCTTTTGAATCAATCGGTTCGTGTTATGGATTGACGGATACCTTTGAAAACCGGTCTTTGTGCTTAAAAACTCTTTTCTCTAGCACGCCGACCGTGTACTAATTTTTCAAATCAAAAGGTGTTTTTATGATTGATAATTGATTTTCAATAAAACCTTCGTATTGCAAAAAATTTCTATTGAGTAATACACGATTGTTTTCAAATCTCTTTCATCAATCGCGGACGAATTCGCAGTTCACTCACTCCTGTTGTCTTTTGAGACGCTCCGGTTTGAGAACAAATAGAGCAAATTGTGAAACCCTGTCAAGGAAATTTTAGGAATTATACCGATCACAGCAAGACATGCATCGATCAACGGGAACCGTGGGCCGTAATTCAATTCAACGAAGTGATCAAAGACACTTTCGCGCGATTTATTGCTAATCGTTGTATGCGTGTACGCCCGACGCTTGCAAATGATCATAATGAAGCGGTCAATCCATAGCCGCATGCTCACTCTACACATTCATCACTTAAGAAATCATGATTAGTGCATCAATGACTCGATATTTTCACTCCATGCTTCGCTACGCTTCGCTACTATCATGAATCAACGAAGCTTCCGCCACTCGATGAGAAGATATCATGATCCGAATGTGAGCATGTCGGTCCGAAAGTCACAACATCACATAATATCAACACCACAGTAAGAGTCGAGATTTAATGTGGTCGATGATCTCAAAGTCGGCTCAAAACACATTATCATGGATCACCCATAACCTCCACAAAATATGCATTGAAGATGAACAATGATGTAATCACCACGTAACCACGATTTGAATTCTTTAATGAAGCAAAGTCTATGAGCTCAAGAACAAAGTCAAGAATAGAATGATAGGATGCAAATGTAAACATGGGGTGACCTCCTTAGGGAGATTGTTAGAATTAGAAATTCCAGATATTGAAGAGTCGGTCACCCCAAGATATTATATAGCATAAGTTAGCTCAGACTTGTCGCTATTTACGCTATTTAGCAGCTTATTAGTTAGTTTATAGCGTAGATTAGTTTTGTGTAACACCGTGGAGGAAGGATGGGTCTTTACCATCGATACACGATCCACAGTGCCGTCAGAGGTCGCTTATTTTGTAACCTATAAATACCCTATACCTTGCAAGGTAGAGGTTGGATGTTCACTTGAATCTAACCTTCCATGAGTTTTCTCTTACTAGAACATCTCCCTTTCTCTCTAAACTTATATACGCCACTATTGCTTATTGTTAAATGAGATTATGTAATCCTATATCTTACAATCATGAAAAGCCTCATTAGATTCAGCCTTGTCTAAATTCGCCACCATGTTGTGCTTGGAAACAAGATACGATTCACCATTGTTGATTATGTGAGCACAATAAGAGATATAATCGAATAATAAAGAGGTGGTGAGAGAAATATGGAAAAGATATGAGAATATCAATATGAGAGGAAAATCGAGAGTAGTTATTTATAGGTGAGATTTGAAAATCACACCATAATAACAAAGTTACCGTTAGTAGTAATTACCCTCAATATTACCGTTGGAACAAGATTTAATAAGACAAACAATACTTTCCACGTGCAAGATTTTCCCAAGCAAGACTTTCCAAGCAAGATTTCATAAAAAAACAAGACTTTTCCAAATTCCTCCAGATAAACTAAGTATTGAAGGATCATGAATATTATGTTGTTTAATGATTCGGTGGTCTAGGATTGTGATTAAATAAGAAAGCCATTTTAGATAGATGAAGAGAGTTGAGAGGAGGTTCTTGAAGAGAGTTGCTTAAACAAATGAAAGGTTAGATTCAAGAGCCACACCCTTCCATGGATGGAAGGGTATTTATAGTTACAAACAATACGCCCTCATATCGGACTGTGGATCGTGCATACAGCTGGGTAAAGACCCGTCCTTCCTCCACGGTGTTGCACTATGCTAAACTAGACTAATAACTAACTAATAAAATAGTAAATAACATAACTAACGATATGTCACGAGCTAACTTATGCTAGATAATATTTGGGGTGACCGACTTTACTATGGAATTTTCTAATTCCTAACAATCTCCCCAAGGAGGTCACCCCATGTTTTACATTTCAAATCCTAGCATTCTATTCTTGACTTTTTTCTTTAGCTCGTAGACTTTAATTCTTCAATTCCGCAATCTTTGTGCTTTTGTAGTGACTCTTCATAGTCCGATTATTTTGTACTTTCAGTGGAGGTCTTTGAACTGATCCACATCTTGATGATCTTTGAGCTTTCATTGAGATCATCAGCCACAGTAAATCTCTGGATCACCCTTTATTGTGTTTCCATCATGTGAAGTTGTGACTTTCGGACCCACATGCTCATACTTTTGAATCATGACATCTTTCCATCAGAGTAGCGGAAGCCTTCATCGGTTCATGATATTTGCAAAGGGCGAAGGTACATAGTATGAAATATCGAGCCGTGTTATGTAGATATGCACCACCATGATTTCTTCAATTATGTGGATGTCGTGAGCATGCGGCTTTGGATTGACTCTCAATTCGATCACCGCAACCGTCCAAATGTACCGCAAACAACAGCTAGCAATAAACACACGAAGTGTCTTTGATCACTTTCGCTGAATCGAGGTACACGCCCACGGTTCCCGCTGATCGAGACAAGTACCGCTCGTGATCGTGTAGGATTCCTAAGAATCTTCTTGACAGGTTTCGCACCGCACTAGTCGTTCTCAAACCGAACGCCTCAAAGAAGACAACACGGCGAGTGAACCAACGAATCGAGATTCACCGATTGATGAAAATGATTTGAAAAACAATCGCGTATTGCTTGAAAGAAAGAGTTTTGCAATATGACGAAGGTTTTATGAGAAAGATCAATTTTCAATCATAAATACTTTTTATGTTTGAAAGAGTACACATTCGACGTGCTAGTGAGAAGAAGATTCGCACATCGAACGGTTTTTCCAAAAGTATTTATTCAATCAGAGATACTTTTTGTGTTTGAAAACATAAGTACACATTCGACGTGCTAGAGAAAAGAAGGTTTGCACATCGAACGGTTTTTCCAAAAGTATTCGCCAATTCCATTCTCGACCAAGGTTGATTCAAGATTGAATCTCCCATCGCTTCTATCCAGCTTGTCATAAGCTTGATCTTACGAGAAGATCTCACATGTCACCCACCAAGAGCTTGTTTGATGTTGGCTCTGTAGGATTTCCATCTTCATTGTGAATATTTTTACATATCACTTGATGTTCGCAATACCACAAGGATAATGCGAGGACTCTTAATATATTCTTACTTTCCACATTGTGTGAAACAACAAGTCTTCATTAATATAGTGTCCTAATGAGATATTGTGGATGATCTCTTGGCTCTAGACTCAATAGTGCACATTTGGTTCCTATTCCGGAGACTAGGGAGAGGGTCTCCTTCTTCAATATCAACAATCTCTAAGAGAAAGTCGATAGATTATGTCGGTTCCCGTGAGAATGAAACAAGCCCTTTTAAGAGGAACTGAGTAGCTTGGTAAGTTTAGTGCAAGGCCACCGGGTCCATGACGCCTTGTCTTCAATACCAGTTGTTACCTTAGTAACCACCAAGAGTATATGTATTGAACCCTGTTATCGCCATAAGGTTGAATTATTGGAGGTCTATTTCTTTTCACCCTTTCATATTCATTTCTTTTCATTCTTCAACCCCTTCAAGCTTACCGAGACTTCATTACTTAGAACCTTGTTGGGTTTATTCCAAGATTAGCTCGCCTCTACCGGCACTCTTCCCATATCTCACTTTTCTCCTTTTTTCAATATACCTAAGGACTCTACACTATCTAGTGGATTATCCTCGGTAGATCCCTCCTGTTCAAGGATCGTGGGAACTAATACCTAACCTCACCATCCTTATAACTCCATGCATAAAGTAAATTGGTCGGTCTTTTGGTATTGTTCATTCTTTCTCGAAACCAATTGAAAAATCATTTGAAAAATCAATCAAGGTACTTGTGATATAAAATCAAAGCATTTTGTACCTTAATTGTTTTGATCATTTAGAAATGCTCCCTCAACATGTGCATATGATTTGAAATTGTTGAGCACATGGAGGCAAGAGTTCTTTGAAATAATTTCATGATCACAATTTTCATAGAAAAGCCATTTGATTTTCTTGGTAAATTCTCCCTCAATATGTGCGTAGGATATTTGAAATCATTTTATCACATAGAGGCAAGAGTTCTTTTGAAGCACATTTACGATCACACAAGCCATTAAGAAACAATTTAAAACTCAATCAAGGTACTTTATGTTAAATCATAAAATCATTTGCACCTCGATAGTTTCTTTTCTTATAAAATGCTCCCCCTCAATATATGCTTCGAGATTCGAAAGCGTTTAGCACATATGAGAGATCACCGCACAACCGAATCAAAACGATCAACTTTTATCAAATTTCATTATTAAATCACAAATTCTCCCCGATCAAAAATATCAAACCCTTTGAGATTTTGGATCCCAAGTGATTTAATAAGGTTTATAAAACATGGAGAAAATGTGCCCGATTTAAAAACTCATCTAGTTTTTGATAAATGCTCCCTTCAACATGTGCATTATGTATATTGAAATCGTTTGGCACATGGAGGCAGGAGTGCCTTTGAAGGACTAAAACCAATTCCATTAAAACAGATTTGAGATTTAAATCACGATCTCTCACCCGATCAAAGATTTCAAACCATTTGAGATTAGTGATCCCAAAAGATTTAAATAATTTAGAAAATTTTGGGAAAGACGGGCAAGATTTGATTTTGAAAATGATGATAAGGACCATTTTAACACATTAAAGATTGTTAGTGTCGTATGATTGTTTTAAGAGATCTTTTAGTAAAATAAAACAATTTCACAATCAAACAAGAATGTAAAAATTTCATTTTGATGATCTTTGAGTTTTAAAGAAAATCATACCATGACATAACATTAAATCTTTAGATCACCACTTATTTTGTACAAACTGAACTTTTATGAAGAAATATTGTATGAATATATTACATTTTAAATCACTCTCCCCTCAATCAAAGACCGAATTCGATAATTGAGTGACATAGGTTTTGATAAAAAGAAGTTCGTGATTTTCAAAATTTAGTCCAATTTATTTTCAAAACAATATTTTTCCATTTTCAAAACAATTTTATTCAAAGTTTTAGAAAATGTTTAAAATGGTATCCCCGCACAAAGATACATTAGTGGTTGAGAAGCTTCCGTTGTTGTTCCGTAGGGTTTGAAGAAAACCATCTGGCGATGCAAAGTGAGACTTCTTCTTACGCTGCATATTGAATGCCAACCGAGGTCAAATTAAGCTCCGCTTCTTCAATCACTTAAGAAAACCATCTGCCGATGCGGTGAGAGCTCTTACGCTGCATTTATGCCAACTCTCCATAGAAGTCCAATTAAGCTCGCTTCTTCATTGTCAACCCAAGATATAGTTACCCTTCCTTTCGCATCCAATCATCTTCAATTGTGGGATCCGGATCGAAACATTCTTTTATACCAATATACCGCATACGTTAGTGAACACACATACAAATATATGGTGGTCGACATCACCCAAACAACAATCGACTAATAAAAGTCAATGCAACATATCAATCAGATCATATAAGGCATGGGAATAATGTGCTTCATCAAACTATAATCATCTAATCCTAACAATCATATCCTAAATTCCTAGTCCTTCGACCTAGGCAAATATCATCTTAATTAAGCACGTAGGATAATTAAGAAAGCCCGTTAGATGATATAGATTTGAAAACATTATCCCCCTCAATTAATGACTCAATTTTTTGAAAAGTTTAAAAGCGCTGAAGTCATTGATTGAGTTATCAATTTATTTCGAAAACTCTGAATTAGATTGATCTTCAAGCAACTCATTTACCACCATTTTAGAAAAACAACAAATATTTTTCTAAATAATTATAGACGGAAAAACATTTGTGTAGAAGCAGCAGTCTTTTTGATGACATGCTTTCCTTGTATAGTTTTAGGATAAGTGCACGAATTTTGAAAAATGGTTTAGCGCAACACTTTCCTTTCTTGAAGAATGGGTTGCTATCTGAAATAATTGCAAGCCATAGTTTTAAGCCCGGGTTACAGTCTGAAATAACTATAAGCCATAATTTGAAGCCCGGGTTACAGTCTGAAATAACTGTAAGCCATATTTTGAGACATGTTTTGGAAAGAAATATATACACCTCCTGCTCGAACTTCATCTAAAGTCCCGTGCCATTATTGAATGACATTTCTAAGACCGTAGATGTTATCGATACCAAAAGACATGTCTTGAGAAAACATTTTTTTTTTTTACTTTTTCAAAATTTCTGATTTTTATGGATTTTTTTTGTTGGTTTTATATTTTTGTATTTTATTTTTCGGATAAATATATACAAAGAGAATAGATGATATAGTTTAAGAAGATGATGATACGAGTACCGAGATAAGGATATCGAGCAACCCGCGCTGTAGAAGATAAGCCATCATCCCTAAAACTTTCACCACCAAAGCTTCCGAGGCTCTTGCATTGAAGAAAGAAATTGAACCATCCGAAAGTGAGACTTTGGCGCCTTCCCCAAACCGAAAATCCTTTGATGAGCAGTATTCAAGCTCTATTTCAAGCTTTCCTTAGCCGTGCATGCAGAGAAGCACACCATTATCATAAATCCACCGCTCCTTTTAAGACCGATAATCGAGATTCTCCATTCGGGTTATATCATCCAATAGAAAACCAAAGAACGCTTCATCCCACACTTAAATAATCTTCTCAAATTTCTTTTCCACCGAGGTCCAAGCAATCCATTCCAAAAAAGTGTCAAGAGAACAATTCTCCGAATACACATCATGAGGGAATGAAAACACCTCCCATGTTCACATTTTTATTCCCCGATGATCGTGTATGAAGCTCGAGTATCCAAGTATACCACTACACAAGGAAGGAATAATCGATAACATTGAAGAAGCGTGTCGGTCATCGATTATCTCATGATGACAATCATGGATGTCAACTCCTAATAAGTGATTATATCTCCGAATCACCGATTAAGCCCTCAAGTGAAAACAGCTGAGCGCCCAATGTACACAATTCTCTCCCCGATGATAGTGATTCCATCAAGTCACCACACACTTGTGTACCTCTTTTATCTTCGTAAACTTTCTAACCTCTCTTCCCTACATAGTTGGTATAAACACTAAACGCCATGAGTCAAACTCGAGTTTCTCTGCGGTAATGACATTTGTCTTCCGGGATATCTTCAATCACTTAGAAGTATTAAGTTCATCAAGTTTACTCGCCATGAGTCAAACTTTGAGTTTCTCTCGCGATAATAACATTTGTCTTCCCGGATATCTTCAATCACTTAGAAGAATTAAGTTCATCAAGTTTACTCGCTTAGATGCTTGTCTCCTTCCCCTTGTCGGTTTTGACACTTGTAGTCATCAAATCATTATAAGCCCGTATACTAGAAATTTGTTGAGAAGAACACTTGAACTCTTGTGAGAATCAACTTGTCAAGACTCTCTCTCGACTATTTTTATCAACCCTTATGTAGACAATTAGAAGTGACCATCAAGAAGAAAACCCGATATACCATACTTGAAACTCAAGTCAACTTCCCACATTTGTATCTTAATCTTGCACCTAATGATGAAAGAACGGTGTAGAGAATCAATGCTTGATGAGTGTGTAAATACTCATCATTTTGGTCAATCGAATCGCAAAACGCTTAAAATGCTCACAAATGCATCAAAATATCGAAAATATTCCAAAATTGCATTTTATATGTTTCAGATGCAAAATGTTTAAAATCGATGAAAATGAGCTAAGTTTGCATAATTGGCGCTTTGGTCCCCCAAGTTTCAAAAATTGTCGAAATAGTCCTCGAGCACATAATTTCAAAGAAAAATCACCAAAGGTCCTTTTAAAATCATAACTTGTCAAAATTAGTCCTTTGGTGAAAAATATCAAAAGTTTTGAGAAATTACAAAATTGGTCCTTCAAGTTTAAAATTGGCAAATTTAGTCCTTGAAATTGGAAAATAACAAGTTTGGTCCTTGTAATTTTGGAACTTGTCAATTTCAGCCCCCAAACATCTTTGCAGATTTGGCGCTTTGGTCCTTACAGCTTCGTAAATGGCAACATAGGTCCTTGATTATTATTAACCCTTTGCACCACTGGACTTGTCACAAACCATTCGACCCCCCGCCTTAAACCCAAGTGACCCCTCACAATTACATTTGGACCCTCCAATATTTAATCCCACCAAACTCGCTTGACTTCTTTTTCCCTCCACCACGAGATACCCATCATCATCATCACATTGCTCGCAACTCCACCTACAATACTCAACCCTTTCCCTCCTCACACTCCACCTCCACAACACTACAAAGAAATCATTAATTCTTCCCTCCCAAACACTCAAACTCACCAACTCACAAAAGCTTTTCCCGCCAAATGGAATGAATGGCCAAGATCAACTAAAGTGATCCAATGGTTATGGAAAGTGGTGGAAACAATCAGGAAGTGAGAGAAACAATTTGGAGCTATAAAAGAGAGAGAAGCAAGCTAAAGGTGGTAGTTAGTTTTAAGTTTTCCTTTATGTCGCTTTTTAAATAAATGTTGTAGTTTAAATCAAAATGTTGTAAGTTCAAATTTTTATGTATCACAATCAAGTTAAAACATCTTTGTAGTGTGCTTTGATGATCAATTCAAGTCTTTATATAAATTCCAAGTTTAATGTTCATCGTGGAAATTTTCGCCTAAATTTTATGTTCAAGCTTCTAATAAGCTCATGTTAAAATCAAATAAGCTCATTTAAGCTTATTATAGTCTTTAGGTAAGCTCTTGCAACCGCTTTTAAGCAATTTTGTTCCATGGTCAACTAAAGTCAACTGTGGGGTGAAATTGTGGTTCAAGCAGTTTGGAAATGGAATGGGTTGATGCAAAGTTGATATTGGGTTGGATTAGCTTAGGATAGAGCAGTTATGGTTTTGGTTTTAGCCTGCATAACAGTTGGACCTATGTGAGTTTATCTGTCATTTTTCAATTTCAATCCATTTGGCATTTTATGATTGTCTGTGTATCTGTGGTCATCATTAGTGTAAACTTGTTTATATAGTTGTATTTAGATCATGTGAACTCAGTTTGGTCATTGTTACATGATTAGTTCAGTAGTTAGTGTAATTTAAAGTTCAAAACAGTTAATAAAGGAGTGTTTGGATTGTTTAACAAAACTGAGTTTAAGGCTCTCTTGGTATAAGCTTTCTATTGCATTAGTCTCTAATATATCTAGTAAAGTCATTTCACCATAGTTTACATTAGTCTTGTTACAAAAGTCAAAATCACAAGTTTAATGCTCTCATTCTCAAACCTCGTTAAAACTAGTTACCTTATCATCACATATAGGTTTAGAATTTGATAAACAAGGTTGTTATAGTTTCATTTCATCATATTTCATCTTAATCACCCAACATTTGATCTTAAATCTCAAATAAGTCAAAATGCTAAACTGCTTTTCAAAAAGTCAAATGATGTTCAGATCAGCTTTATGCAGATCTTGCGGTTAATCGCACAAAGTTCAATACAAATGACTAGTTAGGGTCTCATTTTGGTCTATTTGCAGTTTGCTAGGTGGTCTTCAAGTCCACATATCTCGTTTTAGCATTAGCTCATTGAATAAGCTTATAGAGTAGCTTAAAGTAGGGGTCACCACTGCTTTGCTAGTAAAATCGGTTGGCATCAAAACTTGTTAAACCGCTTATTTAAGGTTAGAGTAGCAGAGTTAGTTGATTAAGAGTGGTTATAGTATAACTTAGTTCCTGAGAAGTTTGGTGGCTTATTTTGCTTAGTAGCTTATTGTCGTTGTTTATTCCATATCGCTAACACTGCAATTTCTATTATCTTACACATAAGCATCACATTTTATAATTTTCATAGAACTAGATTAATATTTTAGAATTTTCCTGAGTTTTTCATAATTTTGGTCACTGCTTAGTATTTTTCTTAATTAAAAATGCTTTTATTCACTTTTAATTAGCTTTAATTGCAAATAATTAAGAAAAGTTCAAAAAATAATTTTTCAATTTTCTCAGTTTAAGAAAAATATAAAAGCATAAAAATATTTTTCCTATTTTTCCCTTTTATTTGGTATTTTCACAATTTAAATTAGATTAAAATAGTTTTAAATTAGTAGAAAATAGAAAATATTCGTAAAAATACAAAATAGTTTTGAAAATTCTCTTTGTTATTTTAGATTTTTCCAAGTCATAATTTTATTGTTCTAGCTTTATTTCATATTTTCTTGTATTTTAGGTTATTATTTAATAGTTAAAATAGTTTTCAATTAATAATAATTAATTTAATAGTTATAAAAATAATTTTCTTTTTCTAATAATTTTCTTTAACTTTAGGTTTGTAAAATGTCATTTTCATATTTTTAGGATTATTTCGCTCAGCTTCATATTTTCATTTGTACGTAACGTAGTTTTTAATTCAGCTTTATAAAACATAAAATCAAAGACATCATTTTGCAAATAGTGATAGCGTTTATTTAATATTTTTATCTTTTAATTTCCTTTAATTTGCATTGAAGCCTCCGTAATTTGTTGGCTTTTCTTTAGTTATAATAATCACAAATCCTCTTTCCGCTCAAATCTCTCGATCACTATATCGTTTGGTGATCCATTGCATAGCTCATTGGGACATAACGACCGGGAAACCCTATACTCCCGGATCTTCATTGAGTTCGCTTTCGAACCGCTTTAAGTTTTACGGTCGGCCATTCACAAGTGGCCGGGCTGAGTGAGAAAAACTTGACTTTTTCAATAATCAAATTTTAAGCGCCACGGGAGTCAGGCCGATTATCTTCCGCTCAGCGATTAGTGATTTGGATATTCACTCCTTGTTTATATCATCCGTATGTGTTTATATTTTCTTTTAAAAATCAAAACCCAAAAGATTTTCTTTCTTATTTTTACAAAATGTTTATTCAAAATACCAAAATATTCTTCTTTACCCTCTTACCCTTTTTGATTCTTTATCCCTTCACCCTCTATCCATTTGATTCTAACTTCTATTCTCATGGAATCTCTCGAGGACTAATTCGGGACGGTTGAGAAACTTGACGTTATCACAAATGTCTAGAATTCGTGTTGTTCGTGATGATCCATTAATTACGCGTAGGGAAATGGAACGAGAAACCGAGGTGACAAAGGACCGTGTACTTCCTCCGATAATGGAAGTGCTAAAACGTCCAACCTACGGTTATCCAAAGATCTAACCCTCAATTGCTCCTAAGCCGCCTAAAATTGATCCTAAACTTTCACGATTTACGGTTAAAAGCAAACATGCGTAATTTAGACCGTGACTAGCAAGAATGACTTGCTTAATCTTCACGCTTCTCAAGAACCGTAACCGAGACCATAACGGAAGTGGTGGAAATTGCTAGCTCTCGATCACACCACTTGTCCCACCTCCGGATTTTTCAAAATTTTCTTCGAGTCTTAATAGTCATTCGGATCACCATGTTGGTTTTGTTGATTCTTTGAATAAACCGATTCCTTCTCATAACTCTCAAATGCAATCGCTTATTCCTTGTGTCGGTTGTGGTGAGCCTCTCTTTGGTTCACCCCGTCATTGGTGTACGTGTGTACAATGTGGTAATGATATTCATAACGGAGTTGTTTGTTTTGTGGTTCGAGGAATTCATTTGATTATGATCCTAATCCGAACTCATTTAACGACTCCTCAAACTTTTCCAATTACCCACCACAAATTCGACTTATCTTCATATAATCAACATTATCATAGTGAATTTTGTGGAGGTCCTCACCAAGGATTTGAGTGTCAATCCGGAAACACGTTTGTCTATGAACGCTTTTCCGTGATGCTCGTAACTTTGGTTATGACCAATATCCATATGATTCACTGGTCCTGACTCTCAGCTTTATCACTGTAAGAACCTGGAGGTCCCCATTTCACTCTAATTGTCAAATAGGGAATCCATTTCCTTGTAACAATCATGACTCTTACAGGTTTGACAATTTCCAACCTCCACAAAGACCATACGGTTAAAACTCCACCGAGCCGTTGTCTCAAGAAATCTCCCAAGATTTTGAAACGCAATGAAAACAGCTTGAGGATATGATTCAAAACTTTAAGAATCAAGTGAGTGGTGAAAAGACAATGGGAGAATTGCTAGTCAAGAACCAGAGGCCCGCCAATCTAGGAAGAATTATTAGTCCTAGAGCATGCACTCTACATGCCCCAATTTCTTAAGGCAACTCTATATGATGATGACGAGGAGAGTTTTTATCCTTTTAAAGATAATATTTCAACTCCTCGCCGGTTGATATCCCAAAGCAGCTGAGATTCCATCTCAAACAATCGCTATCACACCAAGCTCCCACTCACTCTCCGAACACGGGGACGAGCATCTTGACACCTGCTCCTAAAAGGAATCGGACGAATTCATAAAGTCTAGTGTCGAGAACCTTGTCCCAATCCCGAGAGAGTCACAGGAACTTCGATCATATGTGTGATTCTCTTCCCTTTGAGTGTTCAAAAGATCATTTTAAAACTTTCTCCGATCTTAGCGACGATTGTGCTTCCTATAGAAACATCGAGTATGTTGAGGCATCACTTCCACAATCTGATGCTGATCCCCTTCTTGAGGAGTTCACCGATGAACTCACTCACATCAATCCACTTTCATCGGAAAATAATGATTTCGAAGCCGATCTGGGAGAGACTGAAAGTCCCCTTGATAATGATCGTTCACTCACTTCTTACCCTAACATTCCAATAGAGAATGTTGATCACTTTGTTCCCGAAACATTCAAAGCTACTTTCACCAATCCTCTATTTGAATTCAATTATGAATTCGCTTTAATTTCGAGAATCCACTCTTTGATACCAGATTGAGGATAGTGATGAGCCCACAATGGAACAAGAGTTCACAATTTCACTTCATGTGAATGATTCTCTTCATGAAGAGTTCTCCGTGAACTCTCTCATGACATATCTCCTCCTAACATGATCATTTCTATTTTGATCTTGAGGATGATATTGGTTCGGAGGAAGGTGTACTCATCATACGAAGTTTTCCTATTAATGATACTACCTCACCCTTCCTCCCGATATGTTCACATTTGAGGATGAAGAATGGATCTTGATTGTTATCAAAACCTTTCTTCCTTTCCTCAAATATCTTGTGATTTCTTCATCTTCACTCCTTCTGGAATGAAGACACTATCTATGACCCCGGCATTTTCATTTATCATTTTTAGCGGTTCTATGTATATCTCATCGGTGTGGAACTTTCACGACTTCAATGTTTATCCAAACATCTTGAATGAAAGTCCGATAGAGATTGTTTTTTCCACTTTGCTTCCCATGAACAAATTAATCTGGGTCGAGTCAAGCTAGCGACTCGGTAATCAAAAACAAGAGCTAAACATGGGTTTTCACCCGTGTACCACCCTAGTGTGGGGAGTTGCCCACATGTTATATATATAAGTTTTCCTAAAAAAAAAAAAAAAAAAAAAAAAAATCTTTCTTAATAATGGCGTAGTATTTCCCTTTTACGTTTCGCCGTTTAATAAACGGTACTTTGAATATTGAGGGCAATATTCATTTCTATGTGGGGGAATTTCACTAATTTTATCATGTAATTATACCGCCCATTCCCGCTTTTGGCCAATTTTTTTTTTTTTTTTTTTTTTTTTGGAGTAAGTGTTTGCACTTACTCAATTGGTTATCATCCCCTTGTCTAATAAAAAAGGATTGGCTAATCCAGAGCAAACGGCTCTTGGTAAAGATATCTCAAATCATGGACGCTTGCAATTTGCCCAAAATTGTATGGTATTCAACTCACCATATCCTAAAAAGTGAAGAGTTGGCTAGCCCGCAAGTTTATGGCTTGTGGTAAAGGCAATGGAAAAACCATAATTGGTAATCAACTCACCAAAGATAATATTGATAATTTATCTAAGAGTTGGCTAGTCCGTATAAACGGCTTCGTAAAGACAAATCAAATCATTGAAGTCGGTGGTTTGCTCAAAATCACATGGTTATCGGTGTACCATGGTTCTTACTTGAACCGAAACATTTGGCTACTCGAAGTAATGGCTTTTGGTAAAGAGATTCAAATCCATTAAGTTTTTCTCAAAAGATTGCTAGGGACTAGCAATAGTTTAGTGGGGATTGATGAGTGTAAATACTCATCATTTTGGTCAAATCAATCGCAAAACGTTTAAAATGCTCACAAATGCATCAAAATATCGAAAATATTCCAAAATTGCATTTTATATGTTTCGGATGCAAAATGTTTAAAATCGGATGAAAAATGAGCTAAGTTTGCATAATTGGCAGTTTCACCCCCAAGTTTCAAAAATTGTCGAAATAGTCCCCGAGCACATAATTTCAAAGAAAATCACCAAAGGTCCTTTTAAAATCATAACTTGTCAAAATTAGTCCTTTGGTGAAAAATATCAAAAGTTTTGAGAAATTACAAAATTGGTCCTTGAAGTTTAAAATTGGCAAATTTAGTCCTTGGAAATTGGAAAATAACAAGTTTGGTCCTTGTACTTTTGGAACTTGTCAATTTCAGCCCTCAAACATCTTTGCAGATTTGGCGCTTTGGTCCTTACTAGCTTCGAAATGGCAACATAGGTCCTTGATTATTATTAACCCTTCGCACCACTGACTTGTCACAAACCATTCGACCCCCGCCTTAAACCCAAGTGACCCTGTCAATTACATTTGGACCCTCCAATATTTAATCCTACCAAACTCGCTTGACTTCTTTTTCCTCCAATCACTTAGATACCCATCATCATCATCACATTGCCCGCAACTCCACCTACAATACTCAATCCTTTCCCTCCTCACACTCCACCTCCACAACACTACAAAGAAATCATTAATTCTTCCTCCCAAACACTCAAACTCACCAATGTCAAAAGCTTTTCCCGCCAAAATGGAATGAATGGCCAAGATCAACTAAAGTGATCCAATGGTTATGGAAAGTGGTGGGAAACAATCGAGTAAGTGAGAGAAACAATTTGGAGCTATAAAAGAGAGAGAAGAAGCAAGCTAAAGGTGGTAGTTAGTTTTAAGTTTTTCCTTTATGTCGTTTTTTAAATAAATGTTGTAGTTTAAATCAAAATGTTGTAAGTTCAGCTTTTATGTATCACAATCAAGTTAAAACATCTT
This sequence comes from Chrysanthemum lavandulifolium, assembly GCA_022545495.1. Lineage (NCBI taxonomy): Eukaryota > Viridiplantae > Streptophyta > Magnoliopsida > Asterales > Asteraceae > Chrysanthemum > Chrysanthemum lavandulifolium. The sequence goes on from CM040241.1 coordinate 211,832,488, forward strand.
TGTAGTGTGCTTTTGATGATCAATTCAAGTCTTTATATAAATTCCAAGTTTAATGTTCACTGTGGAAATTTTCAGTTTCAAATTTTATGTTCAAGCTTCTAATAAGCTCATGTTAAAATCAAATAAGCTCATTTAAGCTTATTATAGTCTTTGGTAAGCACCAAATCGCTTTTTAAGCAATTTTGTTCCATGGTCAACTAAAGTCAACCTGGGGTGAAATTGTGGTTCAAGCAGCTTGGAAATGGAATGGGTTGATGCAAAGTTGATATTGGGTTGGATTAGCTTAGGATAGAGCGATTATGGTTTTGGTTTTAGCCTCATAATGATTGGACCTATGTGAGTTTATCTCGCTATTTTCAATTTCAATCCATTTGGCATTTTATGATTGTCTGTATCCGTGGTCATCATTAGTGTAAACTTGTTTATATAGTTGTATTTAGATCATGTGAACTCGGTTTGGTCATTGTTACATGATTAGTTCGAGAGTTAGTGTAATTTAAAGTTCAAAACAAGTTAATAAAGGAGTGTTTGGATTGTTTAACAAAACCGAAGTTTAAGGCTCTCTTGGTATAAGCTTTCTGTTGCATTAGTCTCTAATATATCTAGTAAAGTCATTTCACCATAGTTTACATTAGTCTTGTTACAAAAGTCAAAATCACAAGTTTAATGCTCTCATTCTCAAACCGTTAAAACTAGTTCTTGTTATCATCACATATAGGTTTAGAATTTGATAACCAAGGTTGTTATAGTTTCATTTCATCATATTTCATCTTAATCACCCAACATTTGATCTTAAATCTCAAATAAGTCAAAGTGTTAAACTGCTTTCAAAAGTCAAAATGATGTTCGATTGGCTTTATGCAGATCTTGCGGTATCTCGCACAAAGTTCAATACAGCTAGTTAGGGTCTCATTTTTGGTCCATTTGCAGCTTGTTTGGGTGGTCTTCAAGTCCACATATCTCGGTTTTAGCATTAGCTCATTGAATAAGCTTATAGAGTAGCTTAAAGTAGGGGTACCATTTGCTTTGCTAGTAAAATCGGTTGGCATCAAAACTTGTTAAACCGCTTATTTAAGGTTAGGAGTAGCAGTAGTTAGTTGATTAAGAGTGGTTATAGTATAACTTAGTTCCGTAGAAGTTTGGTGGCTTATTTTGCTTAGTAGCTTATTGTCAAGTGCTTATTCCATATCGCCAACACTGCGACTCTATTATCTTACATAAGCATCACATTTTATATTTTTCATAGAACTAGATTAATATTTTAGAATTTTCCGAGTTTTCATAATTTTTGTCATGCTTAGTATTTTTCTTAATTAAAATGCTTTTATTCACTTTAATTAGCTTTAATTGCAAATAATTAAGAAAAAGTTCAAAAAAATAATTTTCAATTTTCTCGCTTTAAGAAAAATATAAAAGCATAAATAATATTTTTCCTATTTTCCCCTTTTATTTGGTATTTTCACAATTTAAATTAGATTAAAATAGTTTTAAATTAGTAGAAAATAGAAAATATTCTTAAAAATACAAAAATAGTTTTGAAAATTCTCTTTGTTATTTTAGATTTTTCCAAGTCATAATTTTATTTTTCTAGCTTTATTTCATATTTTCTTGTATTTTAGGTTATTATTTAATAGTTAAAAATAGTTTTCAATTAATAATAATTAATTTAATAGTTATAAAATAATTTTCTTTTCTAATAATTTTCTTTTAACTTTAGGTTTGTAAAATGTCATTTCATATTTTTAGGATTATTTCGCTTCATTTCATATTTTCATTTGTATCGTAACGTAGTTTTTAATTCGATTTATAAAAACATAAAATCAAAGACATCATTTTGCAAATAGTGATAGCGTTTATTTAATATTTTTATCTTTTAATTTCCTTTAATTTGCATTTAAGCCTCTGTAATTTGTTGGCTTTTCTTTAGTTATAATAATCGTAAATCCTCTTCCGCTCAAATCTCTCGATCACTATACGTTTGGTGATCCATTGCATAGCTCATTGACATAACGACCGGGAAACCCTATACTCCCGGATCTTCATTGAGTTCGTTTCAACCGCTTTAAGTTTCTTACGGTCGGCCATTCACAAGTGGTCGGGCGAGTGAGAAAACTTGACGGTTTTGCAATGAATCAATGCTTCAAGCAAATCTCTAAGTACTCACTACCCAAATAAAGTATGAGACATTAACACATCTTGCGATTATCCACACCGCATATGCGTGTGATCGAGTAAAACAAAGTAACTCCTAATAGTGATAGTTAACTGTGTCTTCAACCATCCACCTCGGATCACTTGGTAACTAGATAAACCAAGTCTTCAACTCAAATTCTTAATCCCGAGCAAGTTATCAAATAAGAACACGCCTTTGAAAGTCAACTTCAATCTCAAACAAGTGATAAATGATTAACTCAAGTAATCAACTTGTGTCAAATGTCCAACACGTGAATAAATGTACAACCGATGTACATTGACCCACTTAATGAACCGTAACAAATGATTCTCAACATCAATTCCATCTTCCTAAAGATATACATATAGAGACCGATCCGAAGATTCACCAATAATGTCTTCAAGCGTATGAGGTAGTCATTTTCTTAATGATCATGTGATTGATTTACTGAGTGCACAATAATCCGTAAATATTTGGTAAAGGAATACCAAAGAGCGGATCATTTTCATGAACAATAATCCGTGAAGATTTGGCAAAGGAATACCAAAGAGCGGATTATTATTCAATAGTGCAACCGCAATATTACAATAGTCAATATCAACGCCTCCATAAACCGACAAACTGCTTTGATAAATGCCCATTAAGAAGAAGTCTTTAGATAATCAAATGCAACTCGCCTTTAGTCTTCTATCATGTAGCGAGAATGTAGAACTGATCAAGACTCGACCTTCTTCAAGATTGTCGAATGGGAATATAGTGTTAACATCTTCAACTCACACCAAAAGCATCCCACCAAAAGCATCCCAATTAACTTGCATCTTGCAAATCCCTTAACTAAAATCCCTCCCAATCAAACAAGAACGTAAAGATGTTCATCAAGGAAATCAAGAATCGGCCGCAACAAACACACAAGATGGTAACACCAAACTACCAATCACATCAAACAAGAACAGAGATTGTTCGAATCATCATGTTGATGTATACGTGAAGCATTAATCGAAGCACTTTGTCGATAAACTCATCAATCCGAGTGAAGATGTCAACCAACGGCTCTTAGAAGAGAAAACTCCATGTGAAGATGACCCGATAAGAAGAAGCTCGGTTCTTACATGAGTTTAGAGTCATATGACCATTTATATTCTCAAATATCAATCAACAATGCAAAAATTCACACTTTTTCCCCTCAAGAATTGCATATGAGATGCCATTCTTGACTAAATAAGTGAAATCATCCAAAAGTATTCTTTTCACACTTCTCCCCGCAAAATTAGCACATGATGTTGCCATCGTCATTATAGTTGAGCAAGTGGAATAAGAAAACAATCAATGGTAGCCCTGTTCACTTGATTCTTGAGCGCATGGAGAAAGTATGAAGCATGTTGATGAGAATGGTCATAATAAGAAGATTTCTCTTCTTGAGAAGATAAAGCGCCGCGACACGTACACTTTTCTTTTCTTTAGAGAGCGAGGCTTGAACTGTTGTGTTCAAACGTCATATGAAGATTTCTCTTCTTCATAAGATAAAGCGCACTGAAACGTACACTTTTCTTTTCTTTAGAGTACGAGGCATGAACTATAGTGTTCATACGTCATAAATCTCTCTCTTTTCATCTACTCTTGGCAAACTTGTAATCAACCCCATTATCATTCAGTAGGCTATTTGTCGTGACAGCTGATGGAGAAAACCCAATATGATGAATTTGATCCTGAAGTAAACTACCCCGAACTCGTGACTTAAACTTGGACATATGTAACAAAGAGCGGTGCCGATTTCCATTAGCATCTCTAAGTACTCTCTATGTACTCTATACTCTTCAACCAACCAACCATCAAGTATAAGACGTACATTACCTCTTGAAAATCCACAATTGAATGTGACACTGAGCACTACAACGTAACTCCTTAAAGTGATAGTTATTTTGTGGTGGTAGGAGCCCAATTCCCCAGTGGTAAAAGAAAAGGTAAAGACACCCAACAATAACTAGATTTCCAAGTCTTCATTTTTGATAATAAGCTCGAACAAGGATCTTGAAGAATCTTCATCCAACCATCCCGATACCTTCGATACTAAGTACACTCACCCATGATATTTCACTTCAACCTCAAATAGACAATAGTGAATTAACTCCGTTGTCACATCTTCTTGGTTAAAAGCTCCAATCTAGCCTCCTTTGACATTTTAAGTGAACTATGATAATGGTTTCATCCCGACCATGGTTAAACGACATAACCCCAGAAAACCATGTAATAACAAACCGCCATGACGAATATCCAAACACACATCCAATTCATGAAGTACACCTTTTATCCCTTCTTGAGTAGAAACCGTAATACCGATATCAAAAGATCCCGAATACGCTTTCCTTTCTCCAAGATGGTTCCATCATTACGGATTTTACAACTCTATGGTTTAACCGAGAAATAGTTTCTTCATGATTTTACAAAACCAAGAATAAACCGTAAGATACATCTCGGAAGTGCTCATTACTTTAACGGGATGTTTTCATTGTCACGGGATTTTACAAGTCTATGATTTAAACCGATAAATAGGTTCTTTCGCGGGATTTTACAACATCAAGACAAATCCGTAAACAATGTCAGCTTGAATGAGTTATGACAACCTTGGTTTCGGTGAATATCTGTTCTAGGGGAACATGCAGCGGTTTATCAACGGTTCATTATCCAACATCAACAACATCATCAACCATCCAATCAACACTTTGGCAAACACATCATTCACGCATTCTGTCGTCAATTGCAGTGACAACATGGAGAAGTAAACCCGATATGCCAAACTTGATCATGAAGTGAAATTCCCCATATTTGTTACTTAAACTTGTACTAATTCTTGTGAAGAAGAAACGGTGTACCCAATGTACAAAACCTCTTGACATTCTCAATCGAGTGAGACATCAAGTGATAGTTACGTTGTGGGTTAAGCGAGAAAGAATCACAACCATAATTAAATAGCCAAGTCTTTATCACTCTCGATAAACGCCCAAACAAGTCATCTTCGCGAAGGGTAGAAAGGAAGAAGACGAAATAAGTAAACGTGCCCGGAAAACCTCACTTCAAATCCAAATAAGAAATACCCGTACAAACAACCCATAGTCAACCTAGTTCCAATATCAATTAAAGCCGTGACAAAATATCTTCCGTGAAAATGCATAAGCCAAAGTATCAAACCGCATGACATAACAATTACAAAATTTCCACAAACCTCAGCATCATACCAAGTCTAATCTTTAAATCTCATTGACAAATCTCATGAAAAAAGCTCAAGGACCAATATCATCATATATGCTTTCAAGCCGGGTCCAAATATCAATTCAAACAGATCCGTCAATGTAAATTCTTGCAATGATTATCTCGGGCATTACGATATCTTTGACATATTACAAGTCGCTAAGAATTTGACCGGTCACAAGTCCAAGAATAACCGATTGAACTATCACTTCATCACCAAATCAATAACATTGGTCCGAACCTTGAACTCATTTAATAACATAGGCTTAATTCATCTACTCGTAAATAAATATCCTTTGTCAAAATTTGATAACCAATACTCATGATGTTATCAAACAGAGGCTCACATTAAGGTTAGTATTATCCGGCCCATATAAGCATCATCGGCCCATTAACTCTTGTTCCTATAATGTAACATCGAACCAACACCCATTTCCATATCACGGCCCAATTAATACCAGGTCCATCTAGCCATCTCATACCCTAATATCACGGATTATAAAGCTCCACTAACAACCACTCTACCTAATTTCACTCCCAATATCGATTGTGCCTCTCACGGTTTATGCAAACCCTAAAACTCTCATATTAATCCGCCTCATATTACGATTATACTCACGCTCTTTTCGGATACATCTCTTCTTAATTATCAAACCCTAAATAATTAACAACGCCCCATATATCACACCAAATCATCAAACAGTTACCTCTCCATAGGGTTGGCTTGAGGCATATCATCAACGCCACGAGGATGGCAAGATCAAGGTTATACAACACGGTTGTGAAATCGACCATTGGCTCAAGGTAGGTAATGATTCGGTTCATGTACTTGTATAGCCTTTAATCAAGCTAGGAAATGATTAAAATTGATTTGGTTTTGATCTTTCCTTAACCCTTCGAATATTATTACGAAGCTTTGACTTGAAAAGATCAATGAGGACATAAGTTCAAAAGAACTCATTAACGAGTACAATTTATGGACTTTTCGAGATCGATAATAGTTTTCATTAATCGAGTCTTGTTGTTTCATTAGCGATCCAAAGATGAAAGTTTTGTGATAAGTGACCTTTGATGTCAATATAATCTCTTTGAATTATCACGAAATGAAACGAGGATCCAAAAGGAGATGATATAAAACCGGTTAAGCTTTAGATACATGTTTTGAGCATCATTTGTTTAATATGTTTCGAGTCTTGGTCATGAAATGTGGAGGAGTTGAAATAGGATAGATTGGGATTTGATATTGAAGTTATGCATGAGGATTATGTTTTGGGTTTCGTTGCTTTTGATTTGGTATATGCTTTTGATTCTCAGAACGTAAGGGTGTTGCTTCATTTGGTATGATGATATCTTCTTGTTTTGATTTGGTATTTGAGGTCAAGTGGTCATGATCATGCATCTTCTTCATTCTTTCAATCAAATTAACACAACTCGCATCCATTATTTTGTATCAAGTCGCTTCCCCTATTAATATGAGCCAAGTCGTTTTCAACAGCTCGCATCATAACATAACCTGACAACTCGCTTCAGATTTTGACTTAACTCGCTTGTGTATTTTGATTCAACTCGCATCAGCAGCAACTCGCTCAAAAGCAAGTGCAATTAAACCATATGCGAGTTAAGTAACTCGCATTGAAACTGGACCAGAAACCCAACTCGCTTCTGACCTTAGTAAGCAACTCGCAGTTGACTAAATAGTCAACTCGCATCCTTTATTAGTGACAACTCGCAGTTGACCAAAGTCAACTCGCATTTGACCAAAGTCAACTCGCATTTAGAACATTGAATCTGGGCCAGAAACTCAACTCGCATCAATGAATGAACACAACTCGCAATGAAGAATTTCGATAAGCCGCATCGAACAGACTTAGTTAAGACAAAAATCTGACCAAGTTTAAACACTGCTTATAGATTTTGTATGAACATATAGGACAAAACAACTAGATTTTGTAGAAACAATGGTAGAACAGGTTTAGAATATCATAACAACAATCGTTAGAAAGCACTTTAAAAACCAACAGCAACCATATGTTATAACACTTAAAACCAGCTTAAAACCACATCAAACCATGTAACAAACCACTAGAAATCTGCTTTTAACAACATATTCATCAACAACAAATTTCAACACATCAAAAACATCACCAATCTACCACAAACCGCACCAAAACAAATGAACATATCGTATTAATAACCATTCGAATCAACAAAACAACACAACCTGGGCTCTGATGCCAATTGAAGGATCATAAATATTATGTTTTTTAATGATTCGGGTGGTCTAGGATTGTGATTAAATAAGAAAGCCATTTTAGATAGATGAAGAGAGTTGAGAGGAGGTTCTTGAAAGAAAGTTGCTTAAACAATTGAAAGGTTAGATTCAAAGAAGCCACACCCCTTCCATGGATGGAAGGGGTATTTATAGTTACAAACAATACGTCCTCCTGTCGGTTGTGGATCGTGGATCTGATGGGTAAAGACCCGTCCTTCCTCCACGGTGTTGCACTATGCTAAAATAGACTAATAACTAACTAATAAAACAGTAAATAACGTAACTAACGATATGTCTACGAGCTAACTTATGCTAGATATTGGGGTGACCGACTCTTTACTATGGAATTTTCTAATTCCTAACAAGTATACATAAATATCCTCCCCTCAAGCAATGCACAGGACTATACTAATACTAAATAGTCCTCCCCTTAAATGTAGCTCAGTAGTTAATCATGCCAATGCTCACCACCAAGTGATTGAATCTTGAAACATCAAAGCCTTTGGTGAGTAAGTCACCACATTATCATCCGTGTGAACTTTGACCACATTTATGAGTCTATGCTCATAACAATCTACGATAAAGTGATGCCTAATCGAATGTGCTTGGTCTTGGAATGGTAAACCTGGATTCTTCACAATACAAATAGTACTCTCATTATCAATATTGATAGGAGTATTCTTAAAATTGAATCCGTAGTCCAAGAGTTGATTACGCATCCACAAAACTTGTCCACAACAACTTGCAAGACCACATATTCAAACTTAGTAGAGGATGTTGTTGCAATTGTCTTTTCTTACATTGCCGGAGACTAATCTTCTTCCAAGATATTGGCATCCACCGGTTGTTGATCTTCCGTCATAATTATCACCGCATAATCACTATCTAAAAAGCTTCCAAGTGAAAAGGTGAATCCTTAGGATACCACAACCTCAACTTAGGTTGTTGTTTCAAATAACTAAAAATCCTCTTAACTTGCATTCATATGAGAGATCTTTGGTGAGACTTGATATCTTGCACATAAACACACAAAACATGATATCGGGGCCTCGATGCGATGAGATACATAAGACGACCAATCATGGATCCAGATAACTTGACTTCAACAGGTTGTCCATCTTCATCCTTGCCCAATGAGTTGATAGATTTAATAGGTGTAGTTCTTGACTTCATAGCATCAAAATTGAACTTATTAAGTATGTCGATACATACTTATCTTGGCTAATAAAAATACCTTCCTTGACCGCTTAACTTGAAGTCCCAAAAGAATGTTAACTCACCCATTGAACTCATTTGAAATTCTTTACGCATCACCGCTCAAACTCCTTAACCATAGATTGTTTGGTAGCTCCAAATATGATATCATCAACATAGACTTGAACTAACATGATATCCTTCTTGTCTCTCTTGATGAACAAAGTCTTGTCAATAGCTCCCTCCCTGTAACCATGTTGTAATAAGAATGTGGAGAGCCTCTCATACCAAGCTATAGGTGCTGATGAAGGCCATAAAGAGCCTTAACCACCTTGTAGACCTTGTTAGGATGTTTAGGATCTTCAAAACCAGAGGTCGTTTGACATAAACTTCCTCTGTAATGGTGCCATATAGAAAGGCACTCTTGACATCCATCCGGTAAACACGAAATCCCATATATGAAGCAAAAGCAAGAAATATTCTAATAGCTTCAATCCTTGCTACTGAGAGCAAATACTTCATCATAATCTACTCCTTCTTCCTGTCTGTAGCCTTGAGCTACTAACCTTGCCTTATTCTCGATGACATTGCCTCTTTCATCTCTCTTGACTCTAAAAACCCATCTGGTTCCAATGACTCTCTTCCTATTTGGAAGATCACATAATACCCAAACTTCTTGAAGTTTAAATTGAAGAAGTTCTTCCTGCATAGCTTCAACCCAGCTCTCTTTAGTCAATGCTTGAGCAATATTCTTGGGTTCCTCTTGAGAGATAAAACAAGTAAATAGGCAGGTTTGATGGTCCTTATGATTCAGCCTGTTTTGTTTATACACAAAGCTAAGTAAAGCATTGAGAGGAGTAGTAAAACTCTTAGCTTTGTGTCTTGTCATGAGTCCAGAAGTAGAAGGACCAATGATTTGATCAGTAGGATGATTCTTATGGATTCTAAAGATTGGAGACTATGGAACTCCATAAGTATCATTCGATTAGTAAAATCGGCATCTTTATTGGAATCGAGAAAATACCTTCATCTTCAAACTCATCATCGCTTTCTTCTAAACCGTGCATGGTAGGATCATCCAAGTCATCTAAAGTACTATCAATCTGGTGCGAAGATTTTGTTCAAAATCTTGTCAAAATCTTGTGAGAATACTCTGCAGATCTTATTCTTTTCTTTGCTTCTTCATAAGCTCTTCTTTGTTCATCGAATAAGAATGTGCCATTACATCTTGAAAAAGCATCGATTAAGTGTCTCTTGAATATCTTGATCCTTAGCGATAGTGAAGACTTTGGTTTATCGATTACTTTGCTTTGGTGCATCGATGCTTTGCTTTGGAGCATCGATACTTTGCTTTGGTTCATCGAGAACAACATCGTGTCTAATGTGAACTCCATGAACAACATATCGTGAATCTTCTCCATTATACAGGTTGATTTTCTTCTTTGACATGTACATAATTCATAGAAGGAGTTAAAACTTCAAGATCAAACATCCAATCGGGACATTTACCTTTCGATTCTCTTGATCTTCTAAAAACTCAACATGAAGACAATCTTGAACCTTCTTAGTGACTCTATTGTACACTCTAAAGCCCTTCTTGGGTACAATATCCCAATAAACATCCTTCTTCCGACTTGCCATCAAACTTTCCCAGTTATCAATTGTGTTTAAAATAGTGAGAGGGCATCCAAAAGGCTTCATAAAGCGAATGTTGGGTTTGTTGCCCATCAAGAACTCATAAGGTGTCTTCATACGTGGTTTTGTGATGATACTCATAAGTACATAGCAAGTGCTTACGACTTGAAATTTCGTAATTGAATCGGTAGTTGTGAATCGCAAGCATAGTTACGGGCTTCAATCAAAGTCCTATTCTTCCTCTGCAACACCATTACTGCGGTGGTGTTCTTGCAATCTTGAACTCCTCTTTATTCCTTTGTTAGCACAAAATTCATCCATAAGCTTGTTCTTGAATTCAGTCCCATTATCACATCTAATACCTCGACCTTGAGTCTCAATTGGTTTTCAAGTGCTATTATTAGAGTCGAATAGCATCAAAAGTATCATCTTTAAATCCCAAGAAAATACCCAACTAAATCTCGCAATCATCTATAATAACCAAACGATTACTTTTCTTGTTTAAACTTGCCACGAAGCAGTCCAAACAAATCCATATGTAACGACTCCAATGGTTCTCTAATTGTTCTCTCATCAAGCTTCTTGCATGAAGCTTTGTGTTGTTTACCTTCTTGCATGCTAAGCATGAATTATCATTCTTGTAAATCTTTGAAGGTAAACCTCTAACTAAATTGCCTTTGACCGGTTTGTTGATATTCTTGAAATTTACATGGCCCAATCTTCTATGCCATTGATGTGCTTCTTGATTGTTGCTTTTGCCACTAAGCAGTGGCTCTCCCATAAGAGTGAAGATTCTTCATGTCCGGACTATACACATCATTGGTTCTTGGTACTGAGTACTACCAAGTTATCATCAACGAGCTTGAATTGAGAGGAAAGGATGAGACATTATGTGTCGATGAATAACACATGATGCTTTTATCACATTTGAAAACCGACAATAAGTTGAACTTGAGCTCCTTCACATATCTAACATTCTCAAAATTTATACGCCCGCTTTGATGGTTCCTTTCCAAGAATTCTTCCTCCATTTGGATCATTCCCAAATGCAACTCTTCCTCCACTAATAGATCTAAAATCGTGATGAATCTCCTTGTCTCTTTCATGCTTCCAGAGCAACCACTATCTACAATCAAATGATCTTTAAGCTCCTCTTCCGGGTTGCCCCGCACAAAGATTTAGAGTTAGTTTCTTTTAGGAACCCAAGCCATTCTCGACTTGTGTTCCCTTGCAGAGTTACAAACTCAAATTCTTTGAGTATGTAATTCCACTATATTTTTAAACATGATCCATAGTTATCCTTTGATTTTTAGCATGTGGATTTTCAAAACTTTCGGATTTTCAACAGAACTCTCTTTTTCAAATTCATTCTCTTTTCTTGTATTATAAAACATCTTATTCACTTTTTGTTGAAAGTAATTGTTTGTCCTCGTGATACTTTCCTCTTAACCCATTCGATTTAACACTTGGTTCCTGTGATCTAGATCCCTATGTGAATTGTAGTAACGTCTAGGTTGATAGTAATGAGATCTCCTAGGATTTCTTCCAAGTGGTATTTGCAAGTACCTTTGTTTGATCGAGCAAGACTTTGAGAAGGTACCGCTTGTGAAGGTCTTGGTGGCTTTGAAAAGGTCTTCTTTGGTGAGGGTACCTATGATCCGGTGAGAAGTTACGTGATTGAACCTATTAGAGTTATTCCAGTTGGTTTGTTCTCTCTAGGTTTCGGTTGGCGGACTGTTCTTTGGAAATTTCTAAGGTATTCGAGTGATGTTCACAATCCTTGATTAGATGAGTAGGACTATAACACACAAAACACGCTTTTCACCCATACTTCAAAGTGACTTCTTCTATGTCTATGACCAAAACTATTGTGCCTTCTAGGTGAATGATTAAACTGTTTTGACCAAAATTATCCCAAAAGGTTTAGCAAGACTGTTTTGAAAATATTTTCTTAAAGTATTGCTTGTGGGCGATACTTTGAGTAGAAGGTCTTGCTTGACTTTGAAAATTTGTTTCAACAGCTTCTTTTGGGGTTTCGCACCTAGATTGACCAATAAGCTTTTCCTAAACTCTAGACCGTCTACACGAAAATGTGAAACATCGTGTCTTATGGGTTGATGACTACCAACGGGATGTGGAACAGCATGATAACCTCTTTCTTTCTTATACTCAGGAGGTGATTCACTAATTGAACTCTCATTACTAGATGTGTCTACATAATTAATGAGTTCATCATCACCAGTGGTTACATCCTCAAAATCACCTTCATCCTTATCACTAGGTGGATGTTCTTCTATGTTATCAAAGTTCATACCAAAACCTAAGCCAGTTCTAATGTATGCTCTTCTTTGTTTTTCAACATAAGTAACATGTGATGACGATTCTTTCCAGCATCAAACTTTGCTAACAAATCATCTCTTTCCTTAGTTAGTTTCTCAATTTCACAAATTTTACGTTTAGTTTCCATTTACTTAGTTTTAATTGGTAATCTTGTTGTTCATATTTTCATTGAAGCCATTTCATTATTTTCATGTGTTAATATTTTGGCTTCCATTGACTCTAAGGTTATTTGATAACTTGCTACCTCGAACCTAGCCTTAACACAATTATCTCTTTCAATCACATAACTATTTAGCGCTTTTTATAGAAATCATGACAATTTGAGCATACCTCGAGATAGGGGTGAACTTGGTGAAGTAGCTACCATTGCAAGTAGTACAGTTCATCTTCACACTCAAGCTCAATCAAATCCTCCTAGACAATCTGGATTCCAAAGCGGCATGTTCGGGTTCCTCATCAAAAGCGGTGCTCCAAATCAATTCTTCCACCGATTCTTCAACTACTTCTTCCATCGCTACCATACAATAAGTCATTTGGTTCATCATCAAACTCTTCACTCCGGTCAACTTCGACAAATTCTCTTGAGCAACCAAAGCCTTTGTTTCAAGAATTGGAATTTCTTTTAGAATTTCTTTTAGCTCAAGCTTTGGTTTCTCGGATGTCTGTTTGCTTGATACTTAGCAAACTTCTGCACTCCCCTTGCAAAGTGTCTAGTCTTTTGACAATTGAAGCATTCAATTTTGGATTTGTCAAAAGTTATTCCCTGCTTTGGTTTGAAATCAATGCTTTTCTGTTTTCTTCATGTACTTCTTGATCCTTGCAAAGGATCAAAGCAACTTGCCACGATATCAATTTCTTCTAAAGCATCCTCGTCAATGGGAGATCTTCTTCATAAACTATGGTAAAGAAGCTTCTTGTGCAAAGAAAGAGCACACAACTTCATCGAGTGCATAGTAGTAGGTGGTGGGGTTTCTTTGAGCATGGATGGGAGCAAAGATACGAGACAAGACTTTGAGTCACAAGATTTTAAGTAGGAGAAGCAAGATTTTGGTGGAAGTATCGCCTCTTTTCGGATGATAGAAAAGCAATAATGTGAGACTTAGAACTTGTTTGACCATTCATCTCATGCTCATACACCTTCGATGGTTGTAGAGATCATCAAAGTCCATGACATCCAAACCAAAGTTGTCCTCGATCATTGTAGCACTTACATGCCATGTAGATGGCAAAATCCTTAGAAATTTCAGATTAGCATCTTCAATCGATATACGCCTTGTATAACTCCAACATGTTGAGAGATTTTGAAACCTATCATATGCGACATCAAGACTCTCTTTCACCAACAAGAAAGTTTCAAACTGTTGCTTCAACAGTTTACAGCATCTTCTTAGAAGCTTCATTCCTCCAAATCTTGTCTTGAGTGCAGCCCGAGTGCTTAGCATCTTTAGCATCATGGAACTTGAGAAGATGACCATCTAGAATGGCGAGACAAGAGAATGTTGAGTGCCTTCTCTGATTCCTTAATGTTCTTCTTTGGTAAGACCGCCTTAGGTGCTTTGGGTTGTCCAGAACATCAATAGTTTCGAACTTCTTCATTACCATTGACAATTACATTCCATAGAGCATGGTCTCGTAATGGCAATGTATTGCCTCATCTTCATACACCATAGGTCATATTAGCCTTCTTGATGACAGAATCCTCATTGAGGTGATGGAAGGTGGTGGAGCAATCGATCGACATCTTTAGGTTTTAGGGTTTCTTCTTAGTCGAGTTTCCACATCGCTCGATACCACTTGTTGGATCGATGTACTCTAACCAAACTAACTTAAATAGCTTATTTAAGGTTTAACAACCTCGGATAAATCCTAAGTTATTAACAATGAAACACTGACTAGTCTTTATTAAGTATGCGGAATTTACTTAACAAATCTAAGAAGAATAACTTTTATTATTAACTATAAATCTGCTTATTATGCAGATACTTCAACAACTCTAAGAATATCGATCTTCTCTAACACTCTAAATAATAACTTGTACATCTAATGCCAATCTAGGGGTCCTTTTATAGGCTCAAGGATAACCCCAGTCGGTTTACAAATTGTATCCTTGTACGACAAGTAATCTAATATAGAATATTCTAGAATTACAAGACTTTCTATAAACGAATAAAACAGTTCTTTAATCTTTGCAGTACTTTGACTTCATATGCAGTACTTTGACTTTATCTTTAGCAGTACTTTGACTCTTTGACTTTTTCCAGTTCTTTGTCATTCTGCAGTACTTTATTAATCTTTAGCACTTTAACTGTTCAGCACTTTCATATCCCAACATGCTTTTACTTGTTGTGAATTATTTTAAACTCATGCTTCATGCCCCCTCACTTATAAATTGATTGGCCAAAAGCACATTTGCTTGAGGACAAGCAAATACCAAGTGTAGGGATATCCGAACTACCTTTAGGGGGTCATTTAAGCCCTAAATCGACCACTTTTATATCTGAACTGCTTAATTTCATTCCTTTTCACTTTTTAGGTCTCTTGAAAGCAAAATGTTGGAATGAAGCATATTTGGACAAAAAGAAGCAAATACATGAAGAAAATGGCAAAGTCAAGATCGAAGCCACTCAAGTTGCTCAAACACAACCTGACAGCGTCCCAATCAAAGAGCGTCACCGTCACTCTATGAAGATTTGATCAAAACATGCATGTGATGGCTCAGTGGAATTTCTGGTCCTAAAGCCTGGCAGTGTCACGCCTTAATTCTGGAAGGCGTCACTCACAAAATCTACACCAGACGCCCAAGATCAAAGACTCAAACGACGTTGCTACTAAAGACGGACGGTGTCACACATCTCAACCGACGTCATAAGGCGATCAAGACTATCACAACATGTGCGAAGTAGCGATCTTGTTTTGCCATAACTTTTGCATACGAACTCGGATTTAGGTAATTCAAAAGCCCACACGACCGGAACAAGAAAATCTACAGTTTAGTGAAAAAAAGTCTTCGTGACGCCTAACTTTTTCGAGCTGGCGCCATCACCTTTTGCCGACAGAAAATTTGCCTATAAATAGAACATTATTACTTCACTTTTTATAGGCTCTAAACCCTAACTCCGATTCCAGGGTTTAGATAGGTGTTTTTCCAGCAACTTAGAAGGTTTTAATCACTGCAAAAAAATATTGTAATGGTTTGTTAATTATATCTTAATCCATATCTTCAATTTATCATTATGTCTACCCCATGTTCAATTGATTGTGTGTATGCTTGCTTGTTTACCATGTCTAGCTAAATTTCTTGTGTATTTGCTTAGATCTATGAAACTTAGTTATTGATTATTGTTAGGTTGTTTTTATCTTAACTGTAAATTGGCTTAGGAGTGCAACTAGGCAGCATTCGTTGTATTTAATGATTGAGTATGCTTTGATGTGGTCTATGGATGAAATAGCTTAGGCTTGCCAACTTCGTAGGTCACATACGAGAGATAACCTCAAAGAACTAGGGGGCACGCATACCCTACGACCTTAGGAATACAACGCGTTAAGATAAGGTGTGACAATTCACCCGACCAATAAAAGATAACTAGGGAGTAATAGTATCTAGGTAAACACATTTTTAATCATCATACAAGCACACTTGATAAGGTTTTAAAATGTACCTTCTTGAGGGGTCGTTTAAGCCCTTATTTGATCACTTTTGTATCCATTATTACTTAATATCATTCATTTTACTTTTTAGGTATCTTGAAGGTAAAATGTTGGAATGACACCCGAATATCAAAAAATGGTCAAGAATCGAGACACTCAGTCACTTTGGAATTGAAGGTGATGGCGTCGGCATTAACTAGCGACCAGTAACACCCCAAAATGGTTTGCGGCCGAAGAAAAGTTTTTGGGATGCTACTCAATTGGATCATAACACAAAGTGAAAAATAAAGATTTTTCTTAAGAGATTTCATTTATTGAAGTAAAATAGAGTTTACAAAGGTTGATTTGTTGCGGAAAAATGGCCCATTAATAAAATGTGGTCCCTATTCGTATATCAAAGTCATCTATGACCATGCCATGCCAATGCCCAAGCGCCTCCAGAGTTAGCTATCGCCTTTTCATCCTGAAAATACATGCTAAAAAGTCAACACAATGGTTGAGTGAATTCATAGGTTTAGTAAATAAGAAGTTGATCACAAGATTTTCAAGTTTAAAATAAGCCATGGGCTCGTTGTTATCGCCCATAAAAGATAGTTGATATTATTGCACTAAGCTCATGACACCAAACTAACTGCATACACCTAATTCTTGGTGTAAGTAAATAAAATTGCCCTACGAGATGTAATAGCCAATTACATAGAGATACCAAATATAGTGCGCCTGTTATTTCCGATAACCGAGTCGGGTCGTCGGTTCCCATAGTACTATCCACGATATTTGTGTTCACTCATAAGTGATTAATGGTTCATGATGTAGGGGACTTTTGGCGAGCAACTTAGGCGAGTCATAATATCAAGAGTACAAAGAAGCAGTTTTCAAGCAATTGCGATCATAAAAGCAGTAGTAGCATGTATTCTCCCCCAAGGAGTTTATAAAACAGTTAAAAGAGTAAAAGTGGGGCTATGAACTCACCTTAGCGATACGGTAGGAAATGCACAACAATAGCAAGTACGATATGACAAGGGCTTCAACACGAAACCTAGATATAATATGGCAAGTCTTAGATAATATATTCCGCGTACGACCCTAGATGGTAATGTTTGAAAAATGATTTGCTATGAGACACTCGTATCGTTTTAACTTGTGTGGTAATACTTAAAGTTCAGACACAAAAGATTTTCACATGTTTCAGTTTCTGAAATGCTTATAGTTCATCAATAAATGTTTTCTAATACTTTCTCGTGTGTTTGCGTTACGTAACTTATGTGGTTTTTATTGACGTATATAAAATATAGTTGTGAAAATATTTGTAAGTATTGGCTCTTGGAATAGATGAGGAAAAATGTATACGAAACTTTCGTATAGGAGTTGGCTCGAATATTGACTCAAATATTATCGAAGTGGGGAATAAATACAAATCGAATTGTATTTATTAGATTTGTTAGGTTTCGCGGTGTGAAAGTATATATATACAATATATATTCATCGAAGTTGTGAGAAAATAATATATTTGGAAAAATATAATATTTATTGTTTACGAGGATGAAATCGTTAATATGTGTTAAACATGTTTATTTAACGAAAAGTGTAAAACATATAAGTTTATAAAACTTATAAAAGTTTTAGGTGAAAGTGTCACGTGTTTAACCTCGAAGGGTTAAAGTTGCAAACATTAATATATGTTTCAAAACTTTATGAAAGTTTTTAAGAAAACTTTTAAATGGGTCAAAGTTGAAGGGTTGAAAGTGTAAAGGCTATTATTAGCTTATTACATGTTTTAAGAAAATTGCAAAGTAACTTGAAGTGGAGGGGCTTAAACTGCCATGTTGCCAAAGTTGTAAAAAAAACAAAAAAAAAGAAGGAATCTGCCATGGAAGAGATTCGAACTAGTGACCTTCTGTGTGTAAACCAACGCCCCCACCCAAGTGAGCCACCAGGCAATTCATGTTTTATTTTACGAACCTATTTTATTTAAGGATCTCTTACTGTTTATCCTATGTTATATATACTTCATGCAATAACGTGTATATGCTAGATTTTTGCAAAACGTTTTCCCTTTCTCAGTGTTCACTGAATCAAGTGTGTGAATGGGTGGACTTTGTGTTGTTTCCTTTCTTCCACAAGCAATATGCATAACTTTCAAACATATGAGCCACCAAGTTCAAGTGTGGGTTTTACGTGTACAAAGACGAGATCGAGTAAGCTAAATAAGTTTTCGACTTACTTGAGTTTTATTTTTAAACCACAGAAGCTCAAGTAGAGCTAGTGAGGTTTTCATCTAGCTTATTTTCTAGTTAACCGAGTGCTTGTTACTAACAAGCTCTCGCATGGTATAATGGGTCACGAGTTGTGAGTTGGGCTTCCAAGCCCGGCGCGAGCTTGGATTTGTTTTCAACCACTAGGTCGTGTATACAAAGGGTACAAAAGAGTTCGATGAGTAAATCTTGAAGTCAAAATGAACAAAGGAATGAGTCGATATGCCAAATAAACCGAGACACAGAGTGTTTCCAATGCGAGCCTGACTTATATAGAATTCATGTTTACTCGTAACCATTTTACACGTTCGAATTATAAGAAAAGTTCCATGTTTCATTGTAAAAATCTGAATAAGCATCAAATGTTTATTGGCTTGTTTTACGTTTGGTTTTGCACGAACAAGAATTATATGTACGCATGAAATAGAAAGAAAACAAACTATATGTGAAGTTTATGACATAGCATATTTATGTGCATGAAAGAAAATATGTGAAATGGTAATGATTTTGAGAGTTTTAAGGCTCACAATGATGGAAAGATGCACTAGCGAAATGAAAGGTCCAAGAACTTCAAGCTCGTTAGCTTTCCAAGATATCAACCCAATACTCCTTGCTTTCCAAAATGTGGAACGACTTCCTTTCTTTCTTTGTTTCGAACAAAGAACAAAGATGAGAGGTGAAGAGTTGTGAGAAAATGTGAGATATGAGGCTAGACCTTGTGAAGATGTAAGTGGGTTTTAGAGGAGGATGTGTGGACCCCGGGTCTTCGCTCACCAATAAAAAGAATAAAAGGAAAGTTTTCGACATATTTTCGGGCATGGGAGATGAGGAACATCTATTTTGAGCTAAGTTCATTCTCAATCCTCGTCACCTATGACTCCTTCGGACCGTTGACCTTGGGGAGAATATGTAGGAGGGCGATAGGGGACTGGGAAAAAGAGGAAGGCAGATTAGCTTCATAGATTCCAGTCATGGAGGATAGGTAGTAGCCTGGAGGCGTGGGAGAAGAAAACAAATGGGAAAACGATAAAAATAAGGAGGTGTGTCTGTGAAAGAGAAAAAGTAGAGCAGGTAAAGTGGAAGGCTATGTTAGGTGTCAGGGTAATTTAGTTTTAAGTTTTATTATTGTATTAAGTGTATCCCGTACTATATAATTTGTTCCGTACAGGATAACGTTTATTTATGTAGAATAGTTTTCGGGTAGCCGTATATTAAAGTTTTTATATTTTCGGAGACGTTTTGACGAGCAAAATAATATGGTATTATTATTATCTTGATATTATAAAATAAATTTCGTGCCAATTTTATTAAGTGACTGTACGTGTCGAGTGTCGGATTCGAGAAAATCTATCGTTCTTGATTTAAATGGGCTCGGAAAAATCCAGGAGTGAAATTTAGTTATAAAATTACTATTAGTTTACTTTTAAAATTCGATTGAAATTTTACGGGTTGCTATAGTACCTACCCCTTATGAGAACCTCGTCCTCGAGGTTAAGTTTGTGTTAGTCGCTTATGTGACAAAGGGAGATTTTTGAAATTTTCTAGTTTTGTTCGCAAACGGGATGTGGATAAATTTATTCGATTAAATAGAATATTTCAAGAGGCACAATTTCTTTGGGATGAAAAATTGGGTAAGAGATTTGCATCCTCGAAAGGATCCTATAAAATCGGTTTTTACACGTGATGCAAATAAAACAATTTCGCAAGGGTCGATGTTTTGGTATTTTTTTTTAGCATAAGAAGTTTGGATGAGGTTTGACCAGAAAATTTTTGACTCGTTAAAATAAATCTTTTTAGAAAAATGTTACCACGAGTTTTATTGTTGACACAATTGCGACTTAGAGAGAGGTCCTTGAAAGTGAAAACGTTAAACAAAAGAAAGTGTGGTTGGGTGTGTATAGCCTTATGAGTTCTAATGTAAAAATATATATATATATATAGGAGAGTCTTTAAAATTTTAAATAACACTTGATGTATGTAAAGAAAGTTGCTGAATTTTAGCTTTTGCGATGAAAACTCGTTAAATAAAGTTTTAGGCGTCAACATTGGATCGGTTCTAAGTTGGAGGTTTTATGTGAATTCAAAAGTTGTTTCTCAAATTCAAATAATTTCAAATACCTTAGCTTTTGTAGATGATGAATCAGTTTTGTTTCTTAGTATTTCTCATTATTGTTTTCAAAACAATGTGCTTATTTTTACTCCGAAAATTTTTGTTTATTTTCAAAAGAAAATATCGGTTATACCTCAAAGTTTTTTTTTTTTTTTTTTTTTTTTTTTTTTTAAGAGGAGTAAATAGTTTTTAACGAAATTGCAGTAAAGTTCATAAAAAGTTTTGTAAAATCACTTTATTGAGTAAGAAGAAAATACTTTTGTCATGATAAATCGTAGTTTGTGGTTTGATATTAAAGCAACAACTTGGTAAGGTGATTTTTAGAACAGCTTATAAAGCAATAGAAGACGATTTATTACTTATAGAATAGTAGATAAATCGAGGTTAATTTTGTGATATTTTGGTAAGACAACGATTCAGATTTTAAAATAACTCGTAAAATGATTTGTAAAATAGCTCATAAGGAAACAATGTATTGTTTGTCAAATAGTAGAAGATTTCGTAGTTCAAGAAATAGGGTGGTAGTAAAATACTTAGTACGGTAAAGGCAAAATAGTTTGTGAGATAAGAGTACCAAGTTTTATGGTTTTAAAGTAGACCGAGGCTAAAACAGGTCACTAAAAGGGTAAATAGTTTATAAGACCGTAATATATCTTGCAGGAAAAATTTGTAATATAGATTGCAAATTGCTATCGTAATTGTTTTTTTTTTTTTTTTTTTTTTTTTTTTTTCATAAAATAATAATCGGTTTAATAGTTTGCAAAACATTAGTAAGGTTATTGTTTATAAAGTATTTGTAAAGTCGTAAATTTTGGTTTAATGGTACAGTAGTAAGACTTTTTGTAGAATGACCGTGAAGTGATCGGAAAAATAGTTGCAAGTAGTTTGCGACAAAGTTTACTATTTCATAAGAGGGTAGTAGGACAGACAATTGGTGTTTAAAAGGGATGAGTGAAAGATTAAGGATTCGTTCTCAGAAAAAGTGACCCGAGTTGCACGCTAACCCTTGGTATGTTTTTAGATCGTTTTAGACGTTCGTTTATTATTTATGTTTAGCGAGGGGTTCCCTTTGTAGATGTCGAGGTATGTTGTTTCCTAGAACGGCTAGAGATGTAATCCGGTTCATCGATTGAGTACGAGTTTTGGGGTATGGGTGATACTGTTTTCGCAAAGGATGACGAGATGACTTCGATCTCAACGCCTAAGATAATGATAATAGAATGGGATGATGGAGACATGGGTTGCAATGATTCAGTAATAGAGGTTTAATGATTCCGTAATGAAGATGATAAGTCGATGGGATGGGAAACAGAAGACATGGTATTGTAGCGACCCAAAAATATAATCTAAACTTAGAGTAATGTCGTGTGGTAATTAAAGTCTTATTTAGTCATGCATAATCCGCTAAAAAAAATCTAAATGGTAAATGTAATCGTTAACTCGCATCATGCAACATTTCACTAGTTATGTATTATCTGCTCAACAAATCTCATACATAACGTAGGCACGGAGGGCGCAAAGTGGTGGCGTAAAGTGGTCCATTTCAGCATGGATCATTGTGGTGTCCTTGCGCGAAGTGGTAGTGTGCATCATCTGCCAGGCAAATCTCCATGCACGGTGCTAGTAAGATGTAGACGCGGAGGCGTAGGGTAGTGGTGTAAAATGGTGAGTTTAGAGAGTGTAGTAATGAGAAAGGCGTTCCACTTAGGAGAAAAAGTATCGTAGTGAGAGAATGTTGTGACGTTAGTGTGTGATGTGTAGGAGTAAACCTTTATAACTCTTTTGATGAACACAAATGAAAGTTTTACCATTTTTAGAAGTCAATCAGGAGGTCGAGTGGACATACCACCATTATAACTACTTTCAGTATTGCAACATTCACCTCTGAGTCGGACATAGGTGATCAGGCTATGTCCCACTGTCCCTGGTTGAATATAGGTGATCAGGCTATATTCACCCGAGGTTCAATGAATCTTGCAATGCTTAGCTTAGTTATACTAGTAACATGTCCTAATGCCTTTAAAGTTTATTATGAAAGGTTGAACGATTATTTAATTTATGTGGGGGAGAAGGCGTAGCGCTGTGATACGTAAACATACGTATAAGTAAGGCAATCCTAGCTAATAGTGAGACTAAGTTGGCAGTAATAAACAACTATATTATCAAAGATGACTTCAACAAGTCATAAGTGAGGCAATCAGCTTGGCAGGCATGCATGTGTTCGTCATAGGGTTAAGTTTTTGTAAAAGTGGTTATAGTCTAGTTTTGAAAAATACCTAGTTCTCTATAACCTGGCTCTGATACCAATCTGTAACACCCCCAAAAATGGTTTGCAGCGGAAGAAATTTTTTTTGGGATGCTACTCAATTGGATCATAACACAAAGTGAAAAATAAAGATTTTTCTTAAGAGATTTCATTTATTGAAGTAAAATAGAGTTTACAAAGGTTGATTTGTTGCGAAAAAATGGCCCATTAATAAAATGTGGTCCCTATTCGTATATCAGAGTCATCTATGACCATGCCATGCCAATGCCCAAGCGCCTCCAGAGTTAGCTATCGCCTTTTCATCCTGAAAATACATGCTAAAAAGTCAACACAATGGTTGAGTGAATTCATAGGTTTAGTAAATAAGAAGTTGATCACAAGATTTTCAAGTTTAAAATAAGCCATGGGCTACGTTGTTATACGCCCATAAAAGATAGTTGATATTATTGCACTAAGCTCATGACACCAAACTAACTGCATACACCTAATTACTGGTGTAAGTAAATAAAATTGCCCTACGAGATGTAATAGCCAATTACATAGAGATACCAAATATAGTGCGCCCGGTTATTTCGATAACCGAGTCGGGTCGTCGATTCCCATAGTACTATCCACGATATTTGTGTTCACTCGCAAGTGATTAATGGTTCATGATGTAGGGACTTTGGCGAGCAACTTAGGCGAGTCATAATATCAAGAGTACAAAGAAGCAGTTTTCAAGCAATTGCGATCATAAAAGCGATAGTAGCATGTATTCTCCCCAAGGAGTTTATAAAGCAGTTAAAAGAGTAAAAGTGGGGCTATGAACTCACCTTAGCGTCGGTAGGAAATGCACAACAATAGCAAGTGCGATATGACAAGGGCTTCAACACGAAACCTAGATATAATATGGCAAGTCTTAGATAATATATTCCGTCACGACCCTAGATGGTAATGTTTGAAAATGATTTGCTATGAGACACTCGTATCGTTTTAACTTGTGTGGTAATACTTAAAGTTCGAGACACAAAGATTTTCACATGTTTGAGTTTAAAATGCTTATAGTTCATCAATAAATGTTTTCTAATACTTTCTCGTGTGTTTGCGTTCGTAACTTATGTGGTTTTATTGACGTATATAAAATATAGTTGTGAAAATATTTGTAAGTATTGGCTCTTGGAATAGATGAGGAAAATGTATCTGAAACTTTCAGTATAGGAGTTGGCTCGAATATTGACTCAAATATTATCGAAGTGGGGAATAAATACAAATCGAATTGTATTTATTAGATTTGTTAGGTTTCGCGGTGTGAAAGTATATATATACAATATATATTCATCGAAGTTGTGAGAAAATAATATATTTGGAAAAATATAATATTTATTGTTTACGAGGATGAAATCGTTAATATGTGTTAAACATGTTTATTTAACGAAAAGTGTAAAACATATAAGTTTATAAAACTTATAAAAGTTTTAGGGTGAAAGTGTCACGTGTTTAACCTCGAAGGGTTAAAGTTGCAAACATTAATATATGTTTCAAAACTTTATGAAAGTTTTTAAGAAAACTTTTAAATGGGTCAAAGTTGAAGGGTTGAAAGTGTAAAGGCTATTATTAGCTTATTACATGTTTTAAGAAAATTGCAAAGTAACTTGAAGTGGAGGGGCTTAAACTGCCATGTTGCCAAAGTTGTAAAAAAAACAAAAAAGAAGGAATCTGCCATGGAAGAGATTCGAACTAGTGACCTTCTGTGTGTAAACCAACGCCCCCACCCAAGTGAGCCACCGGTGCAATTCATGTTTTATTTTACGAACCTATTTTATTTAAGGATCTCTTCTTGTTTATCCTATGTTATATATACTTCATGCAATAACGTGTATATGCTAGATTTTGCAAACGTTTTCCCTTTCTCGGTGTTCACCGAATCAAGTGTGTGAATGGGTGGACTTTTGTTGTTTCCTTTCTTCCACAAGCAATATGCATAACTTTCAAACATATGAGCCACCAAGTTCAAGTGTGGGTTTTACGTGTACAAAGACGAGATCGAGTAAGCTAAATAAGTTTTCGACTTACTTGAGTTTTATTTTTAAACCACAGAAGCTCAAGTAGAGCTAGTGAGGTTTTCATCTAGCTTATTTTCTAGTTAACCGAGTGCTTGTTACTAACAAGCTCTCGCATGGTATAATGGGTCACGAGTTGTGAGTTGGGCTTCCAAGCCGGCCATGAGCTTGGTTTGTTTTCAACCACTAGGTCGTGTATACAAAGGGTACAAAGAGTTCGATGAGTAAATATTGAAGTCAAAATGAACAAAGGAATGAGTCGATATGCCAAATAAACCGAGACACAGAGTGTTTCCAATGCGAGCCTGACTTATATAGAATTCATGTTTACTCGTAACCATTTTACACGTTCGAATTATAAGAAAAGTTCCATGTTTCATTGTAAAAATCTGAATAAGCATCAAATGTTTATTGGCTTGTTTTACGTTTGGTTTTGCACGAACAAGAATTATATGTACGCATGAAATAGAAAGAAAACAAATTAAATGTGAAGTTTATGACATAGCATATTTATGTGCATGAAAGAAAATATGTGAAATGGTAATGATTTTGAGAGTTTTAAGGCTCACAGTGATGGAAAGATGCACTAGTGAAATGAAAGGTCCAAGAACTTCAAGCTCGTTAGCTTTCCAAGATATCAACCCAATACTCCTTGCTTTCCAAAATGTGGAACCTGACTTCCTTTCTTTCTTTGTTTCGACAGTAACAAAGATGAGAGGTGAGAGTTGTGAGAAAATGTGAGATATGAGGGCTAGACCTTGTGAAGATGTAAGTGGGTTTTTGAGTGTGTGGACCCCTGGTCTTCGTTCACCAATAAAAAGAATAAAAAGGAAAGTTTTCGACATATTTTCGGGCATGGGAGATGAGGAACATCTATTTTGAGCTAAGTTCATTCTCAATCCTCGTCACCTATGACTCCTTCGGACCGTTGACCTTGGGGAGAATATGTAGGAGGGCGATAGGGGACTGGGAAAAAGAGGAAGGCAGATTAGCTTCATAGATTCCAGTCATGGAGGATAGGTAGTAGCCTGGAGGCGTGGGAGAAGAAAACAAATGGGAAAACGATAAAAATAAGGAGGTGTGTCTGTGAAAGAGAAAAAGTAGAGCAGGTAAAGTGGAAGGCTATGTTAGGTGTCAGGGTAATTTAGTTTTAAGTTTTATTATTGTATTAAGTGTATCCCGTACTATATAATTTGTTCCGTGCGGATAACGTTTATTTATGTAGAATAGTTTTGGTAGCCGTATATTAAAGTTTTATATTTTCGGAGCGTTTTGACGAGCGAAATAATATGGTATTATTATTATCTTGATATTATAAAATAAATTTCGTGCCAATTTTATTATGTGACGATGCGTGTCGAGTGTCGGATTCGAGAAAATCTATCGTTCTTGATTTAAATGGGCTCGGAAAAATCCGGAGTGAAATTTAGTTATAAAATTACTATTAGTTTACTTTTAAAATTCGATTGAAATTTTACGGGTTGCTATAGACTTGTGTGTTTGCTTAGGGAATATGAAACTTAATTATTGAATATTGATTGGTTGTCTCTTATCTTAATTGTGATTGACCTAGTATTACGATAGGTCATTCGTTGTGTTTGTAATGCTTGAATAATCTTTGATGAACCTTAGTTTATAATCGCCTAGAGTAATTGTAGGCTAGTCATTCAAAGAATACCTTAGAGTTAAAGTTTATAAATCCTAGAGATTTTGTAGTCATTAACCTTGGGTAGCTTCAAAGAGTTAGGGATAAACGCATACCCTACGACCTTAGAGACACAACGCAATTAAGAATAAGGACGTGACAATTCAACCATCAATAGGAGATAATTAAGGAGTAATAAAACCTAAGTAAACACATCTTTAAATCAACATACGAGCACACAATAATTAGACATACACTACCCACTAGATTAGATAATTAGATAAGTAGAGTAATCGGTAAAAATACCAAAACCCCCAAATCCAAACCCCGAGATTCGTACCTTTCCATTTCCTAAAAAACATAAAAAGATAAAAAAATAATCTTCCTCAACCCCAACCTTAGCGTAGTAACTTCTCACTAGCATTCCTATTCCCCTAGAGAATGATATCAATTCCCGTGGCTTACCCTAATACTACACTACAACGATTAGGTTCACTGCCTAGGGTGTTGAAAAACTTGCTCGACAAAAGGAAGTTCCTTTGACCCCGAGCGGCGCGCGTAGCGTTATCAAGTTTTTGTTGTCACTGGGGGAATAGAATAGCTAGTTAGAGTCCACCTCATTTAGGTTTCCTTGATTGATTCCTATCAAGTAAGCTTTTTCCTAATTTTAGCTTCCTCATAGTCTATCCCCTTCTTCGTGACCTTTGTTAGTAACCCCATCACTTTTCATCATGGAAGGTGATAACCAACCACCATTCAACGAAGCTACCACCAAATGACCCGCCAAGAGGCCGTACTCTTGGTGAATACTCGAGACAAGCCACCTAGGCTATAGAACACCATTGAGCTTCCCGACCAAGCTCAAACTACGTACCGCGATCCGACACCATCCGGTTGGTGCAAAACGAATGTGCATTCCATGGACTTCGTTCAAGATCTAATCAAGATCTTAAGGACTTCCTTAAAATTGTCGATTCCATCGACCTCGATGCTACTACTCGGGAGACCACGCGTCTTCGTCTCTTCCAATTCTCTATGCGGGACCAAGCTAGTAATTGGCTTGAGTGACTTCACGGCTCCATCTCAAGTTGGGATGATCTCACCTCGCTTCCTTGCTCAATTTTTCCCACGGAGAACCACTAAGCTTAGGAATGATATCTTGATGTTCCAACAACGCCAAGGTGAATCTCTACAAAGCATGGACTCGATCTGGGACTTACTCCATAAAGTCCTCATCACGGCATTGATCTTTGGCTCCAAGTCCAACTCTTCTATGATCATGTCAACTTCCCCACCAAGCGATCCATTGACCAAGCGGCGGTGGAAAACTTAATGATCTCACCGCTGAAGAATCGTGGGGTATAATAGAGGACCTTGCTCTCTATGACAACGAAAGTTGGAATGACCTCGTGAGTTGCCCAAAACCATTAAGGCAATCTCCTTGCTCCCATTGACTCACAATCTCCGACCGTAGGATGCTCGAGCTTAAAGATCAAGTTAAATTCTAATGAGCTCCCACGAGAATCCTAAGTCTTCACATCATGAATAAAATCACTCTACCTTGTGAGTTATGTAGTGGTCCCCATGACACTCGTGATTGCACAAGACTCCCGAACAAGCTTTTTGCGGACTATGCCTCCACGCGTCATCGAGCGGAGCGGGGAGAAGTGGTACACTTTCAAGCCCGAACAAAACAACTTAGGAAACTCTTACAACCCCTCATGGAGAAATCACCCTAACCTTAAGTGGAACCAAAATTCAAGCACACCCCAAAGCTCATCTAGTCCACCTAATAGGTTCAACCCTCCAAACACCGGAACCCCACTAGTCTTGAGGCAATCGCATCTAGATTCATGTCATCTCAAGAAACTCGATTAACTAAGCTTGAAGTCCGATTTTAAGCGACGACAAAGCGAGATGACAAACAAGCTTGATGCCCTCTTAAAAGCCTTTAATGACCGGGAAATTGGAGCACTCCCAGTGATACTATAAAGAACCCAAAAGTGAGTTCGATTTCATCGACTTCTTGTTCTTGTTCACCATGGGAGAGTGCACATCCATGCCCTCACACCAAACGGTTCACTCAAAACGCTTATCAACAAGGGTTCCAAGCAATATAAAATGAGGTACCAAGCCCCCGCACCGTTGGTAGAACCTACTTTGAGAAACCCGTCAACCAAGAACCCAAACCTAATCTAGAGGAGGAGTACAAGGAACTCCATCAAGAAAAACCGGTTCTTGAAGTCTTAGCTATGCACCTTATTATAATGCTTTAAAAGAAAAATATGAGTTAGAACTTAAACTTGGAAAACATGGGTCCGATTTTGTGCGAAATAATCTACCTAAGAAGTTAGACGATCCCGGGCTATTTACTCTTCCGTGTAGGCTTGGAACTTCCAAGCCTCTCGATGCTCTAGCCGACTTAGGATCATGCATCAATCTTGTTCCGTTGTCCCTCCATAGAAACCTTAACTTAGGTAAGATAGAACCAACGGAAACCATCTTAGGTCTAGCGGACGGTAGTATTGCATATTCGGTAGGGATAATAAAAGACATGGTGGTACACGTAGGAGAATTGACTCTTTTGGCGGATTTCCATGTACTAGACATGAATAAGGACCCGACATGCCCGTTGCTAGTAGGAAGAGGATTCTTAGCTACCGCTAGTGCCATCATTGATTGTAAGATGTCCAAAATAGTGGTAGGAGAGGGGAGTGTTAGGTCAATTTACGATGTCAAAAAGCATACGTACTACAAAGAAGAGGAAATCCCACATGAGATTAGGTTGGATAGAACGCCATCTAGATACGGACCTTGGTTAGATAAGAACTTCATAGGTCCCCAACGACCTTTCTACCTAGATGAAGCCTTTGCTAGTAAAGCAACTTTCCATGAAAAGAAATGGTTGGGGACATGGAAGTGAACCTGCTCGAGGACGCTTAGTATTTAGGAAGATGACCGAGTTCCTAGGAAGCTTGCCGTCAACCTTGTCATGAATAAGTGGAAAGTTGAGAGCGATAAGCCTAAACATAAGTGGGATTGGGATAGACCGCTAGTGATGGTAATGGAGAGTGGCACATTAGGATAACTATCTATGTATCCGATGGAGAGAAATTTGAAAAGGCATATCGAACAAACGTACTACTAGGAACTTAAAAGATAAGTTTGATCCTTATGACATTCTAGAGGATAGGCTTACTTATATCGTGCACGTAGGGCACGACTTGAGTCTAGCTACAAGACTCATAAATAAAGAAAAGTGCTTCGTGGGAGGCAACCCATGCTTAACTGTTTGCTTGTTTCTAACGTGTATCTTTTATTGATTATTTATTCTCATGTTTAAATTTGTAAAAATGCTTTATTTTGTCTTTAACCTCGCCTTAATTACATATAAAGGTATTTTACATAAGGGATAAGTGTAGGGAGAATTACACACGTTTTCAAAAGAAACGTAAACATGATAATTTCAATTAATTAAAAGATATACATTTGTGTTTGTTCGAGTCAAATGCTTGTATCGAGTCATAATGAATGTTTTGCAGAAATTTTCCGATTCTAAAATGTAAATTTTCCGAATTTTTCTAGAAAATCGCAGACGCTTTTTGTCAGGATAACTTGACGCGTCGAAGGAGCGAAACAACCTGATTACTTTTCGTTTTCTCGAGCTACTTATAAGCATTATATCCATTCCACAAGCATTATATCCAAGTTTAGTAGAGTCCAATATATATTATTACCGCCGATTTTACGCGAAAGGATTCGTTTATTTTCTTCAAGTGTGCAGGTTTAATTTACCAAGAAGAAGATACATAAGATGAGAAGGAGCTTTTAACGCAAATGTTCTTCTTGAAGAAAGCTGTAACCACCACTTTAAACGGATCCTACCGAGCTAATAAGGGGAGTATTAGTTTCTTTCATATTTTATTACCTTCCGTTATCATAACTTTGATACTTTCGGGAACATTGGGGACAATGTTCAGCTTTAAGTAGTAGGAGGAAAATAAAACGGACTTTGAAACTATGCTTATCCTTGATTATTTGCTTTGTCCAATTGCATTTGTGTAATAAACCATGAGAAATATCGGTTAGGTAATTTTGGCACCAAATTTAAAAATTTTCATGATATATAGGAGTGGGCCATTAGTTTTAATAAAGCGCCTCATGGATAGGAAATTATATGATTAGCACAAAACCCTTTACCACTTAAATTCCACCTAAAATGTGAGGATCGCCTTAGATTAGTAGGAATTAAAGCATTCATCTTTAATGCTTAGAGTGAACGGTAGTATAATAGATTCTAGAACTTGTTTTGTGATACATTCCGAGATCGCTAGTAAGACTACACTTGTGTAGTTAGGAATAACTAAATGATAAGAGGCATTAGGATTACCCTTGTTTGATACCCGTAATATAATTACTTCTTCCACATCGGTTGAGTAATTCCCCGCATCTTTGCGTTGTACTCATCTTTAGTACACGATACCCCTAGTTAACCCCTCGAGCCTATCCTTTTCGCGGTTCTCGTGATGTTTCGGTTTCCCGAATATCAATGAAGAGCATTGTTTACAATCCACCCCAAATGTACACCCAAATCGCCTTAGCCTACCTTGAATGCACTCACTTTAGTGCATTATTGTTATCACACTAAACCCTAGTTCAATTATCTAGTTGCTTGCATAAGTTGCTAAGTCGAGTCATATCCTTTGTACACAGTTTTGGGACGATTGGGACCCATGGGAAAAGTTAAATTTTATGAGATGACGGGAAGGAACGTTAAATTCAAATTCCTTTTATTTGCATAATAATGTACTCCAAGTGTTTTGATCTTTTCAATTCGGGTCAAATTAGTGTTAGAGTAATAAAAACTCAAGTGTAGGATGTGCCTATAAATCCCTATCATTTGATGTTATCGAGAGGATGGTAGAGTAAAAGTGTATGAAAAAAAATCGAAAAAATAGAAAAGAGAGAAAAAGAAAAAAAAATAGAGTGTTAAAAAAAACAAAAAAAAAAACAACAACATACGGGCTACCATCCTACATCTATCTTTAAAATTATGTTTGTTTATTTTAGTTATCTAGAATCTAGAGTGTCGACTCTTGGCTTAGCAACGCCATTCTTCGCATGCTTGTAACATAAAGATTTTTGACTTGCCACCACTAAATAGCCTATCCCACCAAACACTTTGTTTCCCTACCGTAAGCCTATCATTACAACCCTTTAAAAGACCTCTTGGATAGTCTTTCCTAGGTGCTTACGCCAAAGCGATGGATGTGACAACCCGTACTTTCGTGTCATTTCTAGACACGATTCATGTTTCATTATTTCAACATTTATAGTAAACTTGGTTTACTTGTTTCAAATTGCAGAACCTTGGAGGTTTAGCGGTAATTCATGATCATGTCATCACGCACATTTCATATTGACTATTATTAGTCTACATTTCATGGACATCATGTGCATCTCATTAGTACATTCACGACATTTCATTTCACCTTCAACGCGTAACTTTTATATTTAATAATCTTTATCGCGTGAGTTATAATTTAAATATTTAACCCGTTACTCAAAATGATCCCGAGGTATTTTTAAACTTACTTTTAGTTCATAAAACTATATTTTTAGTTTTCTAGTATTTCAAATTTATTTGGTATTTTAATCGTTAACGTTTAATTATTACGTCGTTTTCTTAAAAATTGTACGATAATTATTTTATCACCCGAATTTCACAAGGAAAGTATTTTTACAATTTTTATTATATCATTACATTCTATTTTGACCTAATAAAAACTTACTTGTACCAAAACTTTCCAAATTCCTTTACTTGTACAAATTACTTACATTTTACTTACACTTTCTTTACAAATATTATACAAGTATATTTATATACACATTTTAGAAAAAAAAAAAATATCATTGAGGAACAACATCCCCCCAAAACCGGTCACAAGGGGGGGGGGAAACATTTATTAGAGTTGGTAAATTATTTTTCTTTGATTGTACAAATATATACTCCATGTTACTCATTCACTTCACCTCATTTTCATTCCAATCATTCACATAGTTAGAAAAATCTTTTCTCTCCTTCTTCCTCATCACAAGAACCGGTTCCATCATAGAGCTCAAAGGGGATCAAGATTTTTTTATCAAGTTCAAGTGTTAACAACCTAGATCATATCCTTTTCATGGTTTTGAAATAAAAACCAAGGATATTTAAGTTATCCTTGTTACCTACACCTCATCACTTGCACTAGTAAGCATATTCTCATCATTTTTATGTTTCCTCTTCATTTTCATGAGTTCCTTATCATTTTTGGAGCTTATATGCATGTTATGTGATTTATACCATTTATTTCAAGATTTTAGAAGTTATATATATTTATTGGTCATCCTATAATTATTCCCAAGTTATTCTTTGGTCTTGATGGTGATTAGGAACCCATGACACCCTAAGAAGGTGTATGGTAGGATTAGATTAGTTGTGGAGTTGATTTGAAGGGATTAGAATAGGTTTTGTCCGAGAAAACTATTTTAAGTAAACTATATTTTTCGCTCTGTCCTTAATCCGAATTTCTGGAAAACCAACTGATGGTACGACATTTTAGCCTTGATATTTAGAAAATATACTTAAAACGAATCCGTTGGCCTTTTGAACGGACAAAACGGAGTTATAACGAAGCCGTGGTGAATTTTTAAAGTTTGACGACTAAACGATATTTTCTGAAAATATCAGCTTGTTGTTTTACATATTTCGGGTCAAAAACGAGCCTTAAGCTTCACAAATTATTTCGACTTCTCAAAATATATTAGTTTACTTCGATACGAAAGTTAAGGACATATTTTACGAGAAAACGGATTTAAAACGACAAATGTATGCACGCTTTTATAAAGTTGCCGTAAATATTATTTTCCAAAACTATATTATTTTTACGTTACAAGTATTTCATTAGCTATATCGTCCATGTTTGCGCGCTTTTAACCATGATGCAAAACTTTTATAACAAAGTGTCTTCTAGTAAAATCAAGTTCATCGGCCATATTTTTCAAAACAAAAAGCCGTTTGTCAAGCGGAGTTATGGTGAATTATTTACGGATGTTCAAACATTGGTCGAAACTCATTTTCTCGCACACAATTAACAAAACCACCATCTTTAGCCTTTGATATCTTTATGATCGAGACCTTTGGACGAAAACTCTGAACCGAAACTTTAGATATCGATACAAACTTTCCAAAACCGTCGAGTTAGGTCCTCTAACGATCGACGACACCGCTTTACGGCTAGTTTTCCAAAGCCATTTTTGTTAATTTCATGAAAATTCGACGACATTGTTTTGCGACGAAAAGTGGCAATTTCACCAAAAATCATTATAAAACCATTATAGGATGACATTTTGACGTAAAACATGTAAAGTCATTTTGAAGGGTCAAGACGTCAAAAGAGTATTTTTAAATCGACGAGTAATATTTTCAAAACTCGTAAATGGTATGAATAACATACGGTGCATGCATAGCATTACATTGCAACTCATGACATATCATATCATTCGTCATAGGTCGCGGATAACGATCTCATTATACCTCGTGTACTCACTCTTGTCATCTCGCCGCTTTACCAAGTGAGTTTCAGAGCCCCTACTTTTACTTGTTTTCATAACTGCTTTGGGGAGATACATGCTCAAACTGCTTTCATTGCGTTCATAAGTACTTTAAATTTATCATGAGTACCATTGTTTCTAAATCAAAGGTCATACTATATAAATTGTTCTTGTTAAGTGCATAAGGTACTACGTCAGATAACGCTTCTAAATCGCTTGACTCACCGATATACATTGAGTTAGGTGCTATTGATTATGTGCTATGGTCCTATTGATTAAGTGCTATTGTTCTATGTCGTGTTAGGTACTAGTGTGAATTCATTTGACATCATATGTTTGGAACATAAACTTTACACACTTTGGCAAAGGTTGTGAACACACAGTTGCAAGTTTTGTATGGGCGGACTTGGAACCGAGTGGATTTACAATGCCTTTGCTACATAAACGATTTTGAAAGTCTTTACATTTCAACGATTTACAATGCCTTTGCGGCATAAACGATTTTGAAAGGCTTTACATTTCAAAACAAACTCTATGAACTCACTCAACCTTTGTGTTGACACTTTAGCATGTTTTAATCTCGTGTATCTAAGGCATTCACTTCATGGCACGATTGGGACACATCATGGAGTCGTGATGACGACGCGTCTCACTGGTTTTACTTACTTTAAAACATCGCTTGTATTGTATCAAACTTATTTCCGCACAAATTGGTTTTCATTTGGGACCTACTTTGTAAACTCGATTGTTTTATTAAATCAAACGATGTATTTTCCAAACGACACTTTAGGTCGCTCAATGTAATCGCTGATTGTGGTGCTGACACCAAGCCCCTGTGAATTCCATTCCACCGCAAAATGTAATTGGGGGTGTGACAGATTGGCATCGAGCTTCAGCTTATAGAGAACTAGGTTGCATCATTGACCCTAGACTATAACTACATCATCATAGCATCTCATCATTTCATCACAGTGCATGTTCACTTTACATGCGGTTTTACGCACATTTTTCGAGTTATTCACTTTCATTTCACATCGATTGTCACATGGATGCCCTTAAATACCCATCCTATTATCTTTTCCCATACTCTAACGTGGAGAATTCTTTGTCATTCCCTATCACAATTTTTATATCACCGATTCATCACCGATAACGTCGAATGCCGAGATGAACTTTTAAATAGGCGAAGTCGCTCTCACTCCTTTGTTTCACCACTAACATGTCGAGTTACACTTTATTCACACATTAAGTCACTAAACCACTCTACATTTGAAGCACCTACAACACCTCATGACCCATCTTTTCGTAACCCATCTATCACTTCTCTTTAGAGCACTTATTATTAACATCGGATTTTGCTACGCCTCACATTTCCTCTTGTTTTGAAGAAGATATGGCAATCAAGAAAGATACAGCTTGAAATGACCCAAGCGGCTATTCGGTTAGTGAATGATAGCATTGCTAATGCTCTAAGAGTTGAAAGGAACGGTGGTCGCTGCCGCCGAGGTCGCTGATTACCGTCAGAGCCGCCAGGTTAGATGTCGCATCGGAAATGCCGAGGATCCGGAGTTAAGAAATGTTCGTATAAGGATTTCAAAAGTTGTGAGCCCACGAAATTTAGAGGTACCGAGGAGCTACAAGAATGGTTCGATGGTTTGAAAAGTTGGAGTCGGTGTTTTTGCTTTGTAATCGTCCGGATGATAGTAAGGTCAAATATGCTACAAGTACTTTACTCGATGGAGCGTTGTCATGGTGGAATTCATACGCTCAACCGATTGGTATGGAAAATGCTTCAAGCTTACGGGGAGGAATTTAAGAGCTTGGTGACTAAGAAGTTTTGTCCTCGAATGTAAATCAAAAAGTTGGAGACGGAGTTCTATGAATTGGTCACGATTGGAGTACGACATTGACACATACATTCGAGATTCCGTGAATTAGCCGCGCTATGCCCGCCGATGGTTTCGATAATGAAAAGTTGCTAGAGGCTTTATTGGAGGACTTCCCGAGGTCATTCAAGGAGATGTGACATCTTTTGATCCACAAACAATCGAGGAAGCTATTCGAGTTACTCGTGGTTGATGGCACAAGTGGTGAAGCGAGGTAAGTACACCAACACCAACCGAAACAACAACAACCCCAACAACCGCACTAACTACAACAATGACCAAAACAACAACAACAACGACGATAACCAAATCAACAACAACAAAAGAAAATGGGAAATGACCAGAAGGTTATGATAACGACAACCAAAACCGTAACACTAACCATCATCAACAATGTATAGAAGACAAGAAGTCGCCAGGTCTATGTTGTCGCACCAACAAGGGAAGAGCTTATGCAGAAACTTACCACGATGCCACCAATGCACGCTACATCATAATGGTCCATGTGGTATATGTTTTAGCTGTCACAAAGTAGGACACCTTGCTAAGGACCGTAAGGGCAAGACCATAGTTACGTGTTTTGATGTGGGGAACAAGGACACCATCGAACCAATGTCCTCAAAACCAAGGTCAACAAGTCGAAGGTGCTCATGGGAATGTATATATGTTAGAAGGAACTCGTCAAGGTATCAACGACGCGAAGACCAAGAAGTTCGGAAACTAGCACTTTAGTTCTCCTATTGTATTACGTTGTACTAAGTTTATGTCTTTCATCGTATTCAAACTTTATAACCTAAGATGTACTACTTTTGCTAAACCACTTGTTGTAATATATTCTCATCTATCGTGACTTTATTTCCTTTCGATTCGATATCATTTACGAGGATTTTAATTTTTTTACCTTAACTATCATTTTAACGACACTTCTCCATGTCTTTTCTCCTCGATGTTCATCACAATTTAACAACAATTGACCCAACACCAAACAAACATATGAGTCGATTAGTCCAAGCATTGCATAGTTACTCCTAAATTATACATAGCTCGATCACCTATGTCTAATTCAGAAGAATCATGCAATGAAGGGAGTAGTAGTCTTATATGAGTAAGCAATTCGTAATCGAGCCAAATTTTCAAAAGATTTTCTTCAAAACCACTTGTTTCAGCTTTGATCCGCGCGACGCTTCTTGTTTGATGAGTTGCAAAGATCGAGCTAGAAACAAGTTGTTACTTAAACCGATTTAGCCTAATCTCATGATGTTCTTGTTTGATGAGTTGTGAGATTAAGTAAAATCGGTTACCAAAAGTCTTTGAGGGTTTTGCTCGGGAATGGGAAAGTTTGCTACATCAAACCCTAAACCCGTTAGACCTAATAACGATTGAATTGTGGACTGAATTCCTTTTGATGGGCGAATGTGACAACCCGTACTTTCGTGTCATTTCTAGACACGATTCATGTTTCATTATTTCAACATTTATAGTAAACTTGGTTTACTTGTTTCAAATTCAGAACCTTGGAGGTTTAGCGCTAATTCATGATCATGTCATCACGCACATTTCATATGGACTATTATTAGTCTACATTTCATGGACATCATGTGCATCTCATTAGTACATTCACGACATTTCATTTCACCTTCAACGCAGAACTTTTATATTTAATAATCTTTATCGTGAGTTATAATTTTAAATATTTAACCGTTACTTTCAAAAATGATCCCGAGGTATTTTTAAACTTACTTTTAGTTCATAAAACTATATTTTAGTTTTTCTAGTATTTCAAATTTATTTGGTATTTTAATCGTTAACGCTTAATTATTACGCTCGTTTTTCTTAAAAATTGTACGATAATTATTTTATCACCCGAATTTCACAAGGAAAGTATTTTTACAATTTTTATTATATCATTACATTCTATTTTGACCTAATAAAAACTTACTTGTACCAAAACTTTCCAAATTCCTTTACTTGTACAAATTACTTACATTTTACTTACACTTTCTTTACAAATATTATACAAGTATATTTATATACACATTTTAGAAAAAAAAAAATATCATTGAGGAACAACATCCCCCCAAAACCGGTCACAAGGGGGGGGAAACATTTATTAGAGTTGGTAAATTATTTTTCTTTGATTGTACAAATATATACTCCATGTTACTCATTCACTTCACCTCATTTTCATTCCAATCATTCACATAGTTAGAAAATCTTTTCTCCTTCTTCCTCATCACAAGAACCGGTTCCATCATAGAGCTCAAAGGGGATCAAGATTTTTTTATCAAGTTCAAGTGTTAACAACCTAGATCATATCCTTTTCATGGTTTTGAAATAAAAACCAAGGATATTTAAGTTATCCTTGTTACCTACACCTCATCACTTGCACTAGTAAGCATATTCTCATCATTTTTATGTTTCCTCTTCATTTTCATGAGTTCCTTATCATTTTTGGAGCTTATATGCATGTTATGTGATTTATACCATTTATTTCAAGATTTTAGAAGTTATATATATTTATTGGTCATCCTATAATTATTCCCAAGTTATTCTTTGGTCTTGATGGTGATTAGGAACCCATGACACCCTAAGAAGGTGTATGGTAGGATTAGATTAGTTGTGGAGTTGATTTGAAGGGATTAGAATAGGTTTTGTCCGAGAAAACTATTTTCGTAAACTATATTTTTCGTTCTGTCCTTAATCCGAATTTCTGGAAAAACCAACTGATGGTACGACATTTTAGCCTTGATATTTAGAAAATATACTTAAAAACGAATGCGGCCTTTTGAACGGACAAAACGGAGTTATAACGGCCGTGGTGAATTTTAAAGTTTGACGACTAAACGATATTTTCTGAAAATATCAGCTTGCTGTTTTACATATTTCGGTCAAAACGAGCCTTAAGCTTCACAAATTATTTCGACTTCTCAAAAATATATTAGTTTACTTCGATACGAGCTAAGGACATATTTTACGTGAAAACGGATTTAAAACGACAAATGTATGCACGTTTTATAAAGTTGCCGAAATATTATTTTCAAAACTATATTATTTTTACGTTACAAGTATTTCATTAGCTATATCGTCCATGTTTGCGCAGCTTTTAACCATGATGCAAAACTTTTATAACAAAGTGTCTTCTAGTAAAATCAAGTTCATCGGCCATATTTTCAAAACAAAAAGCCGTTTGTCAAGCGGAGTTATGGTGAATTATTTACGGATGTTCAAACATTGGTCAAACTCATTTTCTCGCACACAATTAACAAAACCACCATCTTTAGCCTTTGATATCTTTATGATCGAGACCTTTGACGAAAACTCCTGAACCGAAACTTTTAGATATCGATACAAACTTTCCAAAACTGCCGAGTTCGTCCTCTAACGATCGACGCACACCGTTTTACGGCTAGTTTTCCAAAGCCATTTTTGTTAATTTCATGAAAATTCCGACGACATTGTTTTGCGACGAAAAGTGGCAATTTCACCAAAAATCATTATAAAACCATTATAGGATGACATTTTGACGTAAAAACATGTAAAGTCATTTTTGAAGGGTCAAGACGTCAAAAGAGTATTTTTCGTCGACGAGTAATATTTTCAAAACTCGTAAATGGTATGAATAACATACGAAGTGCATGCATAGCATTACATTGCAACTCATGACATATCATATCATTCGTCATAGTTCATGGATAACGATCTCATTATACCTCAAATGTACTCACTCTTGTCATCTCGCCGCTTACCAAGTGAGTTTCAGAGCCCCTACTTTTACTTGTTTTCATAAGCTGCTTGGGGAGATACATGCTCAAACTGCTTTCATTTGCGTTCATAAGTACTTTAAATTTATCATGAGTACCATTGTTTCTAAATCAAAGGTCATACTATATAAATTGTTCTTGTGTATGCTAAGGTACTACGTCAGATAACGCTCTAAATCACTTGACTACCGATATACATTGAGTTAGGTGCTATTGATTATGTGCTATGGTCCTATTGATTAAGTGCTATTGTTCTATGTCGTGTTAGGTACTAGTGTGAATTCATTTGACATCATATGTTTGGAACATAAACTTTACACACTTTGGCAAAGGGTTGTGAACACAAAGTTGCAAGTTTTGTATGGGCGGACTTGGAACGAGTGGATTTACAATGCCTTTGCTACATAAACGATTTTGAAAGTCTTTACATTTCAACGATTTACAATGCCTTTATGGCATAAACGATTTTGAAAGGCTTTACATTTCAAAACAAACTCTATGAACTCACTCAACCTTTGTGTTGACACTTTTAGCATGTTTTAATCTCGTATCTAAGGCATTCACTTCATGGCACGCATTGGGACACATCATGGAGTCGTGATGACGACGCTGTCTCACTTGGGTTTTACTTACTTTAAAACATCGTTTGTATTGTATCAAACTTATTTCCGCACAAATTGGTTTTCATTTGGGACCTACTTTGTAAACTCGATTGTTTTATTAAATCAAACGATGTATTTTCCAAACGACACTTTAGGTCGCTCAATGTAATCGTGATTGTGGTGCTATGACAATAAGCCCCTGTGAATTCCATTCCACCGCAAAACAGTAATTTGGGGTGTGACAATGGAGGTTTGATCTAGTCTCAAGCCTATGGTAATCTATGTACTAGTACCCGGTTAATGAGTGTTTATCTTCCATTTCCAACTTGTTATATTTCATATACACCGAGAGATGTGAGTATCCAAACACCCATGTGAGGTGCTAGTATGTAATTTCCGTGCTTGTTATGACTTTTCTTGGGGCTTATATGTGTTGTGAACTGTTCTAAACTAATGCTTCATGACCTCTAACTTATAAATTGATTGGCTAAAAGCACATTTGCTTGAGGATAAGCAAATACCAAGTGTAGGGATATTTGATAAGGTTTTAAATTGTACCTTTTTTAGGGGTCGTTTAAGCCCTTATTTGATCACTTTTGTATCCGTTATTACTTAATATCGTTCCTTTTCACTTTTTAGGTATTTGATAACGCTACACGCGTCGTTCGGGGTCAAAGGAACTTCCTTTTCTTCGAGCAAGTTTTATAACACCCTAGGCAGTGAACCTAATCGTTGTAGTGTAGTATTACGGTAAGCCACGGGTATTGATATCGTTCTCTAGGGGAATAGTGTCGTTAGGCTGAAGTGTATGTCAATTTAAGTCTAAAGGTGAGGGATGATTATTTTTTTATCTTTTTTATGTTTTTTAGGAAATGGAGAGGTACGAATCTCGGGGTTTGGATTTGGGGGTTGGTATTTCTACCGATTACTCTACTTATCTAATTAACTAAGCTAAGGATAGTCTATGTATATTTATTGTGTGCTCGTATGATAGTTTAAAGATGTGTTTACTTAGGTTTTACTACTCCTTAATTATCTCCTATTGGTGGTTGAATTGTCACGTCCTTATTCTTAGTTGCGTTGTGTGTCTAAGGTTGTAGGGTATGCGTTTCTCCCTAACTCTTTGAACTTACCAAAGGGTCTCGTCTACAAAATCCACTAGGGATAATAATCTCTTACTCTAAGGCACTCTTTGGATGGTTTAGCTTACAACTACTCAAGGAGTTATATTCTAAGGTTCACAAAGATTTAATCAAGCATTAAGTACACAACGAATGACCTATCGCATTACTAGATCATTAATCAATTAAGATAAGAGACAACCAATCAATATTCAATAATTAAGTTTCATATTCCCTAAGCAAACACACAAGTAAATTAGCCGGACATGGAGAACATGCAAGCATACACACAAATAATCAAAGACATAATTGTATTAATGAAGTAAAACACTTATCTTGGTGTAAGATAGGGTTTGGAACCCTAAAATACTGTACAAGACAAACCTTGGTTCGGTTTAGGTTTTTACCCAAAAGACTACACACAAATCTTGAAAAATTCAGATTCTATATAAAGATTACATCTGCGACGGCGTCCACCTTATGTTTTGTGACGCCGTGTCGCGCCGCCATTAGGGTTTCATCTTGGCCACGTTAGACTTGCGACGGCGTCACCTTGTGCTTGTGACGCCATCCTCTTCGACTTCGACGCAGCCCGATTGCATCTAGGCCGTCTGAGTTGCGACGGCCTACTCTTTATAACTTGACGTCGTCACTTGAAAATTGGAGTTTTGGCTTCGTCCGTCACAAAATCCTCCGACGGCGTCACAGATAAAACTGTGGACGCCACCTTATGTTTTCAAGACTTTGAGTGTCTCGATTCGACTTTGGCCATTTTCAGATATTCGCGCCTTTTCGTCCAAATAAGTGCCATTCCAGATTTTGCCTTCAAGAGACCTAAAAGTGAAAAGGAACGATATTAAGCAATAACGGATACAAAGTGATCAAATAAGGGCTTAAACGACCCTCAAAAGGTACCTTTAAAACCTTATCAAATATCCTACACTTGGTATTTGCTTGTCCTCAAGCAAATGTGCTTTTAGCCAATTAATTTATAAGTTGGGGTCATGAAGCATTGGTTTAAAACAGTCCACAACACATATAAGCCCGCAAAAGTCATAACAAGCACGAAAATTATATACTAGCACCTCACATGGGGTGTTTGGATACTCACATCTCTCTCGGGTGTATATGAAATATAACAAATTGGAAATGGAAGATAAACACTCATTAACCGGTCCTAGTACGTAGATTACCCATAGGCTTGAGAATAGATCAAACCTCCATCGCTTTGGCGTAAGCACCTAGGAAAGACTATCAAAGAGGTCTTTAAAGGGTTGTAATGCTAGGCTTACGGTAGGGAAACAAAGGGTTTGGTGGGATAGGCTATTTAGTGGTGGCAAGTCAAAAATCTCTTATGTTACAAGCATACGAAGAATGGTGTTGCTAAGCCAAGACTCGACACTCTAAACTCTAGATAACTGAAACAAACAAACATAAATTTAAAGGATAGATGTAAGATGGTAGCCTGTTTTTTTTTTTTTTTTTTTTTTAATCACTTTACTCTACTATCCTCTATGGTAACATCAAAATGATAGGGATTTAAAGGCACATCCCTACACTAGAGTTTTTATTACTCTAACACTAATTTCACCCAATTGAAAAGATCAAAACACTTGGGGTATGTTATTACGCAAATGAGGAATTTAACGCTCCTTCTATTCATTTTATAAACTTTAACTTTTTCCCATGAGTCCCAATCGTCCCAAAATCAGACAAAGGATATGACTCGACTTAGCAACTCATGCAAGCAACCATAATTGAACTAAGGGTTTAGGGTGATAACAATAATGCACTAAAAGTGAGTGCATACGTGGTAGGCTAAGGCGATTTAGGTGTATATTTGGGGTGGGGTGTAAACAATGCTCTTCATTGATATTCGAAAACCGAAACATCACGAGAACCGCGAAAAGGATAGGCTCGGAGGGTTAACTAGGGGTATGGTGTACTAAAGATGAGTACAACGCAAAAGGTGTGGGGAATTACTCAACCGATGTGGAAGAAGTAATTATATTACGGGTATCAAACAAGGGTTATCCTAATGCCTCTTATCATTTAGTTATTCCTAACTACACAAGTGTAGTCTTACTAGCGATCTCGGGATGCATCACAAAACAAGTTCTAGAATCTAATTTACT
This sequence comes from Chrysanthemum lavandulifolium, assembly GCA_022545495.1. Lineage (NCBI taxonomy): Eukaryota > Viridiplantae > Streptophyta > Magnoliopsida > Asterales > Asteraceae > Chrysanthemum > Chrysanthemum lavandulifolium. The sequence continues at coordinate 211,876,409 of CM040241.1, forward strand.
ACCGGTTCACACTCTAAGCATTAAAGATGAATGCTTTTAATTCCTACTAATCTAAGGGCGATCCTCACATTTTGGGTGGAATTTAGGTGGTAAAGGGTTTTTGTGCTAGTCATGCAACTTCCTATCCGTGAGACGCTTTTGTTAAGACTAATGGCCCACTCCTATATGTCATAAAAAATTTTAAATTTGGTGCCAAAATTACCCTAACCGACATTTTCTCATGGTTTATTACACAAATACAATTGGACAAAGCAAATATTCAAGGATAAGCATAGTTTTAAAGTTCTCGCTTTATTTTCCTCCTACACTTAAACCGAACATTGTCCCAATGTTCCACTAAAGTATCAAAGTTATGATAATGGAAGGTAATTAAAACGAAAGAAACTAGTACTCCCTCGATTAGCTCGGAGAACTGTGTGTGAAGTAGTGTTAAACCTTTTCAAGAAGAATTTATGCGTGAAAAGCTCCTTCCAATCTTATGTAACTTCTTCTTGATAAAATAAACCCGCACACTTGAAGAAAACAAACGAAACCTTCGCGTAAAATCGGTAATAATAATATATATAAGACTCTATTTAAACTAGGATATAATGCTTGTGGAATGGATGTTTATGCACTTCGGAAAATTAAGACCGAAAATTCCAAAATTTATAAGTAGCTCGTAAAACGAGAAAAAGTAACTGTTGTTTTACTCCTTCCGGCGACGTCACAGTTGCGATCTCTGACATTTGTCAAGTTATCCTCGACAAAATCGGTCTCACATTTTCTAGAAAAATTCGGAAAATTACATCTTTAGAATCTGGAAAAATTTCTCGCAAAACACCCATTATGACTCGATACAAGCATTTGACTCGAACAAACACACATGTATATCTTTTAAATAATTGTAATTCCTATGTTCACGCTTTCTTTGAAAACGTGTGTAATCCTCCCTACGCTTATCCCTTATGTAAAATACCTTTATATGTAATTAAGACGAGGTTAAAGACAAAATAAAGCATTTTTACAAATTCAAACATGAGACTAAACAATTAATAAAAGATATACGACACACAAATGAAAATGAAAAACAAATACACATGGGTTGCCTCCCAAGAAGCGCTTGTTTTTGTTCGAGTCACGAGCCTGACTCTACCTTTATTTAACGGATAAAGGGGAGGTTTTCCCTACACTTAAGTTTAAGTGCGGGTGATAGTAGCGATACACACCCTTAGGGTGGAAATTTGCTACGTGAGGAGAGGGTGATGGGTGATTTATGTGCTCAAAGGAGTGTGCTCCATTCATTATAACCTTACCTAATTCAATTGGTGTAGTAGGTGAATCGAATCTCTTTCTTAAAAATGGATCGTCTTCTATCAACTTTAAAAGATTCTTAGTTAAGGATCCATCTTGACCTATTAAACCCGGTTTAAACCCATAATGTTTCTTGTTATCAACCATGAATGGATGATATAAGTGTGTAAGGTCATGGGTTACTCCTATATTAGCTTCCACTCTACATGGCCTAGAGTCTACCACCTTTATCAAGCAACTACCTGGACTATCTATTTTGATGGGTGGATTGGGGCCTAATTCAATTCCAAGATTCACATCTAAAGGATAGGTAAGGTTTTTGGTTGAGGCTCTGTTCATCAAAATTAGGAACTTCCTAGGACTAAGAGAGGTCATGACAACAAGCATCTAAACCTACATTCTCTAGTGGCGTTTGGTCCAAAGGTTCTCTATCAATCGAGCTCCTATAGTCTCTTCTACTTCTTCCGGTAAGTTATAGGTGATGTGTGTTCCTCAAGTGATGGTAGGGCTTGTGGGCTTGGAGTTTCCACCTTTTTCTCCATTATATCTAGATCTCCTAAATGTTTGAAATCTATCCCACACATGCAACTAGGTATTTTAGCTTCAACCATCTCACAATCTTGTTTGGGTTTAGGTTTCATGTTCTTAAAACTAGGTCTTTTATCATGATGCCTAAGGTTAGATAAATCCTTCTTATCCATTTCCTCAAGTTGTAACAACTGAAGGTTTATGCATAGGAGGCTTTTCTGAAAAATTCTAAAGATGGTGTCACTAAAATGAGTTGATCTTGACAACGATCGTTGAATAGAAGCCACACAAACACAAAATATATCAAATCCATCCAATCTTCCACCCTTCTTCTTTTGGATATCTTTAAGATCACTCACAAATTTATCAGAACAATGAAAACAAACCCGACTTGCGAAATTCAATTGTTCCTCATTTGTTAATGATTCAAATGCAATTTCACTTGCCATAGCGACAAATGAAAGGGGTTTTACGAACACAAACACAAAGAAGGTGGATAGACTACAAGGAATCTAATAAAAAGAAAAAAAATCTCACTTGATAGGAATCTTGTGAGTAGACCTAAACGAGATATAAATCAAGCCTAAACAATAACTATTCCCGCCAACAAGCCAAAAACTTGATAACGCTACACGCGTCGTTCGGGGTCAAAGGAACTTCCTTTTCTTCGAGCAAGTTTTATAACACCCTAGGAAGTGAACCTAATCGTTGTAGTGTAGTATTAGGGTGTTACGGTATTGATATCGCTCTCTAGGGAATAGTGTCGTTAGGTGAAGTGTATGTCGATTTAAGTCTAAAGGTGAGGATGATTATTTTTTATCTTTTTATGTTTTTAGAAATGGAGAGGCTGAATCTCGGGTTTGGATTGGGGTTGGTATTTCTGTCGATTACTCTACTTATCTAATTAACTAAGCTAAGGATAGTCTATGTATATTTATTGTGTGCTCGTATGATAGTTTAAAGATGTGTTTACTTAGGTTTTACTACTCTTAATTATCTCCTATTGGTGGTTGAATTGTCGCGTCCTTATTCTTAGTTGCGTTGTGTGTCTAAGGTTGTAGGGTATGCGCTTCTCCCAACTCCTTGAACTTACCAAAGGGTCTCGCCTACAAAACCCACTAAGGATAATAAACTTACTCTAAGGTACTCTTTGGATGGTTTAGCTTACAACCACCGCGAGTTATATTCTAAGGTTCACAAAGATTTAATCAAGCATTAAGTACACAACGAATGACCTATCGCATTACTAGATCATTAATCAACTAAGATAAGAGACAACCAATCAATATTCAATAATTAAGTTTCATATTCCTAAGCAAACACACAACTAAATTAGCCGGACATGGAGAACATGCAAGCATAAACACAAATAATCAAATACATAATTGTATTAATGAAATAAAACACTTATCTTGGTGTAAGATAGGGTTTGGAACCCTAAAATCTCGTACAGACAGCCTTGGTTCGGTTTAGGTTTTACCCAAAAGACTACACAAAAATATCGAAAAATTGGATTCTATATATAAGATTACATCTGCGACGTCGCCACCTTATGTTTTGTGACGCCGTGGTGTCGCGTCATTAGGGTTTCGTCTTGGCCACGTTAGACTTGCGACGGCGTCACCTTGTGCTTGACGCCGCCCTTCACCGACGACGTCCGATTGCATCTAGGCCGTCGAGTTGCGACGCCTACCTTTTATAACTTGACGTTGTCACTGAAAATAGGAGTTTTGGCTTCGTCCCGTCACAAAATCCTCCGACGCCGCGCGAGAAGCCGTGACGCCGTCACCCATGTTTTCAAGACTTTGAGTGTCTCGATTCGACTTTGGTCATTTTATTCAGATATTCTCGCCTTTTCGTCCAAATAAGTGCCATTCCAAAGATTTTGCCTTCAAGAGACCTAAAAGTGAAAAGGAACGATATTAAGCAATAACGGATACAAAAGTGATCAAATAAGGGCTTAAACGACCCTCAAAATGTACCTTTAAAACCTCATCAAGATCTTAAAGGCAAAATTGAATGACACTTATTCGGACGAAAAGCGCGGATATACGAAGAAAATGGCCAAAGTCAAGAATCGAGACACTCAGTCAGCTGGAATCAAGGTGACGCGTCAGCACAACTAGCGACGCCGCCGGACAAATTTTGTGATGAATCAAGAGCCAAATTGCTCATTTACAAGTGACGGCTTCATGTTTTAAAAGAGTAGGCGCCGCAACTCGCATCGCCTAGATTTGATTCAGACGACGCCGAGATCGAAGGGACGGCGTTATGCATAAGGTGACGACGTCGCAAGACTAACGCGCCAAGACGAAACCCTAATATCGGCGACCCGACGGCCTCACAAATTAAAGGGTGACGCCGCCGCATGTGTAATCTTATATATAGAATCCAAATTTTTAGTTTTCAAGTGTAGTCTTTGGAGTAAAACCTAAACCGAACCAAGGTCAGTTTTGTACAAGATTTTAGGTTCCATACCCTATCTTACATCAAGATAAGTGTTTTACTTCATTAATTCAAGTATGTCTTCAATTAATTGTGTGTATGCTTGCATGTTTCCCATGTCCGGCTAATTTACTTGTGTGTTTGCTTAGGGAATATGAAAATTAATTATTGAATATTGATTGGTTGTCTCTTATCTTAATTGTGATTGACCTAGTATTGCGATTGGTCATTCGTTGTGTTTGTAATGCTTGAATAATCTTTGATGAACCTTAGTTTATAATCGCCTAGAGTAATTGTAGGCTAGTCATTCAAAGAATACCTTAGAGTTAAAGTTTATAAATCCTAGAGATTTTGTAGTCATTAACCTTGGGTAGCTTCAAAGAGTTGGGATAAACGCATACCCTACGACCCTTAGAGACACAACGCAATTAAGAATAAGGACGTGACAATTCAACCATCAATAGGAGATAATTATGAGTAATAAAACCTAAGTAAACACACCTTTAAATCATCATACGAGCACACAATAATTAGACATAGACTACCCACTAGATTAAATAATTAGATAAGAGAGTAATCGTGAGAAATACCAAAACCCCAAATCCAAACCCCGAGATTCGTGACCTTCCATTTCCTACAAAACATAAAAGATACAAAATAATCTTCTCAACCCCTACCTTAGCGTAGTAACTTCTCACTAGCATTCCTATTCCCCAGAGAACGATATCAATTCCCGTGGCTTACCCTAATACTACACTACAACGATTAGGTTCACTGCCTAGGGTGTTGAAAAACTTGCTCGACGAAAAGGAAGTTCCTTTGACCCCGAACGACGCGTGTAGCGTTATCAACACTTCAATTAGACATAAGACTACCCGTAGTAATAGATAATTAGATAAATCAAATAAGTAGAAGTAATCGGTAGAAGTACCACCCCCTAGCCAATTGCCCCGAGATTTTACCTTAGCTTTCTAAAAAACCAATAAAAAGATTAAAAAAAAAAAAGAATCATCCTCAACCCCACCTTCTCGTAATATATTTCTTACTAGCATTCCTATTTCCCTAGAGAACGATATAAATCCCCGAGGCTTACTCAATACTACACTACAACGATTAGGTTCACTGCCTAGGTGGTTGAAGAACTTGCTCGAAGAAAAGGAAGTTCCTTTGACCCCGAACGCGCTTCGTACGCGCATCAGTAAGGCTAACGGTTTACTCTTTCTTGTGCAGGGATTCAATCAACTACTTGGATTAGTACAAGATTAGCCCAGCCCAACAAGCATCATTGACACCCATTATAACCCGTCACACTTTTTGTACTAACAATTTCCAAAAAACTAGTCTACGAATTACCAATATTGGGAATGTGAATATAAGTTTTTAGCTTAGAACACACTTGCATGGAAAACACTTATTCAAAAGATGTGCATGAGAATCTTGGACCATGTGGAAAACTAGAAGGGGGGGTTGAATAGTTTTGCCAATTAAAACTTCCTTTTTAAAACATTTAGATCAACTTATGTCAATCTATTTAGATGTGTATGTTGGACGTTGATAAATAGATATATAAAAGTGTAATGAAAGATAAAGAGTAAGAAGCACATAACCACGACACGAGTATTTATAGTGGTTCGGCTACAAGGATACCTTCCTTGCCCTACTCCACTCCCCGAGTCACCTACTCGAGAGTTCGTAATCACTACACGACACTAACTCCTTATAGCTGAGAAGCCTTCACAACGTTGCCTACTCTTTTTCCGATACTAGGCTAACCACCGGGTTCTTTCACCAAGGTGAACCACACCTACCACAACGTCGCCTACCCTTTATCCGGTACTAGGCTAAGTACCGAGTTCCATTACAACGGAGGAACTACTACCCAACACTACACAACACCTAATCCCAAAGGAGACCCACTCCATATTACAACACCATCAAGGATATCAACATCCTTGGAAACAAACTATCACTATTTGTATAACGATGCACCTCATCGATTATACGACCTTGGCATTCTTCACTAATGCCTTCGTCTTGACACCTTTAGCATTCTTCACTAATTCTTTTGAAACGGACGTTAAGCACCTTTCACTAATGCTTTCGTCTTGACTCTTTCGGTATCCTTCACTAATGCCTTCGACACAACACTTCTATGGAGGAAGAAAGAACTATCAACAAGAGAACCTCAGTAGTCTTGATGATGACGAAGCATGGCAACTCATGGACTTGAGCTTGCTCGACTTCAAGAAGTGGTGATCTCGCCTTTAAGAGGAACCTAGAGAATCACACAAAAACAAAAAAACAAACTACATAGAAAGATCCCTTAGGATCAATGGTTAGAGAGTTACAATACTTGGGGAAATTATGAGTGAGAGTGGCTACCCAAAAGGAAGAAATGGCTCACTATTTATGGAGGAGAAACAACTACTGTTCCACGGATCCCACGGATCCCACCCTCAAGGGATCCGTCTAGTGTAATGTTAGAGATCCGTGGGACGCTCCTCTTTGCCCATGGGTATTTTGGTTATAGGTCATGGGTCATGGATTATGGGTTGATCCATGGTTATTTCATTAGATACAATGTACCAAATAGATGCAATGCATCTAGTCAAATGGGTATGGGTCAATACCATGGGTTGTAGTTTTTGCCCATTTATAATACATACTAGTTATGTATATATTTCCCCAATATGTAAACACTAGTTGTTGTACATATGTATTACTAAATCAAAAAATCACTTATACTTGTTGATTGATGCCAAACCGTCAAGTTTTGTCACACAAGCTGACCACTTGTGAATGGTCAACCGTAACAAACTTCAAACAGTCTGGAACCAAATGCAATGAAGATCAGGAGAGTTTAGTGTTTCCCCGGGTCGTTAAGTCCCAACGAGGTGTGAACACTGTAATACAACGAATTTGTGATCGGGTGAATATTGAACAGGAAAAGGGTGATGATTGATTAAACTAAGGAAATAAAATCTAATCAAGACTTTGAAGTCATTTTAATTCTATATTTAAAATCGATTAAAACGCGAAAAAAAACGGGAACTCACCGAGCCCTGAAAGTGAAAAATATGCAATTTAAGTCCTACGAGTGCAAAAACAATTTTCCTACATTCTAAATGACTAAAAATAATTTTAAGAAAAAGCCGGGTATTTTTTTGACTTTTAAAATAATTACTACTAATTTAAAACTATTTTAATCTAATTAATTAATTAAAAATACTAAAAGTTTTTATAAAATTTTGATAAAATCACAATAAATCCTTTGAACTATACCGATTTTAGGAAAATAAAAGGCGGTATTGCTTAAGGAAATAAGCGCTTAAAAGGCATCTAAATGAATAAGCTAAACCGGGCAATGGTCTTTAAATAAAAATGAGGAGAACAATGACAAGCAACAACGGTAGTGCGATGGAAAGGTTGTTGTGTGTGGGGCTTTGAGATGCTACCGTCCAGGTTCGAATCCAACAGTGACCATTTTTGAAAACTTATTTATTTATTTTTTCTTTTGGGAACCGATTTAAGGACCACCGGAGATTTATTTACCGAAAATAAAACTTACAAAACTTAAAATGAAGTCATAATGACAAAAAGAAATTAAACTCGAAAAGAATCCTAAAGGGTTTGTTTGGGATAAGTAACATAAGCTAAACCAAAACATAAGGGAATTTATTTTAATGAAGTGAACAACAAAAAAAACAATGGGACCTGTTTGGGACAATGGTTACCAAAGGTTGTACCAAGTATAAAAGCTACAAAAAAGGCTACAACTTAAACTAATCAAATACTAATTTATAAGGCCTAAATGGAATCTAATAAGCAATACTTAAGCACATAAAAGCTAACAAACTAACTAAGGAGGGTCATTTGGTTGTCAGAATTGATCAATAAACAATGACTAAAAGCGCCCCACAATGGGCCTTTTTTAACTTAAAATAAGCAAACAAACAAGCTCTAAAGTTCACAATAAGCTAACACATATAAATGGCAGCTAAAAGGTACCTACAAGCTAAAGGGCACCACTTATTATTTATTTTATTTTTTACTCTTTCTTCTTAAACTCGATTGCAAGATCCAAAACCAAAACTTTTGTGAAATATATTTTTTTTGAAAATCTTCTATAATAAGTCGGAACCACACCGAACTAACTAAATTCAACTCATAGTAACTCTAATTTAACATTTACTAACAAAAATTTACTACTAAAATGCATAAAGATAACATCCAAGATACAAATGAGAACAAGTATGACTTACAAAAGGTCCTGAAAGTCACTGTAACAAATGGGTAAAACAGAACACCTATGGCTCCCATGAGCTCTAAACCAACGAACCTATCCAAGCCTTTTCTTGCCTCCCGATGCTACTTTGACTTTGGTTGATCATGAGTTGATTGCTGTTGAACGAGATTAATGCTGAATGACACCCTTTTGAGTCCCAAAATGGGTCAAAAGTGATTTTGACCCACACCATATGCTATTCCAACACTCCCTTTAGGTAGAAAATGGCAAAGTAATGATTTTGAGACTTGGAAACTGTTGAGAACTTGAGAATACAAAAAAACTACCTTACAACTTCAACAAAAACTCGTATGAGTTTATAAAAGTTTATCTAAACAAAGAAACACAAAATGGCCATTTAAATTAAAAGCTTAGCAAATTTGAGAACATGAAAGTTTCATTAATCAAGAAAATACAATACCGAGAATTTTAAACTTAAAAGACATTAAAATTAATTAACATTGCGAAAAAATAAAGGAGGACTAGAACATCCAAATTCTAGACTATAACTAAAAACTAAATAAAACTAACTACTCACTACTCCCTTTTAGCCTTCTCTCTCTTCAATTTATATGCAAAGTGCTCTTTCTCTCTCCTCGATCATTTCCCACCAAAATACCGACCTTTGGATGCTTGGAATTGATGTTCGCTGATGAGAATTTTATGGAAAACAATTTAACAACTGGGAGGGATTGAGTGCAAGGAGGGGAAGGTTTAATGGGTTTTGGACATGAGTGAGGTGGAGTGTTTGGAGGAGGTTGGTGTGTGGCGGGGTGAGGGTGGACCGGTTTTGCAAAAGTGGTCGGGGAAGAGTGGGCGGAAAAGGGTAATTATTCGACGGGTTTGGTTGGGTGTGGTAACGGTCGGATTGGGATTGGACCGGGTTGGGTTTTATTATTGGACCATGGGCTTGGGATAGTTTGGGATCCGGTTTGGATTTAGGATTAGTTATTGAACCCATTTAATATTTAGGGACTAAACATGCCAAACCGAATTTCAAGGACCAATAATGAACATTCAAATTATACTCCAAGGGTTAAACTTGACCATTTCCAATAATCCAAGGACCAAACTTGCAAATCTCTAATATTCCAAGGACCAACTGCTATTTTGAAACTCAAAGGACTAAACTTGTAATTTTCCAAAATTTTATCAAAAGGACCAATTTTGACAAGTTTGAATTACCAAAGGACTAAAAATGTTCATTTTCCAATTTAAAATGTCAAGGGTGAATTCGCCAATCTTAGAAATTACAGGACTAAAGTTGCCATTTTTGAAAGTTGGGGACCAAACGCCAATTATGCAAACTTAGCTCGCTTTTCATCCGATTTAAGCATTTTGCATCCGAAACATATAAAATGCAATTTTGAGATATTTTCATTATTTTGATGCATTTCAGCGTTTTGAGTGTTTTCTAGCTCAGATTGACCAAAAATAATGAGTATTTACACACTCATCAATCCCCACACTAAACTATTGCTAGTCCCTAGCAATCTTTTGAGAAAACTTAATGGATTTGAATCTCTTTACCAAACGCCATTACTTCGGAGTAGCCAAATGTTTCGCCTCGTAAGAACCTTGGTACATCGATAACCAAATGATTTTGAGCAAATCACCGACTTCCAACGGATTTGATTTGTCTTTACCGTGGCCGCTTGCTTCGGACTAGCCAACTCTTAGATAATATATCTTTGGTGAGTCGATTACCAATTATGGTTTTCCAACCGCCTTTACCACAAGCCATAAACTTGCATGGCTAGCCAACTCTTCACTAATTAAAGATATGGTGAATAACACCATACAATTTTGGGCAAATTGCAAGCCGTCAACGGATTTGAGATATCTTTACCAAGAGCCGCTTGCTCCTCGGATTAGCCAATCCTTATGTGTGTTAGACATGGCGGATCGATAACCATATGTCGAGTAAGTGAAAACACTTACTCCAAAAATAATTTTGGCCAAAAATGGGGAATTGGGTGGTATAATTACATGATAAAATTCGTGAGAATTCCCCCACACTAGAAATGAATATTGCCCTCAATATTCAAAGTACCGGCTGTTATGCGAAACTTAGAACGAAAGAGATAACATTACTAGCTAAGTGTAGAAACACAACAATTATTCTCTTTTAATATTTATAATTTTCATTAATAATTTTTTTTTTTTTTTTTTTTTTAGATCTATATACAACATGTGGGGCATCTCCCCCACACTAAGGCGATACACACGGGTGAAAACCCATGTTTAACTACTGTTTTTTATTACCGAGTCGCTAGCTTGACTCGACCCCAAATTAATTGGTTCATGGGGAAGCAAAGTGGAAGAAACAATCTCCATCGGACTTTCATTCAAAATGTTTGTATAAACATTTGAAGCACGTGAAAGTTCCACACCGATGAGATATACATAGAACCGCTCAAAATGATAAATGAAAATGCCGGGTCAAAGATAATGTCTTCATTCCAAGGAGTGAAGAACAGAGAAGCCACGGATAGGTGAAGAAGAGAAAGAAAGTCATGATAATAATCTTGACTAACTCATCATCATCGAAGGAGAATTTATAATAGCATGAATTTCATCTTTAAGCTCAATTGGTCTAGACATATCCCGGTGTGTCTAGATCAAAGTAGAAGTTATCATACTCCCAGAGATATGATATGAGTGAGTTCAAAGGAGAACTCTTCAGAAAGAGAATCATTCACGTAATGTAAATATGTGAACTCTTGTTCCATCAGACTCTTCACTATCCTCAACTGAGTATCAAAGAGTGGATTCTCGAATTAAAGTGAATCAGTCGAATTCAAATAGAGGATTAGTGAGTAGTTTTGAACTCTTCAGAACAAAGTGATCAACATTCTCTATTGACCGTTAGGGTAAGAAGTGAGTGAACGATCATTATAAAGGAGACTTTCAATTTCTCCTAGGTCGGCTTCAAATCAAAGATATCATCATCACTTTTGATGAAAGTGGATTGATGTGAGCGAGTTCATCGGTGAACTCCTCAAGAAGAGGATCGACCGTGGAGTGATGTCTCAACATACTCAATGTTTCCATAGGAAGCACAATCGTCGCTAAGATCGTAGAAAGTCTCAAAATGATCTTTTGAACACTCAAGAGGGAAAGAGAATCACACATATGATCGAAGTTCCCTGTGACTCTCTCGGGATTGGGACAAGGTCCTCAACACTAGACTTTATGAATTCGTCCGATTCCTTTTCGTGAACAAGGTCAAGATGCTCATCCCCATGTTTAGAGAGTTAGTGGAATATCGGTTGTGATAACAACAGATTGAGGGAGTTGAGAAGGACTAGCATACATATGTTTTACAATTTCCATTTGTTCTTCTGCTAGTAATTCCATCATAGTCTTTTCTCCCTGATTTTTCATGGAAGGAATTTCAACTGATGAACTTGAAGAACCGTTATAAAATTGTAGAATATCAAGGATATCTTCATCATCACTGTCATCAGGAATGAAACGGAATCGAGAGCTAGATTTGGCTGCTTTTTCTTTTGCAATTGATTCCCTAATAGATTTTTCAAAGGCAATTTGGGAATTTAATTTAGCAGCCCGCTCTTCGGCTAACAATTCTTCCATGGATTTGTCATTTGGATTATCTTGGGGATTTTTAGATTCCTTCAAATCTTTCACTAAATCCAAAAGATCAAGGAGAAGATTTTGAGGAAGTGGGTCAGGCTGAGGTGGTGCCTGATTCATTTGGTACTGTAGAGGTTGGTCATGATACGAAGAGTCGTAATTGTTACAAGGAAATGGATTCCTTGTTTGACAATCGAGCTAAAGTGAGGACCTCCATAATCACGCACAACAAGAAACCGATGTGGTCATGAGTTATATGTGTTGTAGTCATAATTGTTATCGTGAACCCGCTCATAGACAAGCGTGTTTCCCGATTGACAATCGAACTGGAATGTGAACCACCACAAGACTCACAACAAGAAACCGCCGAGTCTCACAAAGTGGTAGCCGATGGAGTAAATCGGTTGTGTTATGGTAGGAATAGGGATCCCGGTTATATGCAGACCCGCTTCTCGATTCCACCATGCTACAACCGGGCAATTGCCACCATTATAAGGACCACCACACCATTGACAACCAAGAGGGTGAGGATGAGACATAGAAAGAATCAAATGGTTTTAGAGGGTAAGAAATGTAGAATCAAAAGATGTGAAAGGGTAAAGATGGATATTTTTGGTATTTTGAAAACATTTTGTAAAAATAAGAAAGAAAATCTTTTGGGTTTTTGTGTTTGTTGAAAACTTGAATAAAAATGTTTTTGGTAATCGATCCGTCAAACTAATTAACTTCACGATAATTTTGGTTTTATATGAAAACAAGGAAATATGGACAAAGATGGTAAATATACAATGGGTGTATATTCAACAACACCGATGCTTCAAATTGTAGTAACGCAAAGACACCTCCCGCAGTGGCGCCAAAATTTGATTCGGTCCCAGACGGTCGTTTTGTCACACAAGTCGACCACTTGTGAATGGTCAACCGTAACAAACTTCAAACAATCGGAACCAAATGCAATGAAGATCGTGAGAGTTTAGTGTTTCCCGGTCGTTAAGTCCCAACGAGGTGAACACCGTAATACAAACGAATTTGTGATCGGGTGAATATTGAACAGAAAAGGGTGATGATTGATTAAACTAAGGAAATAAAATCTAATCAAGACTTTGAAGTCATTTTAATTCTATATTTAAAATCGATTAAAACGCTAAAAAAACGGAACTCACCGAGCCCTGAAAGTGAAAAATATGCAATTTAAGTCCCACGAGTGCAAAACAATTTTCCTACATTCTAAATGACTAAAAATAATTTTAAGAAAAAGCGGGTATTTTTTGACTTTTAAAATAATTACTACTAATTTAAAACTATTTTAATCTAATTAATTAATTAAAAATACTAAAAGTTTTTATAAAATTTTGAGAAAATCACAATAAATCCTTTGAACTATACCGATTTCAGAAAATAAAAGGCGTGTATTGCTTAAGGAAATAAGCAGTTAAAAAGGCATCTAAATGAATAAGCTAAAACTGGGCAATGGTCTTTAAATAAAAAATGAGGAGAACAATGACAAGCAACAACTGGTAGTGCAGATGGAAAGGTTGTTGCTGTGTGGGGCTTTGGAGATGCGTTGGTCCAGGGTTCGAATCCAACAGGTGACCATTTTTGAAAACTTATTTATTTATTTTTTCTTTTGGGAAACTGATTTAAGGACCAGCTGAAGATTTATTTACCGAAAATAAAACTTACAAAAACTTAAAAATGAAGCTGTTAACAGACAAAAAGAAATTAAAACTTAAAAGAATCCTAAAGGGCTGTTTGGGATAAGTAACATAAGCTAAAACAAAAACTTAAGGGGCTGTTTGCAGCAGCAGTGAACAACAAAAAAAAACAATGGGACTGTTTGGGACAGTGGTTACCAAAGGGTTGTACCAAGTATAAAAGCTACAAAAAAAAGGCTACAACTTAAACTAATCAAATACTAATTTATAAGGCCTAAAGGGAATCTAATAAGCAATACTTAAGCACATAAAAGCTAACAAACTAACTAAGGAGGGCTGTTTGGTTGCTGTAAATTGGACTGCTGAAACAGTGACCAAAACTGCCCACAATGGGCCTTTTTTTTAACTTAAAAATAAGCAAACAAACAAGCTCTAAAGTTCACAATAAGCTAACACATATAAATGGCAGGCTAAAAGGTACCTACAAGCTAAAGGGCAGCCACTTATTATTTATTTATTTATTTTTACTCTTTCTTCTTAAACTCGATTGCAAGATCAAAAACCAAAAACTTTTGTGATATATATTTTTTTTGTTGAAAATCTTCTTAATAAGCTGGAACCACAGCTGAACTAACTAAATTCAACTCATAGTAACTCTAATTTAACATTTACTAACAAAAATTTACTACTAAAATGCATAAAGATAACATCCAAGATACAAATGAGAACAAGTAGGACTTACAAAAGGTCCTGAAAGTCACTGTAACAAATGGGTAAAACATAACACCTATGGCTCCCATGAGCTCTAAACCAACGAACCTATCCAAGCCTTTTCTTGCCTCCCCCTGCTACTTTGACTTTGGTTGATCATGAGTTGATTGCTGCTGAACGAGATTAATGCTGAATGACACCCTTTTGAGTCCCAAAATGGATCAAAAAGTGATTTTTGACCCACACCATATGCTATTCCAACACTCCCTTTAGGTAGAAAAATGGCAAAGTAATGATTTTGAGACTTGGAACCGCTGAGAACTTGAGAATACAAAAAACTACCTTACAAACTTCAACAAAACTCGTATGAGTTTATAAAAGTTTATCTAAACAAAGGAAACACAAAATGGCCACATAAATTAAAAGCTTAGCAAATTTGAGAACATGAAAGTTTCATTAATCAAGAAAATACAATACCGAGAATTTTAAACTTAAAAGACATTAAAATTAATTAACATTGCAGAAAAATAAAGGAGGGACTAGAACATCCAAATTCTAGACTAAAACTAAAAACTAAATAAAAACTAACTACTCACTACTCCCTTTTAGCCTTCTCTTCTCTTCAATTTATATGCAAAAGTGCTCTTTCTCTCTCCTCTGATCATTTCCCACCAAAAATACTGACCTTTGGATGCTTGGAATTGATGTTAGCCGTTGATGAGAATTTTGGCGGGAAAACGAATTTAACAACTTGGGAAGGGATTGAGTGCAAGGAGGGGAAGGTTTAATGGGTTTTGGACATGAGTGAGTGGAGTGTTTGGAGGAGGGTTGGTGTGTGGCGTGAGGGTGGGTGGTTTTGCAGCAAAGTGGTTGGGGAAGACAGTGGGCGGAAAAGGGTAATTATTCGACGGGTTTGGTTGGGTGTGGGTAACGGGTTGGATTGGGATTGGACCGGGTTGGTTTTATTATTGGACCATGGGCTTGGGATAGTTTGGGATCCGGTTTGGATTTAGGATTAGTTATTGAACCCATTTAATATTTAGGGACTAAACATGCCAAACCGAATTTCAAGGACCAATAATGAACATTCGAAATTATACTCAAGGGTTAAACTTGACCATTTCCAATAATCCAAGGACCAAACTTGCAAATCTCTAATATTCCAAGGACCAAATGTCATTTTTGAAACTCAAAGGACTAAACTTGTAATTTTCCAAAATTTTATCAAAAGACCAATTTTGACAAGTTTGAATTACCAAAGGACTAAAATGTTCATTTTCCAATTTAAAATGTCCAGGGTGAATTTCATCAATCTTTGAAATTACAGGGACTAAAGTTGCCATTTTTGAAAGTTGGGGACCTAAACCGCCAATTATGCAAACTTAGCTCGCTTCATCCGATTTTAAGCATTTTGCATCCAAACATATAAAATGCAATTTTGAGATATTTTCATTATTTTGATGCATTTCGAGCTGCTGAGTGTTTTCAGTTCAGATTGACCAAAATGATGAGTATTTACACACTCATCAATCCCCACACTAAACTATTGCTAGTCCCTAGCAATCTTTTGAGAAAAACTTAATGGATTTGAATCTCTTTACCAAAATCCATTACTTCGAGTAGCCAAATGTTTCGCCGGTAAGAACCTTGGTACATCGATAACCAAATGATTTTGAGCAAATCACCGACTTCCAACGGATTTGATTTGTCTTTACGAAGCCGTTTATACTTCGGACTAGCCAACTCTTAGATAATATATCTTTGGTGATTCAATTACCAATTATGGTTTTCCAACCGCCTTTACCACAAGCCATAAACTTGCGGCTAGCCAACTCTTCACTAATTAAAGATATGGTGAAATGAACACCATACAATTTTGGGCAAATTGCAAGTCGTCAACGGATTTGAGATATATTTACCAAGAGTCGTTTGCTCCTGGATTAGCCAATCCTTATGTGTGTTAGACATGGCCGATCGATAACCATATGTTTGAGTAAGTGAAAACACTTACTCCAAAACAAAATTTTGGCCAAAATGGGGAATGGGTGGTATAATTACATGATAAAATTCATGAGAATTCCCCCCACACTAGAAATGAATATTGCCCTCAATATTCAAAGTACCGGCTGTTATGCCGAAACTTAGAACGTAAAAGATAACATTACTAGCTAAGTGTAGAAACACAACAATTATTCTCTTTTTTAATATTTATAATTTTCATTAATAATTTTTTTTTTTTTTTTTTTTTTAGATCTATATACAACATGTGGGGCATCTCCCACACTAAGGTGATACACGGGTGAAAACCCATGTTTAACTCTCGTTTTGATTACCGAGTCGCTAGCTTGACTCGACCGAATTAATTGGTTCATGGGAAGCAAAGTGGAAGAAACAATCTCCATCGGACTTTTATTCAAAATGTTTGTATAAACATTTGAAGCACGTGAAAGTTCCACACCGATGAGATATACATAGAACCGGCTCAAAAATGATAAATGAAAATGCCGGGGTCAAAGATAATGTCTTTATTCCCGAAGGAGTGAAGAAGAGGAGAAGCCACGGGATAGGTGAAGAAGAGAAAGAAAGTCATGATAATAATCTTGACTAACTCATCATCATCAGAAGGAGAATTTATAATAGCATGAATTTCATCTTTTAAGCTCAATTGGTCTAGACATATCCCGGGTGTGTCTAGATCAAAGTAGAAGTTATCATACTCCGGTAGAGATATGATATGAGTGAGTTCAAAGGAGAACTCTTCGTAAAGAGAATCATTCACGTAATGTAAATATGTGAACTCTTGTTCCATCAGACTCTTCACTATCCTCAATCGAGTATCAAAGAGTGGATTCTCGAATTTAAAGTGAATTCAGAGTCAATTCAAATAGAGGATTAGTGAGAGTAGTTTTGAACTCTTCAGAACAAAGTGATCAACATTCTCTATTGGATTTGTTAGGGTAAGAAGTGAGTGAACGATCATTATAAAGGAGACTTTCAATTTCTCCTAGGTCGGCTTCAAATCAAAGATATCATCATCACTTTTTGATGAAAGTGGATTGATGTGAGCGAGTTCATCGGTGAACTCCTCAAGAGAGATCGATCTGTGGGAGTGATGTCTCAACATACTCAATGTTTCCATAGGAAGCACAATCGTCGCTAAGATCGTAGAAAGTCTCAAAATGATCTTTTGAACACTCAAGAGGGAAAGAGAATCACATATGATCAAGTTCCTGTGACTCTCTCGGGATTGGGACAAGGTCCTCAACACTAGACTTTATGAATTCGTCCGATTCCTTTTCGTGAACAAAGGTCAAGATGCTCATCCCCATGTTTAGAGAGTTAGTGGAATATCGGTGTGATAACAATGATCGAGGAGTTGAGAAGGACTAGCATACATATGTTTTACAATTTCCATTTGTTCTTCTCGCTAGTAATTCCATCATAGTCTTTTCTCCCCGATTTTTCATGGAAGGAATTTCAACCGATGAACTTGAAGAACCGTTATAAAATTGTAGAATATCAAGGATATCTTCATCATCACCGTCATCGAGAATGAAACGGAATCGAGAGCTAGATTTGGCGCTTTTTCTTTTGCAATTGATTCCTAATAGATTTTTCAAAGGCAATTTGGGAATTTAATTTAGCACCCGCTTTGACTAACAATTCTTCCATGGATTTGTCATTTGGATTATCTTGGGATTTTAGATTCCTTCAAATCTTTCACTAAATCCAAAAGATCAAGGAGAAGATTTTGAGGAAGTGGGTCGGCCGAGGTGGTGCCCGATTCATTTGGTATCGTAGAGGTTGGTCATGATACGAAGAGTCGTAATTGTTACAAGGAAATGGATTCCTTGTTTGACAATCGAGCTAAAGTGAGGACCTCCAACACGCATGACAAGAAACCGATGTGGCCGTGAGTTATATGTGTTGTAGTCATAATTGTTATCGTGAACCCGCTCATAGACAAGCGTGTTTCCCGATTGACAATCAAAGCGGAATGTGAACCACCACAAGACTCACAACAAGAAACTGCCGAGTCTCACAAAGGTGGTAGCCGATGGAGTAAATCGGTTGTGTTATGGTAGGAATAGGGATCCCAGTTATAGATGCACTGCTTCCTAATTCCACCATGCTACAAGCGGGGCAATTGCCACCATTATAAGGACCACCACACCATTGACAACCAAGAGGGTGAGGATGAGACATAGAAAGAATCAAATGGTTTTAGAGGGTAAGAAATGTAGAATCAAAAGATGTGAAAGGGTAAAGATGGATATTTTGGTATTTTTGAAAAACATTTTGTAAAAATAAGAAAGAAAATCTTTTGGGTTTTGTGTTTGTTGAAAACTTGAATAAAAATGTTTTTGGTAATCGATCCGTCAAACGAATTAACTTCACGATAATTTTGGTTTTATATGAAAACAAGGAAATATGGACAAAGATGGTAAATATACAATGGGTGTATTTTCAACAACACCGATGCTTCAAATTGTAGTAACGCAAAGACACCTCCCGGCAAGAAGCGCCAAAATTTGATTCGGTCCCAGACGGTCGTTTTGTCACACAAGTCGACCACTTGTGAATGGTCAACCGTAACAAACTTCAAACAACCGAACCAAATGCAATGAAGATCGGGAGAGTTTAGTGTTTCCCGTCGTTAAGTCCCAACGAGGTGTGAACACCGTAATACAACGAATTTGTGATCGGGTGAATATTGAATGAAAAGGGTGATGATTGATTAAACGAAGGAAATAAAATCTAATCAAGACTTTGAAGTCATTTTAATTCTATATTTAAAATCGATTAAAACGCAAAAAAAACGGAACTCACCGAGCCACGAAAGTGAAAAATATGCAATTTAAGTCCTACGAGTGCAAAAACAATTTTCCTACATTCTAAATGACTAAAAATAATTTTAAGAAAAAGCCGGGTATTTTTTTGACTTTTAAAATAATTACTACTAATTTAAAACTATTTTAATCTAATTAATTAATTAAAAATACTAAAAGTTTTTATAAAATTTTGAGAAAATCACAATAAATCCTTTGAACTATACTGATTTCAGGAAAAATAAAAGGCGTGTATTGCTTAAGGAAATAAGCGCTTAAAAGGCATCTAAATGAATAAGCTAAAAGCTGGGCAATGGTCTTTAAATAAAAATGAGGAGAACAATGACAAGCAACAACCGGTAGTCTGAGATGGAAAGGTTGTTGTTGTGTGGGGCTTTGAGATGCGTTGGTCCGTGGTTCGAATCCAACAGTGACCATTTTTGAAAACTTATTTATTTATTTTTTCTTTTAGGAAACCGATTTAAGGACCAAATCAAGATTTATTTACCAAAATAAAACTTACAAAAACTTAAAAATGAAGTCATTAATGAGACAAAAAGAAATTAAAACTTAAAAGAATCCTAAAGGGTCGTGGGATAAGTAACATAAGCTAAAACAAAACTTATAATGCTTATGTGAAGAACAACAAAAAAACAATGGGACTGTTTGGGACAATGGTTACCAAAGGGTTGTACCAAGTATAAAAGCTACAAAAAAAGGCTACAACTTAAACTAATCAAATACTAATTTATAAGGCCTAAAGGAATCTAATAAGCAATACTTAAGCACATAAAAGCTAACAAACTAACTAAGGAGGGTCATTTTGGTTGTCAGAATTGATTAACTATTTGGCAGTGACCAAAAGCGCCCACAATGGGCCTTTTTAACTTAAAATAAGCAAACAAACAAGCTCTAAAGTTCACAATAAGCTAACACATATAAATGGCAAGGCTAAAGGTACCTACAAGCTAAAGGGCAGCCACTTATTATTTATTTATTTATTTTTACTCTTTCTTCTTAAACTCGATTGCAAGATCAAAAACCAAAACTTTTGTGAAATATATTTTTTGTTGAAAATCTTCTTAATAAGTCGGAACCACAAATTAACTAACTAAATTCAACTCATAGTAACTCTAATTTAACATTTACTAACAAAATTTTACTACTAAAATGCATAAAGATAACATCCAAGATACAAATGAGAACAAGTAGGACTTACAAAGGTCCCGAAAGTCATCAGAATAAATGGGTAAAACATAACACCTATGGCTCCATGAGCTCTAAACCAACGAACCTATCCAAGCCTTTTCTTGCCTCCCCTGCTACTTTGACTTTGGTTGATCATGAGTTGATTCTTCTTTGAACGAGATTAATCTTGAATGACACCTTTTGAGTCCCAAATGGGTCAAAAGTGATTTTGACCCACACCATATGCTATTCCAACACTCCCTTTAGGTAGAAAAATGGCAAAGTAATGATTTTGAGACTTGGAAACCGTTGAGAACTTGAGAATACAAAAAACTACCTTACAAACTTCAACAAAAACTCGGATGAGTTTATAAAAGTTTATCTAAACAAAGAAACACAAAATGGCCACTTAAATTAAAAGCTTAGCAAATTTGAGAACATGAAAGTTTCATTAATCAAGAAAATACAATACCGAGAATTTTAAACTTAAAAGACATTAAAATTAATTAACATTGCGAAAAAATAAAGGAGGACTAGAACATCCAAATTCAAGACTAAAACTAAAAACTAAATAAAACTAACTACTCACTACTCCCTTTTAGCCTTCTCTCTTTAATTTATATGCAAAGTGCTCTTTCTCTCCTCTCGATCATTTCCACCAAAATATCTGACCTTTGGATGCTTGGAATTGATGTTAGCCGTTGATGAGAATTTTGGCGGGAAAACGAATTTAACAACTTGGGGAAGGATTGAGTGCAAGGAGGGGGGAAGGTTTAATGGGTTTTGGACATGAGTGAGGTGGAGTGTTTGGAGGAGGGTTGGTGTGTGGCAAGGGGTGGACTGGTTTTGCAGGCAGTGGTTGGGAAGACAGTGGGCGGGAAAAGGGTAATTATTTGACCGGGTTTGGTTGGGTGTGGGTAACGGGTTGGATTGGGATTGGACCGGGTTGGGTTTTATTATTGAACCATGGGCTTGGGATAGTTTGGGATCCGGTTTGGATTTAGGATTAGTTATTGAACCCATTTAATATTTAGGGACTAAACATGCCAAACCGAATTTCAAGGACCAATAATGAACATTCTCAAATTATACTCCAAGGGTTAAACTTGACCATTTCCAATAATCCAAGGACCAAACTTGAAAATCTCTAATATTCCAAGGACCAAATCATCATTTTGAAACTCAAAGGACTAAACTTGTAATTTTCCAAAATTTTATCAAAAGGACCAATTTTGACAAGTTTGAATTTCAAAGGACTAAAATGTTCATTTTCCAATTTAAAATGTCCAGGTGGTTTCACAATCTTTGAAATTACAGTGGACTAAAGTTGCCATTTTGAAAGTTGGGGACCGAACCGCCAATTATGCAAACTTAGCTCGCTTATCATCGATTTTAAGCATTTTGCATCCGAAACATATAAAATGCAATTTTGAGATATTTTCATTATTTTGATGCATTTCTGAGCGTTTTTGAGTGTTTTGCAGTTCAGATTTGACCAAAAATGATGAGTATTTACACACTCATCACTTGTTTTAGTGTTTTATGTGAAAACGTAAGTGTGTTAGAAAACTATTGGCTCAAACTATTTACGTATTTTATTTGTTTTGTTAAAATGATTTTACGTTTGTTATCGACAAAACATTAGAAGATCGTAAAATATAAATAAACGTTTTTACGGCTTATTTGTATTAACAGACCATATTACATAACGGGCAACGTAAATCATTCAAATTCACAATAGTTGAAAAGTCCCACATTCTTAACCTGTCTTGGGTCTTGAGTCGCTCGCCCATGAGAAGCCAAGTAAGAAAAGTATGTCGTGTATACACTCTGAGAACCACACTATATGAAACCATTCAATGCGATCACCTCGACGACGAAGGGCCTTCCACACTTCATGAAGAGAAAATAGATTAAGGCTACCTTCCTCATCTTTCCACCATAATTTATTTTCCGTATCATTTAGTTAAGGGATGTTGATTGAAGCAATAATATCATATTTTTGTAGCCATTCGTATGGCCACATTCCCCCATTATCATGGACAACATCTTTTACAGTACTCATTGCATCAAAACTTGCATGATAGATAACCCTACTAGTAATTAATAAACGCACACAATGGCCCATTATCATGCCATTTATCGAACCATGCAGAAGTATTTCCCCAAATAACATGAAAGAAAAAACGTCTCATTTTTCTCCTCATTTGTAGAATCTTCGCCAATCATAGCTCCTTTATTGAAACTTCCCAAAAGTTGTGATCTTGGAGACACTACTGAGTAAATCCATCTAATCCATTTATATTGACGATTAGCTAAACTACTCCAAACATGAGAAGTCATGAGATCCAAATTCCAATATTTCAACCTCTGAATACCCAAACCACCTCATCTTTTGACAAGCACGCAACCTCTTAATTAACTTTAGCTTTTCCCATTTAAAATTCACCTTGACACCATAAGAACCCTCTCATTAATGTTAGCCGTAATGGATTGTTATAATGGGTTCAATCCCGAGTCTAGAATCTTATCTATATTACTATATATATGTACAATGTAACCGAGAATCAATCAAGGAAATCAATCATTATCATTACCATTCTACATGGTATCAGAGGGTTACGATCCTAAGAATACCTAACCCTAAACCTAAACTCTTAGCCACTGCCTCTCGACCACGTGGGTTATCACGGAGGTTCGGAAGACTCCATTTAAACCTTAACATCTCTCACTTTTCTTCTCTACAACCCTAATAACAAAGCTATGGCCACCGCCCGAGATACACCCGAACATCACCAACATCTCCACCGTGAATTACCAAATCCCAATCGAACAAACCAAGTCTCGCTTTTTCTTCTTTACCTTCGCCATGACCCATTGCCAAAGCATGCTTTTAGACAAATATTTATTTTTGTTTTGTTATTTTGATAAGCTAAATCGGTGGTTTTCTTTTAATATTGTCATCAAGTGAAATTGGATTGGTGAATATGGTTTACGCTCGATGGAATAATTGTGCCTAGCCTTTGAAATAAAATGTTTTGGAGATGATGGAAAGGAATAGTAAAGTGGATCGAATTGGCCCACTTATTTTCCCTTTCTTTTTTTCTTTTTCTAAAGTGAAGGAGTGGATAATTCTAAAGAGCGGCAGATCATGATGCTATACTGATTGGTTGTCGTGAAACATCATTCTTTTGAAAATAAAAATAATAATAATAATAATAATAATAATAATAATAATAATAATAATAATAATAATAATAATAATAATAATAATAATAATAATAATAATAATAATAATAATAATAATAATAATAATAATAATAATAATAATAATAATAATAATAATAATAATAATAATAAATAAATAAATAAATTGGCGGATCTTTATGTTTTTCTAGGAAAAACACCCGCTTGTTTGGAAGATTCTTTGGGGTTGAAGTTTTAGAACCAAATTTCGCTTTTCTTATCTTTTCTTTTGATGTTAGTGCATGAGTTTTAGTTGTAATTTTCTTTGTTTAGTTGTAAGGATATTTGGGTTATCTCGTTTGGTCGTGATATTTTGGTTTATCCTGCTTGGTAAGAAATATTTTGGGTTATCCCGCTTGGTCATGATACTTTGGTTTATCCTGTTTGATACGAATACTTTGGTTTATCCGGTTTGTTGTGGTGTTTATGTTTCTTTGGTGCTTGAAGATGTGCTCCGCCATATCGAATGTCTTCTTTAATAATTATTTATTAGTTTTTCTTTATTGTTTATTACCTTTTAGTGTCTAGTCCGAGATTTCGCGATTTCATCGCTTCGGATCATGAGGAGTGTTAGCCCCTATTGTATTGTTGTAACGGGTTCAAGCTTGAGTCTAGAATCTTCTATATTACTATATATATATATATATATATATATATATATATATATATATATATATATATATATATATATATATATATATATATATATATATATACATATACACAATATAACCGAGAATCAATCAAGGAAATCAATCATTATTGTGGAAAACTAGAAGGGGTTGAATAGTTTTACCGATTAAAACTTCGTTTTAAACTATTTAGATCGACTAATGTCAATCTATTTGTTATGCGTGTTTGTTAATGATAGATAAGCATATAAGTAAGTAATGCAAAGATAAAGAGTCAGGAAACACAAAACCACGACACGAGTATTTATAGTGGTTTGGCTACAAGGACACCTTCTTTGCCCTACTCCACTCCCCGAGTACCCCACTCGAGAGTTCGTAAGCACTACACAACACAAGCTTCTTAATGTGGCGGACAAGCCTTCACAACATCGCCTACTATTTATCCGGGTACTAGGCTAGACACCGAGTTCTTCCACTAGGTAGAACCACACCTATCACAACGTCGCCTACACTTTATCCTAAGATAAGGCTAGATACGGAGTTCCATTACAAAGGATGAAGCTTAGTGATGAGTGTGTAAATACTCATCATTTTAGTCAATCCGAATCGCAAAACGCTTAAAATGCTCGAAATGCATCAAAATACCGAAAATATTCCAAAATTGCATTTTATATGTTTCGGATGCAAAATGTTCAAAATCGATGAAAAATGAGCAAAGTTTGCATAATTGGCGCTTTCCCCCAAGTTTCAAAAGTTGTCGAAATAGTCCCCGAGCCTTAATTTCAAAAAAAATCACCAAAGGTCCTTTTATAATCATAAGTTGTCAAATTTAGTCCTTTGGTGAAAAATATCAAAAGTTTTGAGAAATTACAAAATTAGTCCTTCAAGTTTGAAATTTGGCAAAATGGCCCTGAAATTTGAAAATGGCAAGTTTGGTCCTTGTACTTTTGAGATTGTCACTTTTAGTCCTTGGAACATCTTTGCTTAATTGGCGCCTTGGCTCTTGCTTTTTCGTAAATTACACAAATAGTCCTTGTGTTATTAAAAACCTTTAACCATTTTGGACCCATGTCATAACCAGCTTGGACCTCGCCAACCCCATGCGACCCCTTGTTTTGACCCTTCCCTTTAATATTAAAACCACCAAACCGGTCAAACAAACACACCCCGCCCATCTCCTTTCCTTCTTTCCTCCCTGCTCGCCCACCATTGCAACCACCCACCTCCTTCTCACCTCACCTTGTTCCCCACCTCCACCAAACTCCAAATGCATTTAATGCCTCTCCCCATTTCACTCAATCTCTCCAATCACAAATAACCATTTTGGCGCCAAAATAGATTCAAAGGCCATGATTAATTCAAGCCATCCAATGGCTAAGAAAATTGTTGGGAATCTATCGAGAAGTGAGAAAGAGCTTGGATATAAAAGTGGAAGCATGAGAAGAAGCAAAAGGAGTCTACTAGTTTTAATTTTCTCAAAATGTCGTTTTTATCTTAAAGCTTTAGTTTAGTATAAGACTTGTAATCTTTTGTTAATTTGTATTAACTTAAAGTATTTAAGTGTATTAAAACTCATTTCAAGCATTAATATCGGTTTATGTTTACAATTCAAGTTTCAAGTCCACTGCTTCAAATTGCAACTTCAAATTCTTAAGTACAAGTGTGTAGTAGTTTATTTCAAAGCTCAAATAAGCTTGTAAGCTTATTACAGTTTCCACAAGTTTACATTTAAGTTTCCATTCATTTTGGTTCTTGGTCAATGAAAGTCAAACCGGGTCAAATTGGATTCGAAATGGACATGGGTTGGTGCAAACATGGAAATGGGTTGATTTGGAATGAGTTGGGTTGATATACTTAGGATAGAGGTTCGTGATTGTTTGAATTCGCCATAGTGGCCGGACCATTTGTAAGTCAATTCCAAGTTTTATTGCATCATCTTCATTTGCAATTATAACTAGTTCATACCTGTTGGATTAGTTGTTATTAGGTTAGGTAAGCTTAGTTTAATCATTAATGCAAGTTTGTTCTGTGTTTGGATCAATTTAACTGCTTAACAGTTGTTTAAAGTGTGTTTGGCATTGCTGCAATATCTGTGGTTAAGGGTAGTGCATTGGGTAAAACTTGTTGCTCTAAGCTTGGTATGCTCTAATACACTAACTCAAGTCATAAACTTGCACCGCAACCCACCAAAGTCAACTCATTCTTAACTGTCTTAAACTGTTTAATCGTGGGATTTTATAAAATCAAAAGCTTATTTTATGTTCAAATATCATAGATAAAGATTGTAGTAGCTTCATTTCATTCATAAACAACATTATCAGTCCTCACATTGGATTCAAAACTCAATTTAGTCAAACTTTCAAATCGCTTCAAAAGTCAAAACTTGAAAATGCCATTTGAGCCAACCGAGAGGAATTTTATAGGATTCATTTCTAGATAAAATTCAGTGAAAATTGTTGTTTTAAAACTTCTCTTGGTCTATTTTCTTGTAGCTATTTTTGTATAATTTTGCAAATTTTCTTTAAGCTCCAAATAGGCTTGTCTTTTAGGTCCTTTTGCCCTGCTCATAAGCTCGACTTAAACCGAGTTTTCTCGGATCTTTGCAAGGTTGCATGAGCTCAATAGAGCTCACTTAGGTCTGGAATTTGGTTTACAAGATCTCACCCAGGTCTAGTATAGGTTCCAAGTTATTGTTTCTAATTTCTAGCTCATTTGAGTGCTTAATTTTCGCTTAAACACGGTACCCTCTCACCGATTTTAGCTCATTAGCTCAAACAAGTCAAATCTTAGTATCTTGCATTCCAGTGTTTAAGACATGTTGTTTTTAGTTACATTTTGGTTATTATAGCATATTAGGCCTTCTGTAAACAGTTGGTGGCATTTGGTGCTTATTTGCTTATTAAAAGTGCTTATTTATAAGCACTTGACACATCAGTTTCATATTCTTGCACATAATCACCTATTTTTCCATTTTTCCTAGCTTCCTATTATAATTTTAGAGTTTTCCTGAAATTTTCAGATTTTTCCTGTACTGTTTAGTATTTTTCTTGATTTAATTCGCTTTTAGCACTTTTAATTAGCATTTAATACAAAAATTAAGAAAAGCTTCAAAAAAAATTTTCATTTTCTTAAGTTAAGATAAATATAAAATCCAAAAAATATTTTTCCATATTTTCCTTAGTTAAATTTGTATTTTTAAGTAATTTAATTAGTTTTAATAGTTTAAAATTCCTAAAAATAGAAAATATTCTTAAAAATACAAAATAGTTTTGAAAATTCTCTTTGATATTTTAGACTTTTCCAATTCATAATTTTATTTTTCTAGCTTTGTTTCACATTTTCTTGTATTTTAGGTAATTACTTAATAGTTAAAATAGTTTTAATTAATAATAATTAATTAAATAGTTGTAAAATAATTCTCTTTTCTATAAATTTTCTTTTATCATTAGGTTTGTAAAACATCATTTTGGGTTAATATTGTGTAAGTCTCACGATTTAGCGTCGATAGTTTAATTTCGTTTGTAAAACATAAAAGTAAAAACATCATTTTGCAAATAGTGATAGCGTTTATTTAATAGTTTTATCTTTTAATTTCCTTTAATTTGCATTTAAGCCGTTGTAATTTGTTGGCTTTTTCTCGTAGTTATAATCATAATCAAATACTCTTTTCCGCTCAAATTCCTCGATCACTTTACGTTTGATAATCCATTGCATAGCTCATTTGGACATAACGACCGGGAGACTCTATACTCCTCGGATCTTCATTGCATTTGTGCTTGAGCGGTTTTAAGTCGATTACGGTCCGCCATTCACAAGTGGCGTGCTTGAGTGATTTAGCTTGACCGTTTGGCACGCATCAAATTTTTGGCGCCACGGGAGTCAGGCTAATTGTCTTCCGCTTAGCGTATTAGTAGTTTGAATACTCACTCATTTGTTTATATCATCCATCTCATCTATATATATATCCATATTTTCTTATAAAAATCCAAAACCCAAAAACAAATTTAAAACGATAAAACACAAAAATATTTTCTTTTTGTTTCTATATATGTATCAAATATAAAAATACAAAAGATTCGCTGCTTTCTTTAATAATAACAACTTAAAAGATTACCACCGCAAACCAAGGCAAAGGCACTACCTAACTGGGGTGCGACCATAATAAGTTCTCGAACTAAAGATTTAAAACTTGCCTTTGTGTCCTTGTGATTGGTGTACCTTTTTTAAAGAAGCCATTCATCTTGTGATTATTGGTTAAGTTCACTATTGTTTTGCCTCGATTTTGTGTTAATTGATTTTGTTGTGATATCTACGTTTGAACCG
This sequence comes from Chrysanthemum lavandulifolium, assembly GCA_022545495.1. NCBI lineage: Eukaryota > Viridiplantae > Streptophyta > Magnoliopsida > Asterales > Asteraceae > Chrysanthemum > Chrysanthemum lavandulifolium. The sequence goes on from CM040241.1 coordinate 211,905,141, forward strand.
TAAAACCCATAAAGATTCTTCTCACCCCATTTTTATAAACGCCTTCATAATTCTCATTCTCATCTGAAAGATTTTCATAATTCCCATTTCTCTCCTTAACTCGAGATTCCTTAGAGTTAACTCTAGTGTATGCGCACCGCTCTTCTAGATCCGTGAGCCCATTTTGTGAGCTTGTCAAGATTCCAAGGAGGCGTGTTCAGACTTTCTGCTCCTTCATCGGATATGAGATCCGGATCGCTCACACTACTTCCGTTATCATGGCGGAAGAACGCCTATGTGTGAGCTTCTCCGAGCACCCATCGACGGGTATGGAGATGTTATCGTTGTACCACCCATCGTGGTGAAAATTTTGAACTCAAGACCGGTTATCAATCTTGTAACCTCAAATCAATTCTACGGTTTTGAGCGGGATGATCCTCATGCTCATATTCGATGGTTTAACAAGATTGCATCTACCATCAAGTATAAGAATGTCCCTACCGATGTCATTAAGCTTCTTCCGTCCCATTTTCTCTTGAGGGCAAGCCCGGATTGGCTTGAAAACAACCCCCGCCTATTGAGACATGGGAAGATCCGGTGAAGAAATTTGTGAATGAATTCTATCCACCTTCCAAAACCACGAGTCTAAAAATGAAATCATCAAGTTCACTCGAAGTTTGATGAACCCTTCATGAATCGTGGGATCGTTTCAAGGAATTGCTTCATAAATGTCCTCACCACGGTTTCTCCGAGTTGATGCAACTCGATACTTTCTACAATGGAGTGAGTCAATCTGATCAAGATTCTCTCAATTCCTCCGCGGAGGAAATTTCCTAAGCAAAAATGTCAAAGAAGCTTTAGCGATCATCGAAAACAAGTCTAAAGTCCGCGACCGCACGAAGCAAGCCGGTTGTTTCCCAAGTCGGTGTTGGTCCTTCTTCTTCATCGCCTGTGAGTCAGCCTAGCACCGATGCTAAGATTGATAAACTCATGGAAGCTATTCAAGCTTTGGTTCTCTCCAACCAAAAGAAAGTCTCTTTTCCACAAACTTCACCTCCTGTCAAGTTAAGAAAGTGGAAGTCTGTGTTACTTGTGGTGGCCCCATGCTTATTATAACTGTATGGCCACCGATGGTAACCCTTTGAAGCTAATGATGTGGGCGGGATGTCGAATCAAGGAGGCAATCAATATCGTGCTCCTATAGACCCGAACCACCGCCCTAACCACTACCTCGACCTCCGGTTTCAATCAAAACCGTAATCGAATCGTAATAGACCAAACCAAGGTTTTCAAAACCAAGGTCATTTCAATCCAAACAACGGTTTTCAAAATCGAAATCAAAATTTCCAACATCAAGGAAATTTCAATAGAAACCTGTGTCGGGAAATTTCAACCTGGGTATTTTCATGGAAATAATCAAGAAATTTTCAAAATCAAGGCCCTAATCCTAACAATAGAGGCTTAATTTTCCTATGTAAACTCAATCCATTGTTCCAACTGGACCATCATCGATGAGTTGTTGAAACAATTCATGAAATCCCAAGAGGAAATGAATCGGTTGTTGGTGAGCCGATTTCGACATCAAGAAGTCTTTAAATGATCGACCCTCGGCTCATGTACTCTACCTAGCAACACGATCGCTAATCCGAGGGGCGATGCAAAGGCGATCACAACCGTAAGTGGTGTTTCATATCTTTGGACCCGCTATTCCTACTACCTCTTCTTCTTCTCTCCCCAAAGGTAGTGGAAAGTGAACCTCCGACACACAAAGGACCTAGGAACTTCCTACTAATAAGTCAAGTACCAATAATGGACAAGGTGCCATCCTCGGCACCGTTGTCCCACCTTCTGTAAACCTCAATACCAAACCCAAGTCAAATCAAGGAGTTGTATTTGAACCTCCAGTAGCTGGTAGACCCAAAATCCAAAACTTCTATTCCTTACCCTCACGCTTACATGAGCAAAGCTCATGAAAAGCTAGTCATCAAATGGAAAAATTCTTTCAAATTTTCCAAGAACTTCATTTTGACATAAGCTTCATGGATGCCATCATGTTAATGCCCAAGTTTGCATCTACTCAAACACATGTTGAGCAACAAGGAAAAGCTATTTGAAATGGCTAAGACTCCTTTGAATGAGAATTGCTTAGCGTTTGTTGAAAAAGCTTCCGAGAAGCTAGGAGATCCCGGAAAATTTCTTCTTCCTTGGGTTTTCCGGGATGATTGAATGCTTTGCCCTTGCCGATCTTGGTGCAAGCATCAATCGATGCCTTATTCGATGTGGAAGAAACTTTCTCTTAGGAACTTATTCCTACCGCATGACTCTTGAGCTTGCGATCGTTCTATCTCGCGTCCTCTTGGCATCGCCGAGGATGTATTCGTGAAAGTAGGAAAGTTCCATTTTCCACCGACTTTGTGGTTGTTGATTTCGATGCCGATCATCGGGTTCCTCTCATTGTTGGAAGAGGATTCACGAGAACGGCCGTGCTCTTATCGATGTATTTGAGCAAGAGATCACTTTACGTGTGGGTAATGAAGTCATACCTTTAACCTCGATCAAACTCGAGGTACTCCTCAAATTATGATATCGAATCGCTTAATCGAGTCGATTTAATTGATATTGCTTCGAGGAGTACTCAAGAGTTTCTTGGTTATCTTCATAATTCGTGAGTGGGGACTCCACCACATCTTCTCAACCTATCATTGCCGACTCTTCCCTCTCTCACTCCGCTTTGAGGAAGTGACTTCCTTTGGAAGAGATCGATGAATTTCTTGTTATCGATGAATCAATTCCACCGGAATTGATGGTGTTTATGATTCGAGGGGATATTCTTTATCTTGAGCAATTGCTTAATGAAGATCCATTACCTTCACTCCTCCGAAAGAAATCACGATTGAGGAAATCAAATCAAGACAAACTTCTACCGATGAATTTCCGAGGTTGAACTTAAGGACCTACCTCCTCATCTCGAGTATGCATTCTTGGAGGGTGATGATGAATTACCCGTCATAATTGCTAAAGACTTAACCGAGGAGGAGAAAATCGCTCTCATAAAGGTCTTGAAGTCACACAAGCAAGCAATTGCTTGAAACTCTCCGATATTAAGGGTATCAACCCCGAATTTTGTACTCACAAAATCTTAATGGAGGATGACTTCAAACCAAAGATCCAACATCGAGAAGGGTGAATCCTAAGATTCATGAGGTTATCAAACAAGAGGTTCTCAAACTTCTTGATGCCGGTTTGATTTACCCGATCTCGATAGTCCTTAGGTTAGCCCAATTCATTGTGTTCCAAAAAGGGTGGCATTATCGTTGTTACAAATGAAGAAAACGAGTTAATTCCAACTCGATTGGTTACGGGTTGGCGTGTGTGTATTGAATATCGTAAGTTAAACGAAGCCACCCAGAAAGACCATTTTCCTCACCCTTCATGGACCGGATGCTTGAGAGATTAGCGAGGAACGAATACTATTGTTTCCTTGATGGTTTCTCGGGATACTTTCAGATCCCCATTGATCCGCCGGATCAAGAAAAACCACATTCACCGCCCATACGGGACGTTTGCCTATAGGCGATGCCTTTTGGCTTATGTAATGCTCCCGCACGCTCCAACGATGTATGATGGCAATTTTCCACGACATGATCGGGAAACTATGGAGGTGTTTATGGATGACTTCTCGGTCATTGGGGACTCGTTTCAGACATGTCTCTCCATTTAGACAAAATGCTAAAAGGTGCGAAGACACCAATCTATGTCTAAACCGGGAGAAGAGCCACTTTATGGTCAAAGAAGGCATAGTCCTTGGCCATAAGATTTCCAAGAATGGGATTGAGGTAGATAGAGCAAAAGTTGATGTTATTGCTAAACTACCTCATCCTACTACCGCCAAAGGTATTAGGAGTTTTCTAGGTCATGTCGGGTTTTATCGTAGATTCATTCAAGATTTCTCTAAAATCGCTCGCCTATGACCCATCTTCTCGAAAAGATGCTCCTTTATCTTTTCTCCGAGTGCATCAAAGCTTTTGAAACACTAAAGAAAAAGCTACGGAAGCACCCATTCTAGTTGCCCCGATCGGATTTACCCTTTGAGCTCATGTGCGATGCAAGTGATTTTGCTATCGGTGCAGTCTTGGGGCAACGCAAAACCAAACATTTTCAAATGATCCACTACGCAAGCAAAACTATGATCAAGCTCGGACCCATTACACCACTACATAAAAAGAATTATTAGTCGTGGTGTATGCATTTGAGAAGTTTCGCCATATCTTATATTGACCAAATGCGTGGTGTATACGGATCACTCGGCACTCAAATATCTCTTTGCAAAACAAGATGCAAAGCCGAGATTGCTCAGTTGGGTTCTCCTCCTTCAAGAATTTGATATCATTATTCGTGATAAAAAGGAGCCGAGAACCCAGTCACGATCATCTGTCCCGATTAGAGAACCTCACCAAAATGTGTTCGAGAAAAGGAAATAAATGAAACATTTCCTCTCGAAACACTCAATGTGGTTTCTTTTCGTGGAGACTCTTCTACCCCATGGTTTCTTGACTTTGCAAATTACCATGCGGGTAACTTTGTAGTAAAAGGGATGTCGTCCCAACGAAAAATAAATTCTTTAAGGATGTGAAACATTATTTCGGGGCGACCCTACTTGTTTAAAATTTGCGCGGATCAAGTCATCCGGCGATGTGTGTATGGTCGTAAGCTATTGACATTCTCAAGGCTTGCCATTCTCGACCTCTTGGGGACATCATAGCCCCAACTACACCGCCAAGAAGGTGTTTGATTCCGATTCTATTGGCCCACGATCTACAAGGATGCCCATGAATTTGTCAAAACCCGTGACGCTTGTCAACGTCACGGAATATCTCATAAAGAAATGAAATGCCGCAAAACGCCATTCAAGTGTGTGAGATTTTTGACATCTGGGGCATTGACTTTATGGGGCCATTTCCTTCTTCCCGTGGTAACAAATACATACTCGTGGCCGTTGACTACTTGTCAAAATGGGTTGAAGCTAAGGCTTTACCCACCAACGATGCCCGAGTTGTGGTGAAATTCTTGAAATCTCTATTTGCTAGGTTTGGAACTCCACGAGCCATAATCAGTGATCGTGGTACGCATTTCTGCAATGACCAATTTGAAAGAGTCATGCAAAAGTATGGTGTAACTCACCGTCTATCTATCGCACCACCCACAAACAAGTGGGCAAGTGGAAGTTTCTAACCGGGATTAAAGAATTTTGAGAGGACGGTTGGCGAAAACCGTGCCTCTTGGTCGGATAAGCTAGATGACGCACTACGGGCCTTCCGATACTTACAAAACACCCATCGGGTGCACTCCATACAAGCTTGTATACGGAAGGCATGTCATCTACCGGTTGAGCTTGAGCACAAGGCATCTTGGGCCTTGAAGCATGCTAATTTCGATATTCAGACGGTGGTGATCACCGGAAAGTTCAAATGAATGAATTAAATGAACTCCGTGATCAAGCTTACGAGAACTCTTTGATCTATAAACAAAAGACAAAGAAGATTCATGACTCAAAATCAAGAACCGCGTTTTCAACGTCGGTGATCGAGTCCTTCTTTTCAATTCAAGATTGAAGATTTTCTGAAAATTAAAATCCCACCGGGTCCGGTCCATTTACTATCGCTAAGGTTTATCCTTATGGCACCATTGAGTTATCTCAACCCGATGGTCCTAATTTTAAAGTGAATGGTCATCGGTGAAGCATTACTTTGGAGAGGACATTCCATCCATGGTTGTCCCGACTTACAAACTTTCCCCATGAACCAATGAATGCGGGATCGAGTCAAGCTAGCGACTCGGTAATCAAAAATAAGAGCATGCCATATGGGTTGTCACCCATATTTACGGTATCTTAAGTTTGTTACGGCTAGCCATTCACAAGTGGCTAGCTTGTGTGACAAAACTTGATGGCTTAGCTTCTTCTTTCTACTTTCTACCACCCTAGTGTGGGGGGTTGCCCACATGTTGTGTATATAAGAGTTTCAAAAAAAAAAAAAAAAAAATCTTCTTTCTAAATAATGGCGTAGTATTTCCTTTCACGTTCTTTGTTTCGGCATAACCGCGGTACTTTGAATATTGAGGGCAATATTCATCTCTAGTGTGGGGGAATTCTCACGAATTATATCATGTAATTATACCACCTAATTCCCGCTTTTGGCCAAAATTTTTTTTTTGGAGTAAGTGTTTTACACTTTCTCATCTATTGGTTATCGATCCGCCTTGTCTAATAAACAAAAGGATTGGCTAATCCAGAGCAAACGGCTCTTGGTAAAGATATATCAAATCCATTTATACGGCTTGCAATGTGCCCAAAATTGTATGGTATTCATTTCACCATATCCTAAAAAGTGAAGAGTTGGCTAGCCCATGAAGTTTATGGCTTGTGGTAAAGGCGATGGAAAAACCATAATTGGTAATCACTCACCAAAGATAATATCGATAATTTATCTAAGAGTTGGCTAGTCCGAGCAAACGGCTTCGGTAAAGACAAGTCAAATCCGTTGGAAGTCGGTGGTTTGCTCAAAATCACATGGTTATCGGTGTACCATGGTTCTTACTTGAACTGAAACATTTGGCTACTCCGAGTAATGGCTTTTGGTAAAGAGTTTCAAATACATTAAGTTTTTCTCAAAAGATTGCTAGGGACTAGCAATAGTTTAGTGTGGGGATTGATGAGTGTGTGAATACTCATCATTTTTAGTCAATCTGAATCGCAAAACGTTTAAAATGCTCGAAATGCATCAAAATACTAAAAATATTCCAAAATTGCATTTTATATGTTTCGGATGCAAAATGTTCAAAATCGATGAAAAATGAGCAAAGTTTGCATAATTGGCGCTTCAGTCCCAAGTTTCAAAAGTTGTCGAAATAGTCCCCGAGCCTTAATTTCAAAAGAAAAATCACCAAAGGTCCTTTTAAAATCATAAGTTGTCAAATTTAGTCCTTTGGTGAAAAATATCAAAAGTTTTGAGAAATTACAAAATTAGTCCTTCAAGTTTGAAATTTGGCAAAATGGCCCTGAAATTTGAAATGGCAAGTTTGGTCCTTGTACTTTTTGAGATTGTCACTTTTAGTCCTTGGAACATCTTTGCTTAATTGCGCCTTGGCTCTTGCTTTTCGAAATTACACAAATAGTCCTTGTGTTATTAAAAACCTTTAACCATTTTGGACCCATGTCATAACCAGTTTGGACCACCGCCATCCCATGCGACCCCCTGTTTTGACCCTTCCCTTTAATATTAAAACCAGTCAAACCGGTCAAACAAACACACCCCGCCCATCTCCTTTCCTTCTTTCCTCCCCATGCGCCCACCATTGCAACCACTGACCTCCTTCTCACCTCACCTTGTTCCCCACCTCCACCAAACTCCAAATGCATTTAATGCCTCTCCCCCATTTCACTCAATCTCTCCAACTGTCAAATAACCATTTTGGCGCCAAAAACGGATTCAAAGGCCAGGATTAATTCAAGCCATCCAATGGCTAAGAAAATTGTTGGGAATCTATCAGAGAAGTGAGAGAAAGAGCTTGGATATAAAAGGGAAGCATGAGAAGAAGCAAAGAGGAGTCTACTAGTTTTAATTTTCTCAAAAATGTCGTTTTTTATCTTAAAGCTTTAGTTTAGTATAAGACTTGTAATCTTTTGTTAATTTGTATTAACTTAAAGTATTTAAGTGTATTAAAACTCATTTCAAGCATTAATATCAGTTTATGTTTACAATTCAAGTTTCAAGTCCACTGTTTCAAATTGCAACTTCAAATTCTTAAGTACAAGTGTGTAGTAGTTTATTTCAAAGCTCAAATAAGCTTGTGTAAGCTTATTACAGGTTTCCACAAGTTTACATTTAAGTTTCCATTCATTTTGGTTCTTGGTCAACAGAAAGTCAAACTGGGTCAAATTGGATTCAGAAATGGACATGGGTTGGTGCAGCATGGAAATGGGTTGATTTGGAATGAGTTGGGTTGATATACTTAGGATAGAGGTTACGTGATTGTTTGAATTCATGCCATAGTGGTGGGACCATTTGTAAGTCAATTCCAAGTTTTATTGCATAATCTTCATTTGCGCTTATAACTAGTTCATACCTTTGGATTAGTTGTTATTAGGTTAGGTAAGCTTAGTTTAATCATTAATGCAAGTTTGTTCGTGTTTGGATCAATTTAATCGCTATGAGCTTGTTTAAAGTGTGTTTGGCATTCTTTGCAATATATGTGGTTAAGGGTAGTGCATTGGGTAAAACTTGTTGCTCTAAGCTTGGTATGCTCTAATACACTAACTCAAGTCATAAACTTGCACCGCAACCCACCAAAGTCAACTCATTCTTAATCTGTCTTAAACTGTTTAATCGTGGGATTTTATAAAATCAAAAGCTTATTTTATGTTCAAATATCATAGATAAAGATTGTAGTAGCTTCATTTCATTCATAAACAACATTATCAGTCCTCACATTGGATTCAAAACTCAATTTAGTCAAACTTTCAAATCTGCTTCAAAAGTCAAAACTTGAAAAATGCCATTTTGAGCCAACTGAGAGGAATTTTATAGGATTCATTTCTAGATAAAATTCAGTGAAAATTGTTGTTTTAAAAACTTCTCTTGGTCTATTTTCTTGTAGCTATTTTTGTATAATTTTGCAAATTTTCTTTAAGCTCCAAATAGGCTTGTCTTTTAGGTCCTTTTTGCCCTGTTCATAAGCTCAGCTTAAACTGAGTTTTCTCAGATCTTTGCAAGGTTGCACAGAGCTCAATAGAGCTCACTTAGGTCTGGAATTTGGTTTACAAGATCTCACCCAGGTCTAGTATAGGTTCCAAGTTATTGTTTCTAATTTCTAGCTCATTTGAGTGCTTAATTTTCTGCTTAAACCTGGTACCCTCTCACTGATTTTAGCTCATTAGCTCAAATAAGTCAAATCTTGGTATCTTGCATTCCAGTGTTTAAGGCTTGTTGTTTTTAGTTGTATTTTGGTTATTATAGCATATTAGGCCTTCAGAAGCAGTTGGTGGCATTTGGTGCTTATTTGCTTATTAAAAGTGCTTATTTATAAGCACTTGACACATCAGTTTCATATTATTGCACATAAGCACCTGTTTTTCCATTTTTCCTAGCTTCCTAATATAATTTTAGAGTTTTCCTGAAATTTTCAGATTTTTCCTGTACTGTTTAGTATTTTTCTTGATTTAATTCAGTTTTTAGCACTTTTTAATTAGCATTTAATACAAAAAATTAAGAAAAGCTTCAAAAAAATAATTTTTCATTTTTCTTAAGTTAAGATAAATATAAAAAGCCAAAAAAATATTTTTCCATATTTTCCTTAGTTAAATTTGTATTTTAAGTAATTTAATTAGTTTTAATAGTTTAAAATTCCTAAAAATAGAAAATATTCGTAAAAATACAAAATAGTTTTGAAAATTCTCTTTTGATATTTTAGACTTTTCCAATTCATAATTTTATTTTTCTAGCTTTGTTTCACATTTTCTTGTATTTTAGGTAATTACTTAATAGTTAAAATAGTTTTTAATTAATAATAATTAATTAAATAGTTGTAAAATAATTCTCTTTTTCTATAAATTTTCTTTTATCATTAGGTTTGTAAAAACATCATTTTGCAAATAGTGATAGCGTTTATTTAATAGTATTTATCTTTTTAATTTCCTTTAATTTGCATTTAAGCCGTTGTAATTTGTTGGCTTTTTCTGTAGTTATAATCATAATCAAATACTCTTTCCGCTTCAAATTCCTCGATCACTTTACGTTTGATAATCCATTGCATAGCTCACCGGGACATAACGACCGGGAGACTCTATACTCCTCGGATCTTCATTGCATTCGTGCTTGAGCGCTTTAAGTCGATTACGGTCCGCCATTCACAAGTGGCGAGCTTGAGTGATTTAGCTTGACTGCTTGTACGTATCACTTAGCAACTCATGACCTTTAGCTTGCACGTCTTCAAGAGGTGGTGATCTCTCCTTTAAAGGAACCTAGAGAATCACACAAACATAAAACTACATAGAATGATCCTTTGGATCGAGAGGTTAGAGATGTTACAATACTAAGAAAGAGTATGTGTAAAAGTGGTGGTGAGCAAGAGAAATGACTCACTATTTATAGACAAAGTTATCTATCGTCCCACGGATCCTCCTCGGAGGATCCGCTAGTAATCCTTGGGATCCGCCATCGTGTCACTAAGATGATTTCGGTTGCAAACCGGGTTATGGGTTATGGGTTATGAACCATGGATTATGGGTAATGGATTATGGATACCCAACAAGATGCAATGTACCTAGACATTGGGTTATGGATCTTGGGTCATGGACTTAGGTTCATGGATCATGGATAATACCCAACATGACTTCATGCATGATGTCATGCAATGGGTCATGGGTTATGGATCATGCTCCATGGGTATGGGTTATGGACTTTGGTTTTTACCCAACAACATTCATTGTACCTAGTCAATGGATCATGGGTTATGGGTCATGGGTCATGGAATTTGGTTTTTATCCATTACAATGTATACAAAGTATATATGTACATTTCCATATTATGTAAACACTAGTTGTTATACATATGCATTTCAATAAGATGTAAACAATGTTACTTGTTTAGTGTTTATATGAAAATATAAGTGTGTTAGTAAACTATTGGCTCAAACCTTTTTTACGTATTTTATTTGTTTCGTTAAAATGATTTTACGTTTGTTATCAACAAAACATTAGAAGATCGTAAAATATAAATAAATTTTTTTATGGTTTATTTGTATTAACAATTATCATTACCATTCTACAGTTAAACCTTCAAGATTATTTATAATAGCACTTAGGAGAATAAAAATCGAAGACCATTAAACTTCCATATCGGCTAGAATAGACGAGATGATTTGAACTCTTCCAGCGAATCACAATGATTTGTTCTTCCAATCCTCTATTCTACTCTTGACCCTCTCAACAAGGATTTTACAATCCCTACAAACGACGCCAGGCGAGATTAGTAGAACACCTAAGTACTTTACAGGTAATTGGCCTGAGTAGCTTTAAAACTCCTTCAACACCTCATGAATGACATTAACAGAATGCACATTAGCATATGAAAAAAATAAACAAATCGTCAACAAAACATAACTTTATGAGCTCATGCCTTTCACACTTATGATGGTCCCAAAACACTTCGTCTCATGAGTAGCATTACGCTTTAAAATTAAGGTTGATACTTCCATAACAAGCGTAAGTAAACAAGGGGACAATGGATCACCTTGACGAAGACCACGTTTACCTTTAAAATATCCATGTAATGCACCAATGGATTTGGAATTGATATAATTATATAAAACGACGTGGTTGACACACATTTCATTATCCAGCCACCATAAAATTATGAAACCCAAAATGACCCAAAATGGCACGTAAAATATTCTAGCCAACGATCGTAAGCCTTACGGATATCAACTTTAAACGCATATAAAGAGGACCTCTAGCTAAATGATAATTCTTCATTAATTCTTGCGTAAAAGAATGTTGTCTAAAATACGCTACCGAAACAAATGCGATTGGTTTTCATTAACAATATCATTCAAACTATCTTTTAGATGACTCGTAATGATTTTACTAATGCACGATAAATAGTGTTGCAACAAGAAATATGTCTAAAATCAAGAACCTTACTTAGAGCTTGGATTTTTGGCAAAAAGAAATGCATGATTAACTTCAGTCAATAGTTTGCTGATTCTTTAAAAACTTGAACAACTCCAGTGACCTATTTCCCCACAATCTGCTTGACTTCTTAAAGAAAACTGAAGTATACCGTCACAACCTGGCGATTTGTTCTCACTGATACGGGCAAAACCGTCAAGGTTTCTCACTCAAGCCCGCCACTTGTGAATGGCGGACCGTAAGAACCTTAAAACAGTTTGAACACGAACTCAATGAAGATCTGAGGAGTATAGAGTCTCCACAGGTCGTTATGTCCCAAATGAGCTATCGATGAATTATCAAACGTCACGGTGATCGAGGAGTTTGAACGGAAAAGGATTATGATTGATATTATAACTACGAGAAAAGCCAACAAATTAAAACGGCTTAAATGCAAATTAAAGGAAATTAAAAGATAAAATCTATTAAATAAACGCTATCACTATATTTAAAGTGATGAACGTTTAAAACCTAAAACGACGTTTAAATTAAAACTACGTTACGTACAAAATAAAAAGTGAAAACTAAGAAATAAAAGTCCTAAAAATATGAAAAATACATTTTACAATCCTAATGATATAAGAAAATTTTAGAAAAATAAAATTATTTTTATAACTAATTATCTAATTAAAAACTATTTTTAACTATTAATTAATACTCTAAAATAAAAGAAAATATGAAATGAGACTAGAAAAATAAAATTAAAACTTAGAAAATCTAAAATATGATAAAACTAATTTTAAAACTGAAAATATATTTTTTGACTTTTATATATTTATTATTAATTAATTACTATTTAAATCTAATTAAAATGCTAGAAAATACTTTTAAACTAAGAAAATTATGGAAAAATATTTTTTGCTTTTTATATTTATCTTAACTTAATAAAAATGAAAAATTATTTTTTGATACTTTTCTGAATTTTTGTATTAAATACTATTTAAAAGACTTAAAACTAATTTAAATTAGGAAAATAGCAAACAACTTGGAAAATCAAAATTTCAGAAAAGTCTAAAACATTATTATGAAGCTAGGAAAATTAGAAAAACAGGAGCTTGCTTGTAGGAATAAGGAACTGAAGGCACAAGTGCTTAAAAATAAGCACTTGAGATAAGCTAATGAGCTCCAATAAGCACCAGCTGATAACAGAAGCAATAATATACAATAAGAACCAGAATGCAATGAGTTTCAACTAGCTTAAGTCCCTGAATTGCAAGTTTCACAGATTTGACTTATATGAGATATAAGCACAAAACAGTTGTGAGGGGCCACCTTTAAGCAGAAAAATAAGCACTCAATTAAGCCAGAGATTAAAAAGCAATAGTTGGAGCCTCACCTAGACCTGCTAGCTACAACTAAACCAAATACTGACCATGATGAGCCCAAGTGAGCCACATGCAGTGATGCAAGAACGAGCAATCTCGGCATTCACCGAGATCGGTGAGCGAGGAACTATGCTCAAGTTCACAAGCTTGTTTGAAGCTTGTAGAAAATCACTAAAATCCACAAAATTCAGATAAGAAAGAGGACCACCGAGCTTTTAAGAATGCCAAGTCTCACTTGTTAAAACCCAAAGATGAGATCATTAAAATCACGCTAACGTGCCCAAAACAAGTTTTTGCTATTTTGACTTTTGATGAAATGTTGAACTTTGACTTTTGCCAACTTTGGATCCAATTTTAAGACGAGATTGATGTTATTTGATGTAATGAACCCAATGCAATCATCATTAATGAAGTCTAAACACAAAACAAGGATTTACCAATCCTAAATTCCAACAGATTTTAAAGTGAGACAAATTTAAGTCCAATTTTGACTTTTGAAGTAGCAGCACCAATTTATTGACTAAAATGAGTTCAAATAGCCTTAAGAAACATGAACCAATAGAGGCTATCACAGAACAAACCTCCTAAGATGTAAAACACAGAATGCCAAACACCCTTTTACACTACTAACTAAGACTCAAAACTAATCTAAACCTTTGAATTAACCCATGATCTTGATCCAATTAAGTTTAAATACTATAAATACAACTAACTCAACAAATTTAAACTACTAATTCTTGACAACCGTAATATGCAAATGAACTTAAAATTCACTTACCAAGGGTCCTTAACCACTATGGTTTGAAACAAGTTAAGCAGAGAACAACTACCCTAAATATCAACCCATAGGCATCTGAATCAACCCATTTCCAACTCATCAACCCTTTCCAACCGCATTTCCAATTCTACCCTCCAGTTGACTTTGTTTGACCAAAATTCAAAAGTGATTAAAACTTAACTATAAACATATAAAAGCTATAAAAGCTTATATAAGCTTATTAGAATCGAACAATGTCGTATGAAGCTTGCTTTTATGAAATGGAAACTTGAAAATTTAACGGTGAGCACATAAGCATGAAAATGAATGAAACTTTGAATTAATGATTAAAACTTGAATAATCAAAAATGTAACTTGGGATTGATACTTGAGAACAAAAGATTACAACATTTGGAAATAAACTAAGACATAATAAAAAAACGACATAAAAGTAAATTGAAACTAAAACATCTACTACTTGGCTAGCTTCTCTTTGCTTCTCTTATACCCCATCTCTTTCTCTCTCTCCTCGACTTAATCCCACTTTTCTTAACCATTGGATTGTAGAATTTGATCCCGACCTTTGAATGAAGTTTTGGCGCCAAAAGGAGCATTTGACAATTTGGGTTGAGTGAGGGGAGGAGGTGTAATTAATGAAGTTTGGCTGTTAGTTGGAGGTGGGGGAACATGGTGGAGTGATTGGTGAGGAGGGGGGATGGGGGGAAAGCTTGTTGCAGGCAGGCAGTTGAGATGGGAAGACTTTGGCGCCAAGTTGGCTTGTTTGACCAATATTGACCAGGTATTAATAATTGGAAGGGGGTTCACAATTCAAAATGACAGGGGGTCAAAGGTTATGAAAGGGTCCAAAATTAGGTGAAAGGGTTTAAATATTACAAGGACTAATGTGTAAATCCTGAAACTTGAGGGGCCTATGCTGCCAATTCACCAAACTAGTTTCAAGGGACCAAAAGTGACACTCTCAAAAAGTATAAGGACCAGCATTGCCATTTTGCAATTTTCCAGGGGCCATTTCTGCCAATTTTGAAACTTGAAGGACCATTTTTGTAATTTTCTCAAACTTTTGATATTTTTCACCAAAGGACTAAATTTGACAACTTTTGATTTTAAAAGGACCTTTGGTGACTTTACTTTTGAAATTATGTGCTCGAGGACCGTTTTGACAATTTTGAAACTTGGGGACTAAAGCGCAATTTTGCAAATTTGATATGTTTTCATCGATTTTGATATTTTGCATTTAAAACACATAAAACACTGATTTGTGATATTTTGATCATTTTGATGTGTTTAGAGTGTTTTCGGATGATTTTGCGCTTTATTTTGTACAAAAATGATGAGTATATACACACTCATCAATCCCCACATCGAGATATTGCTAGTCCCTAGCAATGATTTGAGAAAACATAATGGATTTTAATCTCTTTACCAAAAGCCATTACTCGGAGTAGCCAAATGTTTCAGCTCAAGTAAGAACCATGGTACACCGATAACCATGTGATTTTGAGCAAACCACCGACTTCAACGATTTGATTTTGTCTTTACGGAAGCCGTACCTTTCGGACTAGCCAACTCTTAGATAAATTATCGATTTATCTTTGGTAGTGAATACCAATTATGGATTTTCCATCGCTTTACCACAAGCCATAATCTTGCGGGCTAGCCAACTCTTCACTTTTAGGATATGGCGAGTTGAGAACCATACAATTTTGGGCAAATTGCAAGCCATATAAACGGTTTGAGAAATCTTTACCAAGAGCCGTTTGCTCTGGATTAGCCAATCCTTTAGTCTTCTGACATGGCGATGATAACCAAATGAGAAAGTGTAAAACACTTACTCCAAAAAAATTTGGCCAAAACGGGAATTGGGTAGATAATATATGAAATTCGTGAGAATTCCCCCACACTTAGAAATGAATATTGCCCTCAATATTCAAAGTACCGCGGTTATGCGAAACAAAGAACGTAAAAGGAAATACTACGCCATTATTTAGAAAGAAGATTTTTTTTTTTTTTTTTTTTTTTTTTTTTTTCTTATATACACAACATGGGGCATCACCCCACACTTAGGTGGTAGAAAGGGTAAGAAGATGAAATATGGGTGAAAACCCATATGGTGTGTCTCTTGTTTTTGATTCCCGAGTCGCTAGCTTGACTCGATCCCGCGATTCATTTGTTCATGGGAAAGTAACGTGGAAAACCAATCTCGATCGGACTTTCGTTCACAATGTTAATGAACATATGAACATCGAAAGTTCCACACCGACGAGATATAACCCGTATTGTTTAATAGTAGACACTATAAGGGATGATACGGGGTCAAAGATGGTGTCCTCATTCCGAAAGAAAAAGGAAAGAGCAACCACACCATCTGTGAAGAATGGAATAAATACGTTACATGAGAATGCATGTCCATTCCTCAAGAGAGAAGCAAATCACCGGTTTGACATCTTTAAGCTTAAACTTGAAGCTTAGATGGTGATTGTCAAGAAGACGTCCGGGAGGAGGGTGGGAAATGGTTCTTCAATCAATGGACTTTCCGGAAAAGGATGTCTCCTCCGGATCAAGGTAAGTGTTATCAATTCCCATTGGAATTGACTCATCACTAAGAAAGGCCTCGACTTCATTCCAAAAGTTGTTATCTTCCTCATCGGGGTGAGAGAAGGGATGGAAGAGTCGGAATAAGACTAGAAGATGATGGATTCTTTTGAGCAATTCATCCATGGGAAGAATGTCTCCCATTGGATCACAAACATCATCATCCAACTCGGATGAAACAAGAGAGTTTAGTTTCATCCACGCACTTAACAATCTCGATGCGACAAACGATGCCGGAGGTGGGACAAGTGGTGTGCTCTTAGAGCTAGCAGTTTCCACCACTTCGATGAAGTCTCCGATTCTAGATCATCGTCATCATCATCAAGAACACTCTTGACTTCCCGGTACAACTTTCAAACCATTTGCTTGAACGGGGGTAATTTTCAAAGCTTTGAGCTCAAAGACGTTTTGGTGAACACTCTTAACCGTGAAATTTGAGAGTGTTGCATTGATTCTTCGGATTTTGATCAATTGTGGCAACACTCTTTTGTATAGAGGTTTGGAGTTCGGTTAATGTTTAACGTGAGCTCTTCGTTGTCAACCCGTATGGTCAACTCTTCCGCAAACACATCGATCGAGCACGACTCGCTTTTAAGAAAGCTCTCCCAAGATAAGGGAACTCTAGGATCTCGCATCAAGTCTACTACAACAAAGTCGGCATGAAAGTGAAACTTTCCCACTTTCATCACGACATCCCGGCTATCCCAAGAGGACGAGTTACAGACGGTCCGCTAGCTCGAGTGTCATACGAGTGGATGAAAGTTCGGGAAGAGGCAGTTTCTTCCACACCGAGAGTGGCATGAGGTTAATGCTAGCGCCAAGATCGGCCAAGGCGGAGCATTGAAACATCCCAAGAAATCACACGGATTAAGAACCGGCCGGGGTCTTCAAGCTTTCGGGAAGCTTGTTAAGAATGGTCACGAGCATTGCTCATTGAGAGGAGTTTAGCCATCTCGATAGCTTATCTTTGTTGGTGAGTAAGCCTTTAAGCGTGGATGCAAATTTAGGCATTAGAACGAGAGCATCAACGGCTTATATCAAAGTGAAGCTCATTGAAGATTTGGAAAATTTTTCCATTTGCTCTTTGTTTGTGTCTTTGAGCTTCTCATCATTCATTCTTGATGGGTAAGGAAGGCGACTAGACTTTTGAGCGGGATGGAAGTGTTTTCGGCTCAAGATTTTCCTCGGAACATCGGGTTCCGGACTTAAAGCTTGGACTACAGAAGGTGGGACGTGTCGGTACCGTGGGCTTGAATAATGCACCTTGTCCATTGTTTCCTTGGTAACTTGACTAAATGCCACAGAGGAGGGGCATAGGAGTCGAGGTCCATTGTGCGTCTTACCACTCACAGTGGTGACGGCTTTCAACTCGGCATTGGGATTAGGAATAGTATTGCACAGGAGTCCTCCGTAAGATGGCGAGGCTTTGTTCATATTCATGTTCATGAAGCCGCTCATCATATTCTTTAACTCATTTGTCTGCCGAGACGATGTGGTATCAATTTCCTTTTAGCTCACCTCTCATGTTATTGATCCGAGTTTGCATTGATCGCATGTTTGCCTCACCATTTTCATGAAGTCATTTGGCATGGGAGCTTGAGGAGGTGGTTGATAACTTTGATGATTTGGAGCTTGATATGGTTGAGGTTGGTTGAAATTGTTCCGGTTTGATTGAAATTTTGAGAGTTATTGAAATTTTGTCCTTGATTCGAACAAAGCGATTTTGATTGCCATGGTTTTGCACAGAGGAAAACCGGTGGTGTCATACCGCTAGGTGCAGTAGTGAGGATCACCTTGTGGTCGGTATTGATTGTGGTTTACCGCTACGGAGCTTGGTAAAAGGAAGCATCGGTTGCTTGACAATCATAATACGCGTGGACCACTACAAGTTTCACACACCTTGTTTACGGCTTTGATGGTTCGGGCTTATGAATTTCGCTTTTGATTTCCTTTACCTCTTTTATCATACAATGGATGATGTCCGTTAGAGTCGCTAACGGGCGGCTAACTCGGAAGAGTTACGGATGAAGAAGAAGGAGGTTAGGAGTATTGACTTTGTTGCGAGAAATAGGAACTTTTGATTTCTACTCGCAAATCTCAATCACATCTTTAGGTCTACGATTCAAGATATTGCTACTTTCTTGGCTGCATTCAAGGAATATTGATCATTACCGTTCAACCCATTGTAAAAGATATTGACTTGTTGAAGCTCGTGAATTCATGATGGGGCATTTCTGAGAGATCTTTGAATCTCTCCATGCCTCTCAAAGTTTTCATCGAAATTTTGACGAAATCCGAAATTTCATTTTAAGATTAGTCGTCTTTGATGGAGGAAAGAAATAGTTGACAAACTTTTGAACAAGATCCTCCCAAGTTTCGATGGATCGAGGGGTTCTTTTTCCACCAATCCGGCTGTCCCTCAAGAGAGAATGGAAAAGCATCAACTTGATGACTTTTGAGGTACATCCTTGAAATTGATAGTTGCGATCAACTTGTTAAACCAACGGATGTGTGCATACGGGTCTTCTCGATCGACCATGGAATTGATTGTAGACACAAGTTGGATCAAATGTGTCTTCAATTCAAGTGATCGAGTTGATAACGGGTAAAACAATGGCATCTCCATAACCCTCGGTGGGTGCTTGGAGCATTTACGCCATAAATACGTTAAATGCGCCATGGTGTTGCTTGAAATAGTACGAATCTCGGGTTCGACTATTTGGGCAAAGACGTCTACTAGAACGTCTTCTTGGAATTTCGCTAGATCACGCAAAGGACTCAATGATCTAGAAGAGCGAGTGCGCATGCACTAGAGTTAACTCTAAGGGATCTCGAGTTAAGGAGAGAAATGGGAATTATGAAAATCTTTCGATGAGAATGAGAATTATGAAGACGTTTATAAAAATCGGTGGGAAGAATCTTTATGGGTTTTCCGGTTCGAACGTCGATATCACAACAAAATCAATTAACACAAGATCGAGGCAAAACAACGATGAACTTAACCAATAATCCAAGATGAATGGCTTCTTTGAAAAGGTACACCAATCACAAGGACACAAAGGCAAGTTTTAAATCTTTAGTTCGGGAACTTATTATGGTCGCACCCAGCTAGGTAGTGCAACGCCTTGGTTTTCGTGGTAATCTTTTAAGTTGTTTATTATTTAAGAAAGCGAGCGAATCTTTTGTATTTTATTATTTGATACATATATATAAACAAAAGAAAAATATTTTGTGTTTTATACGTTTTTGGTTTTTTTGGGTTTTGGATTTTTATGAAAAATATGGATATATATATATATATATGATAGATGATGATATAAACAAATGAGTGAGGATTCAAACAACTAATGCTAAAACGGAAGATAGATCAAGACAGACTCCCGGGCGCCAAAAATTTGATACTGAAACTGTCAAGGTTTCTCACTCAAGCCCGCCACTTGTGAATGGCGGACCGTAAGAACCTTAAAACAGTTTGAACACGAACTCAATGAAGATCTGAGGAGTATAGAGTCTCCCCGGGTCGTTATGTCCCAGCGAGCTATGCGATGAATTATCAAACGTACAGTGATCGAGGAGTTTGAACGGAAAAGGGATTATGATTGATATTATAACTACGAGAAAAGCCAACAAATTAAAACGGCTTAAATGCAAATTAAAGGAAATTAAAAAGATAAAATCTATTAAATAAACGCTATCACTATATTTAAAGTGATGAACGTTTAAAACCTAAAACGTACGTTTAAATTAAAAACTACGTTACGTACAAAATAAAAAGTGAAAACTAAGAAATAAAAGTCCTAAAAATATGAAAAATACATTTTTACAATCCTAATGATATAAGAAAATTTTTAGAAAAATAAAATTATTTTTATAACTAATTATCTAATTAAAAACTATTTTTAACTATTAATTAATACTCTAAAATAAAAGAAAATATGAAATGAGACTAGAAAAATAAAATTAAAACTTAGAAAAATCTAAAATATGATAAAACTAATTTTAAAACTGAAAATATATTTTTTGACTTTTTATATATTTATTATTAATTAATTACTATTTAAATCTAATTAAAATGCTAGAAAATACTTTTAAACTAAGAAAATTATGGAAAAATATTTTTTGCTTTTTATATTTATCTTAACTTAATAAAATGAAAATTATTTTTTGATACTTTTCTCAATTTTTGTATTAAATACTATTTAAAAGACTTAAAAACTAATTTAAATTAGGAAAATAGCAAAACAACTTGGAAAAATCTGAAAATTTCGTGAAAAGTCTAAAACATTATTATGAAGCTAGGAAAATTAGAAAACAGGAGCTTGCTTGTAGGAATAAGGAATCGAAGGCACAAGTGCTTAAAATAAGCACTGAGATAAGCTAATGAGCTCCAATAAGCACCAACTGATAACAGAAGCAATAATATACAATAAGAACCAGAATGCAATGAGTTTCAACTAGCTTAAGTCCCTGAATTGCAAGTTTCACAGATTTGACTTATATGAGATATAAGCACAAAACAGTTGTGAGGGGCCACCTTTAAGCAGAAAAATAAGCACTCAATTAAGCCAGAGATTAAAAAGCAATAGTTGGAGCCTCACCTAGACCTGGCTAGCTACAACTAAACCAAATACCAGACCATGATGAGCCCAAGTGAGCCCTGTGCAAGTGATGCAAGAACTGAGCAAATCTCAGCATTCACTGAGATCAGTGAGCAGGGGAACTATGCCCAAGTTCACAAGCTTGTTTGAAGCTTGTAGAAAAATCACTAAAATCCACAAAAATTCAGATAAGAAAGAGGACCAGCTGAGCTTTTAAGAATGCCAAGTCTCACTTGTTAAAACCCAAAGATGAGATCATTAAAATCCTCTAGCGTACCCCAAAACAAGTTTTTGCTATTTTTGACTTTTGATGAAATGTTGAACTTTGACTTTTGCCAACTTTGGATCCAATTTTAAGACAGAGATTGATGTTATTTGATGTAATGAACCCAATGCAATCACTGTTAATGAAGTCTAAACACAAAACAAGGATTTACCAATCCTAAATTCCAACAGTTTTAAAGTGAGACAAATTTAAGTCCAATTTTGACTTTTGAAGTAGCAGGCACCAATTTATTGACTAAAATGAGTTCAAATAGCCTTAAGAAACATGAACCAATAGAGGCTATCACAGAACAAACCTCCTAAGACAGAAAACACAGTAATGCCAAACACCCTTTTACACTACTAACTAAGACTCAAAACTAATCTAAACACTGAATTAACCCATGATACTGATCCAATTAAGTTTAAATACTATAAATACAACTAACTCAACAAATTTAAACTACTAATTACTGCACAACCAGAATATGCAAATGAACTTAAAATTCACTTACCAAGGGTCCTTAACCACTATGGTTTGAAACAAGTTAAGCAGAGAACAACTACCCTAAATATCAACCCATAGGCATCTGAATCAACCCATTTCCAACTGCATCAACCCTTTCCAACTGCATTTCCAATTCTACCCCTCCAGTTGACTTTGTTTGACCAAAATTCAAAAGTGATTAAAACTTAACTATAAGCTTATAAAAAGCTATAAAAAGCTTATATAAGCTTATTGTAACTGATTAACAAGCTGTATGAAGCTTGCTTTTATGAAATGGAAACTTGAAAATTTAACAGTGAGCACATAAGCATGAAAATGAATGAAACTTTGAATTAATGATTAAAACTTGAATAATCTGAAAATGTAACTTGGGATTGATACTTGAGAACAAAAGATTACAACATTTGGAAATAAACTAAGACATAATAAAAAAATGACATAAAAGTAAATTGAAACTAAAACATCTACTACTTGGCTAGCTTCTCTTGCTTCTCTCTTATACCCCATCTCTTTCTCTCTCTCTTCTGACTTAATCCCACTTCTTTCTTAACCATTGGATTGTAGAATTTGATCCTGACCTTTGAATGAAGTTTTGGCGCCAAAAAGGAGCATTTGACAATTTGGGTTGAGTGAGGGAGGAGGTGTAATTAATGAAGTTTGGTCATTAGTTGGAGGTGGGGAACATGGTGGAGTGATTGGTGAGGAGGGGATGGGGAAAGCTTGTTGCAGCGAGCGGTTGAGATGGAAGACTTTGGCGCAAGTTGGCTTGTTTGACCAATATTGACCAGTATTAATAATTGGAAGGGGTTCACAATTCAAAATGACGGGGTCAAAGGTTATGAAAGGGTCCAAATTGGTGAAAGGGTTTAAATATTACAAGGACTAATGTGTAAATCCTGAAACTTGAGGGGCCTATGCTGCCAATTCACCAAACTTGTTTCAAGGGACCAAAAGTGACACTCTCAAAAAGTATAAGGACCAACATTGCCATTTTGCAATTTTCCAGGGGCCATTTCTGCCAATTTTGAAACTTGAAGGACCATTTTTGTAATTTTCTCAAACTTTTGATATTTTTCACCAAAGGACTAAATTTGACAACTTTTGATTTTAAAAGGACCTTTGGTGACTTTACTTTTGAAATTATGTGCTCGTGGATTGCTTTTTGACAATTTTGAAACTTGGGGACTAAAGCGCAATTTTGCAAATTTGATATGTTTTTCATCGATTTTGATATTTTGCATTTAAAACACATAAAACACTGATTTGTGATATTTTGATCATTTTGATGTGTTTCGAGTGTTTTCGATGATTTTGCGTTTATTTTGTACAAAATGATGAGTATATACACACTCATCACTCACCAATGCAAAACATAGCATTTTTAACTTAAGCTTCTGTAACGTGATGAATCATAAACATAGCCTTTTCTTGAGGGATCTTCCTAGTGAACATATATTCATGATTCGTAATAGCCACCACATAACCAACACATCCCAAAAGCTGTTCATAATATGTAATAAAATGATATAGTGTAATTTTCTTTTAGACTAAAATACACCGTTGGTCCCCAAACTTGTACCTGCGCATCATGATGTCTTGCACATGAGGGCAAAATGGTCATTTCATTGTTTTGGTTAATTATTTTGGTGGTACTGGTACAACCTTAGGGACTAACGGTGTCTTTAATCAATAAAATTATACCATCACCACCACCACCCTCTCTTTATCTCTTTTTCCTGCTTCTCTCTAAAATTAACACCATCACTATTCTCAAATCTCATAAACTCCTCCACAAAAAAACATAATCTCAATCAAACACCATAAAAATTAACTTCTATTAAAGTCAAAATAATTACATATATATTAATAATCCGCTTTCTTATAACCCGAATCTGCTTACTTTAACCATAAGTAGTCAAATAACACGGATCACAGTGTTAAAGTGATTGCTGCACCCGGACTCAGAAGCTAACTAAATTACATGTATGTCAATAGTCAGTTTTCCTTCAACTTGAATCTGCTTCTTGTTGGGTTTATGATATATAAAATACAATAAAACATAAAGACATCAAGAGTACACATGGAAGACTTAAAGATCATAACAAATAAATAATTAACGAAAGTATGCGTAACGTACCTCTTGCGAATGTCGATCCTTTGAGCAAAACAAAGAAGTGGTTTAAAGAGTTGTCCTCACCGCTCTACAACTCAAACCAATATGGTGTAAGAATAGTGTCTTACAACCACGTTCTTGTACACACGAATTAACCAACGAATCAAGCGATTGCTAGATCTAACACAAGTCCTCGTTTAAGAAAAACGAAACCAAACTCCCTAACAATGGGGTGTTCGGCCGATTGGGACAAGAGAGAGGAGAGGAGAGATCTAGGGTTAATTCAATGCACAAGTGTGTGAAAACCCTAGAACCTAACCTTGTTTATATACTAGTAGGGAAACTTTGGGAACAAGTTATGAATTAGGCTTGGAGAAGCCCCTATGGCCGGCCATGTAGAAAGCCCAAAGGAAAAACCATAACTTTTCCAAGTTTTCCATTTCTAGTCCTTTCTCTTTTCATTTAACGGTCGTTAGTCATTTTTCCGTCAAATACTTAACGATCGTTAACCGGACTTAATGTGCAATAATTAATCGTAAACATAAACATTAATTATTAACTTTAATTCTCATTCGCTAATGTGTGCATCCGTGGTCACGAGTTCGAATCCGACATTCACATGTTTGTAAATATATACATTTCCAACACTCCCACTGGATATGTTTACAAACGTGAAATGACATTGGTTAGCGTCTAGCAACACGCCAATGCCCCGGTACAACTCGTGTATGGTTTCTCGAGAAAACCAAGTTTGATGATTCATCATCATATTCATCCTTTGTTTCTAATACCATGTTAATAAGAATATTGATCTCACTCATTTCTTAATTAACTATTCATTTCTCGCTTTATGTGATTGATCAAGATTACCAATTCTTCCGAACATATTCCGAAGACCTTGGGCATGGCCATGCAAACATCTTAACAACCCTACAAGGGGCCCAAGAGTATTATACTTCAAAATAAATTTGAAGGAAACAAATCCCATTTTGACTACAAGCGGGATCCATAAATTTCGCAACACTTCGAAAACAACCCTTATAACTACCGATTCGTATAGCGTTAGATTGCTTCACAAAATGCACTACATCCATGACATATCTCTTGTATCTCAAGTCGAGGATAAATATTCATGATATACTTAATGACTAAGATCCATAAAGTATCATCATGTGGGTGGGATAAATCCTATATTCAATTCATTGAATATCATCTCGAAATTAGTCATGCTACGCATCAATATACTTTCAAGTATATTCTAACTAATACTCAGTTGTCTTAATTCAATATCATTCCCATGTTATTGATCGACAACGGACTATTTAGAATAACTTAAGTTATTCAAGGATTTAAACATGCAAATACAGACACAATATTATAAATGAAATTAAACGATATCGTACTTTAATTCATTATAAATAATAATTGTTTAACATCCTTTATCCAAATACTAAATAGATCAATGCATGATAATACTAGTTAATGAATTTTGCCACAAGTCATGAAAATCATACTTGTTGACAAGGCTTAATTTCAATTAACTTTGATCTATAGGAATTTTGAGAATACTTATTTCAAGAATTCAATAAGTGAATTTCTTGTATCGTTCTTGATTGGTGCTAAACCGTCAGTTATATCACACAAGCTAGCCACTGTGAATGGCTAACCGTAATAAACTTAAAACCGCCGAAACCAATACAATGAAGATCGAGAGAATATAGGGATTCTGGTCGTTAAGTCCACTGGAGGATGAATTGGTGTTAAACAACTTCGGATGTCGAATAATCACTAAGGATAGTGATCAGAAAGGATTTTGAAATATTTATACCTAAAGAAAAGATTTATAAATTACAGGGGCTTAAATGCAAATTAAAGGAAATTAAAAAGTTAAAATATATTAAATAAACGCTATCACTATTTTTAAAATGATGAACGTTTAAAACCTAAAACGTACGTTTAAATAAAATTACGTAAACGTACAAAATAAAACGTGAGTTTTAAGAAATAAAAGGCCTACAAATATAAAAATGACATTTTTACAATCCTAATAATAAAAGAAAATTATTAGAAAAAGAAAATTATTTTTAAAACTATTTATTTAATTATTATTAATTAAAACTACTTATTAAGTATTTAAAATGCACTAAAATATAAGAAAATAAAAATTAACCTAGAAAATGAAATTATAACTTAGAAAAATCTAAAATATGATAAAAAATATTTTAAAACTGAAAATATATTTTTAGAGTTTTATGTATTTATTATGAATTTAATACTATTTAAAACTAATTAAAATGCTAGAAAATACTATTTAAACCAATAAAATTATGAAAAAATATTTTTTTGGCTTTTTATATTTATCTTAATCTAGGAAAATTGAAAACATATTTTTAAAATTTTTCTACGATTTATTTGAATTAAAAGCTATTTAAAAGACTTAAAAACTATTTAAAATAAAGAAAAATAGCAAACAGTGCTAGAAAAATATGAAAAATTCAGGAAAATACTAAAATATTATTCTAAGTCTAAGAAAAATATAAAAACATATGCTTATGTGGAGGAAAATGCAACTGCAGTGAATTGGCTTATAAATAAGCACTTCAAAATAAGCCAAAGTCCACAAATGGACACCAAATAATCACAGAAGCAGGGTAAGCTACTTAAAAAGCTAAATTACACAGGCTTAGGAGTACTAAAGAGCTTATAACAAGCTTGTGAAAAAGCTTGTGGATCCTGTGCACAGGGCATTTTTCAGAAAATGTATCTAAAACAAGTGAACAATAAGCACTTTATAAGCTAAGAAATGGTAAACTAATATTTTTCTATTTTATTTAAGCATCTAAATTTTACTATCCCAAAAGGTTTTAAGCTAAATCTTAATATTAAGTACACAATATAATTCTAAAGTTTATTCAAAAACTGCATTTAGGAAATTTTGACTTTTTGACAGTTATGAACTTTTGACTTTTATGAACTTTGATCACCTCTAATTAACTGAATATGTTATAATAAGCTAGGATAAGGTGAAATTAAGCTAGAGTAACAAGTTATAAGCAATTATGATGATATTGACAATCAAAAATCCTAACAGTTGACAGTGAAGTTGAGTTTGAAAAGGATTTTGACTTTTACATTAATAGAGACTGGTCTTTATTGTTTCATTGAATTGTTAGGAGCTAATGTAACACAGAACAACAACAAGTAACCACTCAAATACCTTATAACACAGTTAACTAATTTAAACCAAACACCCCTTTCAACTAACTGTCTTGAAAGTTTTCAAAGGATTCCAAGGATTAAAACCATGAAACTAATTCATAATCTTATATTACTACTTAATAATACCACTGAAACATAAAAACATGAAAATTAAAGCACAAAGCATTCATATACAGTGAAATGCTAAATTGAGTAAAAACCTGACAAAATGGATTCCAAGGATTAAATGAGAACCAAGAACTGATAATACTTCCTATAGCTTCCCAAGAAGCTCTAAACCAAAAAGCATTCCATATATCACCCCTTGACTTCCATTGTCTTTTTATTTTTAACTAATTTTTTAGTAATTTTGGTATTTTGAGTTTTGAGTCTATCTTGAGTTATTAAGGTTCTAATAGCTTTGAAAAGTTATATAATGAGCTTATATAAGCTTATAAGTCCAAGACAACAACTAAAAACATCATTCAAATCATCATGAAATTTTGCATAAATATGAAATTTTGCATAAACTGAATTTGTATATAAAACTTGAAATTGAAACTGTAAACAAACTTTTATTACACTGAAATAAGATTACAAGGTACTTGAAATCTTAAACTTGCACTGGAAAACTAAAATTAACTAAGTCGACATTATCTAAACTAAAACTACACTACTTGGTCTTCTCCTCTGCTTCTTGATCCGTGCCAAACAGTCAAGCTTTATCACTCAAGCCCGCCACTTGTGAATGGCGGACCGTAACAAGCTTAAAGCGGCTCAGAACGAACTCAATGAAGATCTGGGAGTATAGTGTTTCCCTGGGTCGTTATGTCTCAGCGAGCTATGCAATGGATTATCAAACGTATAGTGATCGGGAGATTTGAACGGAAAAGAGGATTGTGAATTAATATAACTACAGGAAAAGGACATAAACTACAAGGGCTTAAATGCAAATTAAAGGAAATTAAAAAGATAAAAAATATTAAATAAACGCTATCACTATTTGCAAAATGATGTTTTTGTTTTTATGTTTTTATAAAACTGAATTAAAAACTACGTGACGTACAAATTAAAAAGTGAAACTTAATCAATATTGACCCTAAAAATATGAAAATGATATTTTTACAAACCTAATGATAAAAGAAAATATTTAGAAAAAGAAAATTATTTTTATAACTATTTAATTAATTATTATTAATTAAAAACTATTTTTAACTATTAAATAATAGCTTATAATACAAGAAAATAGGAAATAAAGCTAGAAAAATAAAATTAAGACTTATAAAATCTAAAATATCAAAAGAGAATTTTCAAAACTATTTTTGTATTTTTCTCGATTATTTTCTATTTTTATGAATTTTAAACTATTAAAACTACTTAAATTATTTAAAATACAAATTTAACTAAGAAAAATATGGAAAAATATTTTTTTGGCTTTTTATATTTATCTAAACTTAAGAAAAATGAAAAATTATTTTTTTGAAGCTTTTCTTAATTATTTGTATTTAAAGCTAATTAAAAATGCTTAAAAACTAATTTAAATTAAGAAAAATAGCAAACAAGCTAGGAAAAATCTGAAAATTTCAGGAAAAGTCTAAAATAATATTAGGAAGCTATGAAAAATGGAAAAACAGGTACTTATGTGGAGGAATCTGAAACTGAAGTGCAAGTGCTTATTATAATAAGCACTTGAATAAGCTAAGAAGAATCAAAGACCACCAAACTGAAACAGAAGCATGAATAAGCTAAAATAACCAAAATGTAACAAGTTTTAGCTAGCCCAAACCACTGATTTGCAAGATTAACAGGTTTAGAGACTTGAGATCATAAGCACAAAACAGATTTTGGCACCAACTTGGGACAAGAAAATAAGCACTAGAATAAGCAGGAAACTAAAAAGCAAATGTTGGGACTTAAAGAAGACCTGGTTGACTATCTATAAGCCAAACACCAGACCCTATTGAGCTCAAATAAGCTCTACACAAGCTCTGCAAATCTGCCAAGCCTGTCATGCGATCAACGATTGCCTACAGTGGACACTTAGCACCATTTTGACAAGCTCCTTTGAAGCTTCTATAAAATTCACAAAAATGCAATAAAATGGAGATAAGCAAATAGACCAGTAGGTCTTTTAAAAACCACAAGTTTCATTTAGATTGGCTCAGAAGTGAGTTCATGAAAAATCACTTCAGATGAGCTCAAAATGGATTTTGCAAACTTTGACTTTTTAAGCAAAACTGAAAAGTTGACTTATTTGAAGTTTGATCTTGATTTAAGGACTGAGAATGATGTAAATATATGAAATAAAGCTACTACAACCTAACTCTATGGATTTAACACACAAAATGAGCTTATGATCTTGTAAAATTCCAAACAGACAACTGATTAGACGAGATAATGAAAAGTTTGACTTGAGTGGTTGCAGGCACAAAATTGAAACAATGATGAGATCAATAGGACTAAACAAGCATGACCCAACAGATTACTACCTTGCACTAGCCTACAACACAAATAATACAACTAAACCAAACATCACTTTAAGGATCGATATGCAAACTTCACAAAGCTAACTACTAATCTAGCATACATCATCGATCAAACTGAGTATGAATGGCCTAAATACAATCGGACAAACACATTTGAGCAACATAACCACGTATATAAGTACAAACGTAAAATGCAAAATTGAAATGAAACGAAAATGAGTAATCTTACTCACATGTGTCCGCTTGGTTGCAGGATAGAACCAAACCCAAGATTACTCTAACCTAGTCTAATCTAGCCCAAAATCATCACTGAATCAACCCATATCATCACCAAATCCATTCTTGGCCAGTTTTGACTTTCGTTGACCATGAGACAATTTTACTTGAAAATGAAATATAAGTTTGCAAAAGCTATGATAAGCTTAAAGAAGCTTATTTAAGCTAACACAAAGCTACTTGGAAGCTTTAATACAAGAATTTGAAAATAGCTTTTTTCAACAGTTAACTAAAAACTTGGAACTTAAACCAAACTTGAAATTGATTCTCAAAAGTACAATACAATGATATTTTAACTTAAAGATGATACAAATAAACTGAAAACTACAACATTTAGGCTAAAACTAGAACATTAATTTAAAAACGACATTTAAGAAAAAATTAAAAACTAACTACTCTTTTTCTTCTCTCTGCTCTCTTTTATAGCCTCCTCTTTCTCTCTCTTGTTCGAGATAATCCCACTGCTTTCGAGCCATTGGATGGCTTGAAGACATCTTGGCCCTTCATTCCATTTTTGGCGGGAAAATTGGATTTAACAGTTGGGGTGAGATTGAGTGTGGGAGAGGGGAGTAATCAAAGCTTCTTGGATGTAGTGTTTGGAGGGGGGACAAGTTAGTGATAAGGTGATGGGTGGGTTGAGTGTAGCAGGTGATTGCAGGCATCAAGTGGAGAAGGAAGAAGTTTGGCGCCAATGGGGTCTGTTTGACCATTTTGGTTTGACTGGCAGGCTAATAATAAAGGGGGGGTCCAAAAGTGCTATTTGACAGGGGTCCAAGGAGTACAAGGGTCCAAATTGGATTGTAAAGAGTTTTAAATGACAAGGACTAGTTTGTAAATTCTGAAAAATGAGGGACCAGGGCTGCCAACATCTCAAAGTTGCTCCAAGGACTGAAATTGACAAGTGTTAATTTTACAAGGACCAAAGTTGCCATTTTCAGATTTTCCAGGGACCATTTTTGCCAATTTTCAAAGTTGGAGGACCAAACTTGTAATTTTCTCAAACTTTTTATATTTTTCACCAAAGGACTAAATTTGACAAGTTATGATTTAAAAGGACCTTTGATGATTTTTCTTTGAAATTTTGACTCGGGACTATTTTTGACAATTTTAGAAACTTGGGGATGAAGCGCCAATTATGCAAACTTTGCTCATTTTTCATCCGATTTTAAACATTTTGCATCCGAAACATATAAAATGCAATTTTGGATTATTTTCGTGATTTTGATGCATTCTGAGCACTTTAGACGCTTTTGCCTCAGATTGACTTCAAAATGATGAGTATTTACACACTCATCAATCCCACACTAAACTATTGCTAGTCCCTAGCAATCTTTGAGAAAACTTAATGGATTTGAATCTCTTTACCAAAAGCCATTACTTACGGAGTAGCCAAATGTTTTAGTTCAAGTAAGAACCATGGTACATCGATAACCATGTGATTTTGAGCAAATCACCAACTTTCAACGGATTTGATTTGTCTTTACCGGAAGCCGTTGCTCTGGACTAGCCAACTCTTAGATAAATTATCAATATTATCTTTGGTGAGCCGATTACCAATTATGGATTTTCCATCGCCTTTACCACAAGCCATAAACTTGCGGGCTAGCCAACTCTTCACTTTTTAGGATATGGTGAAATAATACCATACAATTTTGGGCAAATTGCAAGCCATAAACGGATTTGAGATATCTTTACCAAGAGCCGTTTGCTCTGGATTAGCCAATCCTTTAGTTTATTTAGACAAAGCGGATCGATAACCAAATGAGTAAGTGAAAACACTTTACTCCAAAAAAAAAAAAATTGGCCAAAACGGGAATTGGGTGAATAATACATGAAATTCGTGAAATTCCCCCACACTTAGAAATGAATATTGCCTCAATATTCAAAGTACCAAGGTTATTCAAACAAAGAACGAAAAGGAAATACTACGCCATTATTTAGAAAGATTTTTTTTTTTTTTTTAGAATATATATATATAACATGCGGGCATCACCCCACACTTAGGTGGTACACACGGGTGAAAACCCATGTTTAGCTATTGTTTTGATTACCGAGTCGCTAGCTTGACTCGACCTCAATTCATTGGTTCATGGGAAGCAAAGTGGAAGAAACAATCTCCATCGGACTTTCATTCAAGATGTTTGGACAAACATTTGAAGCACGTGAAAGTTCCACACCGATGAGATATACATAGAACCGCTCAAAATGATAAATGAAAATGCCGGGTCAAAGATAGTGTCTTCATTCCCAAAGGAGTGAAGATGAAGGAATCACAAGATATTTGAGGAAAGGAAGAAAGGTTTTGATAACAATCAAGATCCATTCCTCATCCTCAAATGTAGACGTATCGGGAGGAAGGGTGAGGGTAGTATCATTAATAAGCAAACTCATATGATAGAGTACACCTTCCTCCGAGCTAATATCATCCTCAAGATCAAAATAGAAATGATCATGTTCCGGAGGAGATATGACATGAGAGAGTTCACCGGAGAACTCTTCATGAAAAGAATCATTCACATGAAGTGAAGTTGTGAACTCTTGTTCCATTGCTGGCTCATCCTATCCTCAACTGGAGTGTCAAAGAGTGGATTCTCGAATTGAAGTGAATTGAGTCGAATTCAAATGAGGATTGGTGAAAGTAGCTTTGAATGTTTCGAACAAAGTGATCAACATTCTCTATTGGACCGTTGGGATAAGAAGTGAGTGAACGATCATTATCAATGAGACTTTCGCCTCCCCGGATCGGCTTCAAATCAAAGAGTGGATTGATGTGAGTGAGTTCACCGGAGAACTCCTCAAGAAGATGATCGAGATCATTGTGGAAGTGATGCCTCAACGTACTCGATGTTTCCAAAGGAAGCACAATCGTCGCTAAAATCGGAGAAAGTTTCAAAATGATCATTTGAACACTCGAGAGGAAGAAGAATCACACATGTGATCGGTACCACCGTGACTCTCTCGGGATTGGGACAAGGTTCTCAACACTAGACTTTATGAATTCGTCCGATTCCTTTTCGTGAACAAGTGTCAAGATGCTCGCCCCCATGTTCGTAGAGTGAGTGGGAGCTTCGTGTGTGATAGCGCTTGTTTGAGATGGAATCTCAACTGCCGGAATATCAACCGATCGAGGGAGTTGAGAAATATTATCTTTAAAAGGATAAAACTCTCCTCGTCATCATCATAAAGAGCCGCCTTAAGAAATTGGGAACGCCTTGTTGCTTGCTCTAGGACTAATAATTCTTCCCTAGATTGGTGGGCCTCTCGCTCTTGACTAGCAATTCTCCCATGGTCTTTTCACCACTCACTTGATTCTTAAAATTACTAATCATATCATCAAGTGTTTTCATTATGGTTTCAAAATCTTGGGAGATTTCTTGAGACAACGGTTCGGTGGAGTTTGAACCGTATGGTGCTGGAGGTTGGAAATTGTAAGAGTCATGATTGTTATAAGGAAATGGGTTCCTATTTGACAATCGAGCTGAAATGGGGACCTCCACGGTACTACAACAAGAAACTGTTGAGTCCAGACAGTGAATCATATGGATTTTGGTCATAACCAAAACTCGAGCATCACCGGAAAACTGCTCATAGACAAACGTGTTTCCGGATTGACACTCAAATCCTTGGTGAGGACCTCCACAAAATTCACAGCAGTATTGTTGATTATATGAAGATAAGTCGGGTTGTGGTGGGTAATTGGAAAAGTTTGCGAGTCGTTAAATGAGTTCGATTAGGATCATAATCAAATGAATTCCTCGAACCACAAAAACAGACAACTCCGTTATGGATATCATTACCACATTGTACACAAGTACACTGCAACGATGTGGTGAACCAAAGAGGCTCACCACAACCGACACAAGGAATAAACGATTGCATTTGAGAGTTATGAAGAGGAATCGGTTTATTCAAAGAATCAACAAAACCAACATGGTGATCCGAATGACTATTAAGACTCAAAGAACATTTTGAAAAATCAAGAGGTGGGACAAGTGGTGTGCTCGAGAGCTAGCAATTTCCACCACTTCCGTTATGGTCTCTGGTTCGGTTCTTGAAAACGTGAAGATTAAGCAAGTCATTCTTGCTAGTCACCGGACCGGATTCGCATGTTTGCTTTAACCGTAAATCGTGAAAGTTTAGAATCAATTCTAGACGGCTTAGGAGCAATTGAGGGTTTAGGTCTTTGGATAACCGTAGGTTGGACGATTAGTACTCCCATTATCAAAGGAAGTACCGGTCCTTTGTCACCCTCGGTTTCGTTCCAATTCCCTACGGAATGAATGGATCATCACGAACAACACGAATTCTTGACATTTGTGTAAAGTCGAAGTTTTCAACCGCCCCAATTAGATCCTCGAGAGATTCCATGAGAATAGAAGAAGTGAGAATCAAATGGATAGAGGGTAAAGGGATAAAGAATCAAAAGGGTAAGAGGGTAAAGATGACTATTTTGGTATTTTTGAAAACATGATGCAAAAACAAAGACCGAAAATCTTTTGGATTTTTGATTTTATAAGAAAATACAAACATATACAGATGGATGGTATGAACAAAGAGTGAATATCCAAATCACTAATCTGTTAGACGTAAGATTATCAACCTGACTCCGGCAATGGCCGCCAAAAATTTAATCCGTGCAAATGTACCAAGCTTTATCACTCAAGCCCGCCACTTGTGAATGGCGGATCGTAACAAGCTTAAAACGGCTCAGAACGAACTCAATGAAGATCCGGGAGTATAGTGTTTCCACAGTCGTTATGTCCCAAATGAGCTATGCAATGGATTATCAAACGTATAGTGATCGGGAGATTTGAGCGGAAAAGAGGATTGTGAATTAATATAACTACGGTGAAAAGGACATAAACTATAAGGGCTTAAATGCAAATTAAAGGAAATTAAAAGATAAAAAATATTAAATAAACGCTATCACTATTTGCAAAATGATGTTTTGTTTTATGTTTTATAAACTCGAATTAAAACTACGCGACGACAAATTAAAAAGTGAAACTTAATCAATATTGACCCTAAAAATATGAAAATGATATTTTACAAACCTAATGATAAAAGAAAATATTTAGAAAAAGAAAATTATTTTTATAACTATTTAATTAATTATTATTAATTAAAACTATTTTTAACTATTAAATAATAGCTTATAATACAAGAAAATAGGAAATAAAGCTAGAAAAATAAAATTAAGACTTAGAAAAATCTAAAATATCAAAAGAGAATTTTCAAAACTATTTTGTATTTTTCGATTATTTTTCTATTTTTATGAATTTTAAACTATTAAAAACTACTTAAATTATTTAAAAGTACAAATTTAACTAAGAAAATATGGAAAATATTTTTTGGCTTTTATATTTATCTAAACTTAAGAAAAATGAAAAATTATTTTTTGAAGCTTTTCTTAATTATTTGTATTTAAAGCTAATTAAAATGCTTAAAACTAATTTAAATTAAGAAAATAGCAAACAAGCTAGGAAAAATCTGAAAATTTCAGGAAAAGTCTAAAATAATATTAGGAAGCTATGAAAAATGGAAAAACATGTACTTATGTGGAGGAATCGAATCGAAGTGCAAGTGCTTATTATAATAAGCACTTGAATAAGCTAAGAAGAATCAAAGACCACCAAACTCGAAATGTAAGCATGAATAAGCTAAAATAACCAAAATGTAACAAGTTTTAGCTAGCCCAAACCACTGATTTGCAAGATTAACGTGTTTAGAGACTTGAGATCATAAGCACAAAACAGATTTTGGCACCAACTGGGACAAGAAAATAAGCACTAGAATAAGCGTGAAACTAAAAGCAAATGTTGGGACTTAAAGAAGACCTGGTTGACTATCTATAAGCCAAACACAGACCTATTGAGCTCAAATAAGCTCTACACAAGCTCTGCAAATCTCGCTCAAGCCTCAAGCAGTCAGCAGTGCCAGACAGCACTTAGCACCATTTTGACAAGCTCCTTTGAAGCTTCTATAAAATTCACAAAAATGCAATAAAATGGAGATAAGAAAATAGACCAGTAGGTCTTTTAAAAACCATGAGTTTCATTTAGATTGGCTCAGAAGTGAGTTCATGAAAAATCACTTCAGATGAGCTCAAATGGATTTTGCAAACTTTGACTTTTTAAGCAAAACCGAAAAGTTGACTTATTTGAAGTTTGATCTTGATTTAAGGACCGAGAATGATGTAAATATATGAAATAAAGCTACTACAACCTAACTCTATGGATTTAACACACAAAATGAGCTTATGATCTTGTAAAATTCCAACAGATAAACCGATTAAGACAGATAATGAAAAGTTTGACTTGAGTGGTTGCGGCACAAATTTGAAACAGCTATGAGATCAATAGGACTAAACAAGCATGACCCAACAGATTACTACCACTGCACTAGCCTACAACACAAATAATACAACTAAACCAAACATCACTTTAAGGACTGATATGCAAACTTCACAAAGCTAACTACTAATCTAGCATACATCACTGATCAAACTGAGTATGAATGGCCTAAATACAACTGGACAAACACATTTGAGCAGCTTATAACCACAGATATAAGTACAAACAGAAAATGCAAAATTGAAATGAAACTGAAAATGAGTAATCTTACTCACATGTGTCCAGCTGGTTGCAGGATAGAACCAAACCCAAGATTACTCTAACCTAGTCTAATCTAGCCCAAAATCATCACTGAATCAACCCATATCATCACCAAATCCATTCTTGGCCAGTTTTGACTTTCGTTGACCATGAGACAATTTTACTTGAAAATGAAATATAAGTTTGCAAAAAGCTATGATAAGCTTAAAGAAGCTTATTTAAGCTAACACAAAGCTACTTGGAAGCTTTAATACGGAATTTGAAAATAGCTTTTCAACAGCTAACTAAAAACTTGGAACTTAAACCAAACTTGAAATTGATTCTCAAAAGTACAATACAATGATATTTTAACTTAAAGATGATACAAATAAACTGAAAACTACAACATTTAGGCTAAAACTAGAACATTAATTTAAAAACGACATTTAAGAAAAAATTAAAAACTAACTACTCTTTTTCTTCTCTCTATCTCCTCTTTTTATAGCCCTCCTTGCTTCTCTCTCTTGTTCTGAGATAATCCCACCTGCTTTCTGAGCCATTGGATGGCTTGAAGACATCTTGGCCCTTCATTCCATTTTTGGCGGGAAAATTGGATTTAACAGTTGGAGTGAGATTGAGTGTGGGAGAGGGGAGTAATCAAAGCTTCTTGGATGTAGTGTTTGGAGGGGGGACAAGTTAGTGATAAGGTGACGGGTGGGTTGAGCGTAGCGGTGATTCGCAGCATCAAGTGGAGAAGGAAGAAGTTTGGCGCCAATGGGGTCTGCTTGACCATTTTGGTTCGATCGGCAGCTAATAATAAAGGGGGGTCCAAAGTGCTATTTGACAGGGTCCAAGGAGTACAAGGGTCCAAATTGGATTGTAAAGAGTTTTAAATGACAAGGACTAGTTTGTAAATTCGAAAAATGAGGGACCAGTGGTGCCAACATCTCAAAGTTGCTCCAAGGACTGAAATTGACAAGTGTTAATTTTACAAGGACCAAAGTTGCCATTTCGTATTTTCCAGGACCATTTTTGCCAATTTTCAAAGTTGGAGGACCAAACTTGTAATTTTCTCAAACTTTTATATTTTTCACCAAAGGACTAAATTTGACAAGTTATGATTTAAAAAGGACCTTTGACGATTTTTCTTTTGAAATTTTGACTCGTGGACTATTTTGACAATTTTAGAAACTTGGGGACTGAACCGCCAATTATGCAAACTTTGCTCATTTTTCATCGATTTTAAACATTTTGCATCCGAAACATATAAAATGCAATTTTGGAATATTTTAGTATTTTGATGCATTTAGCATTTTAGACGCTTTACGTCAGATTGACCCAAAATGATGAGTATTTACACTCATCACTTCTTTTCCCATTTATATTGATCCTTTAGGTTCCTTGTCGACATCTGATCTGTTCCCACCTATTTCCAACCTTTGGATCACTTGAAATCATCAGAACCACCCAAGTGGCATTTTGGCGGGAAAAGTCTTTGAGTGGGTATTTGCAATTAATGCACTGTGGGTTAGTTTGCAAGGTGGAAAGGTGATAGTGATGGGAGGGTATGAGCTGGGGAAAGATAAGGTGGTGAGGTGGTAGCACAGATGGAGGGAGGTGAGTGGTAGCAGGTGTTTGAGAGGTAGGGGATGAACAGTACTGGCGCGGGTTTTATTTTAAAACATGGGTTTTGGGCTTTGGTTGGGATTGGGCCAGCAGCTGGGTTGGTGGATTTGGATTTGGTTTGTGTTTGTTTAATTTAGGTCCATTTGGTTTTAAGTAATAACAAGGACCAATCATGTAATATTCTGAAAGTATAGGGACTGATTTTGACAAGTTTCCAAATTATTTTCAATGACCAAACATGCCATATATAATAAACTAAGGACCATACATGTATTTATTTTCCATCTAAAATGTCCAAGGGCCTTTTATGTCATTTTTGAAACTTAAGGGACCAAATATATAATTTTCCAAAAGTTCACTATAAGGACCAATTTTGTCATTTATGAATAGTACAAGGTTTATTTTGATAAATTTTCATTTTTTAAATTTACCAAGGACTATTTTGACAATTTTCAAACTTTAGGACTAAAGTTGTCATTTTGTAAATTTTAAACTTTAAAGGGTTTATTTTGACAACTTTTGAATCCTATGGACCTTAAATAACATTTTACAAGTTTTGAATTACTGTGGACTAGTTTTGACAACTTTTGAAACTTGGGGACTAAAGCGCCAATTATGCAAACTTGATACG
Organism: Chrysanthemum lavandulifolium; assembly: GCA_022545495.1. Lineage (NCBI taxonomy): Eukaryota > Viridiplantae > Streptophyta > Magnoliopsida > Asterales > Asteraceae > Chrysanthemum > Chrysanthemum lavandulifolium. Next base: position 211,943,833 of record CM040241.1, read on the forward strand.
CTTTTCACTGCTTTTGGTATTTTGCATTTAAAACACATAAAACACTTGTTTGTGATATTTTCATCATTTTGATGCATTTACAGTGTTTTGATTTTTGCGCCTAGGTAGTACAAAAATGATGAGTATTTAGACACTCATCAATCCCCTTTTACTAAGATATTGCTAGTCCCTAGCAATGATTTTAGAAAACTTAATGGATTTTATCTCTTTACCAAAAGCCATTACTTCGAGTAGCCAATTGTTTCATTCATGTAAGAACCTTGGTACAATGATTTTGAGCAAATCATAAGTCAGAACGGTTTGATTTGTCTTACTGAAGCCGCTTTGCTTCGGACTAGCCAACTCTTAGATAAAATATCTTTGGTGAGTCGATTACCAATTATGGATTTCCAACTGCCTTTACCACAAGCCATAAACTTGCGGGCTAGCCAACTTTTCACTTTTTAGGATATGGTGAGCTGAACACCATACAATTTTGGGCAAATTGCAAGCCGTTAACGGATTTGAGATATCTTTACCAAGAGCCGTTTGCTCCTGGATTAGCCAATCCTTATGTGGGTTAGACATGGTGGACTGATTACCATTTGTTGTGTTTAGTACATAGTACTTCCACTAAAAAAAATTTAAAATTTGGCCATTTTGGGAGAAAAAGGACTAAAAGGGTATATTTATGATCAAATTAGCGTAATTTCCCCACACTTAGAAATGAATATTGTCCTCAATATTCAAAGTACCTACCGTTATGCCGAAAACATAGAACGAAAAAGATAACATTACTAGCTAAGTGTAGAAACACAACAATTATTCTCTTTTTAATATTTACAATTTTCATTCATTTTTTAGATCTCTATACAACATGTGGGGCATCTCCCCACACTGTAGTGGTACACATGGGTGAAAACCCATGTTTAACTACTATTTTGATTACCGAGTCGCTAGCTTGACTCGGCCCAATTAATTTGTTCATGGGGAAGTAAGTGGAAGAGACAATCTCCATCGGACTTTCATTAAAGATGTTTGTATAAACATCAAGTACGTGAAAGTTCCACACCGATGAGATATACATAGAACCGCTCACAAATGATAAATGAAAATGCCGGGTTCAAGATAATGTCTTCATTCCCAAGGAGTGAAGAACAGAGAAGCCACGGATAGGTGAAGAAGAAAAGAAATTCATGATAATAATCTTGACTAACTCATCATCATCGTAAGGGAATTCATGATAGCATGAATTTCATCTTTTAAGCTCAATTGGTCTAGACATATCCCGAGCGTGTCTAGATCAAAGTAGAAGTTATCATACTCCGGTGAGATATGATATGAGCGAGTTCAAAGGAGAACTCCTCAAAGGAGAATGATTCATATTCGTGATTGATTTGACCGAGTTCACCTGGGAACTCTCAAAAGTGAATGATTCATAATCGGGAGAGAATTATGAGAATGAGAAGTGGTAATACCACTAATCTTCTCTCCCATATGATCAAAATGGAACGCTTGCACCGGGAATAGAATCATTGAACAAAAGTTCACTATCCTCAAAGGGATAGGATATGAAGTAAGCTTTTCATTAAAAGCCTCGATTCTAGAAATGAGAAGATTAACATTCAATAATGTAAGACGAAGAGCTTGCCTTGGATTATTTCTTCATCATTCTCTTCTCCTAAGTGACAAGCTCATAAGGTAATTCCCCACATAACTTATGTCTCCACAAGATAAAGAATAGTCCTCATCGTAATCGAGAACATATCAATATGATCATTTTGGAAGACAAGAGGAGGAGGATATCACACATGATCAAGAATTCTGCGTGATTCTCTTGGAATCGGGACAAGGTCCTCAACACTAGACTTTATGAATTTGTCCGATTCCTTTCGTGAACAAGTGTCAAAATGCTCGTCCCCATGCTCGTAGAGTGAGTGGAGCTTGAATTGATAGCGCTTGTTTGAGAATGAATCTCAACCGGGATATCCACCGTGAACTTGATGAATCTTTATAAAATTGTAGGATACCAAGTGCATCCTCATCATCACCGCATCGTGAATAAACGAAATTGAGAGCTAGATCCGTGCTTTTTCTTTGCAATTAATTCCTAATAGATTTTTCAAAAGCAATTTGGGAATTTATTTTAGCACAACGCTTCTTCACCTAGCAATTCTTCCATGGATTTCTCATGTGACTTTTGAATGATGGACATTGCGGGAGTGGAGATTTGTCAAACCGGAAGGTTGACATTGATAATCATCATGAGGACCCCACAATATACACAAGAAAAACTGGGAACATTATGAATGTCGCTTTACTCAACTCCTCGCTTCTTTCACCGACTCCGTAAGCTCTAGATAAGTGTCTTGTTGGGTTTGTTGAGGAGTTTGAGTCATTTGGCACCGCTGGAGGTTGGTCGTGATATGGATAGTCGTAATTGTTACAAGGAAATGGATTCCCCTGCTTGACAATCGAGTGAAATGGGACCTCGACAGTTTCACAACAAGAAACTGCTGAGCTCGGATTGGTGAATCATATGGATATTGGTCATATCCAAAGTTCTCGAGCATCACCGAAAACTGCTCATAGACAAACGTGTTTCCGGATTGACACTCAAATCCTTGGTGAGGACCTCCACAAAATTCACAGCAGCTATGTTGATTATATGAAGATAAGTCGGTGTGGTGGGTAATTGGAAAATTTTGAGGGTCGTTAAATGAGTTCGGATTAGGATCATAATCAAATGAATTCTCGAACCACAAAGCAAACAACTCCGCTCGAATATCATTACCACACTGTACACACGCACACTCAATGACATGGTGAACCAAAAAGAGGCTCACCACAACCCACACAAGGAATAAACGATTCTATTTGAGAGTTATGAAAGGAACTAGTTCATTCAAAGAATCAACAAAACCAACATGGTGATCCGAATGACTATTAAGACTCAAGAACATTTTGAAAATCCGGAGGTGGGACAAGTGGTGTGCTCGAGAGCTAGCAATTTCCACCACTTCCGTTATGGTCTCCGGCTCGGTTCTTGAGAAACGTGAAGATTAGGCAAGTCATTCTTGCTAGTCACCGGTCTAAATTCGCATGTTTGCTTTAACCGTAAATCGTGAAAGTGTAGGATCAATTTTAGACGGCTTAGAGCAATCGAGGTTAGATCTTTGATAACCGTGGGTTGGACGATTTAGCACCTCCATTATCGGAGGAAGTACCGGGTCCTTTGTCACCCGGTTTCTCGCTCCATTTCCCTACGCAGAATTAATGGATCATCATGAACAACACGAATTCTTGACATTTGTGATAAAGTAGGAAGTTTTTCAACTGCCCGCATTGTCGTAGTCGAGAGATTCCATGAGAATAGAAGAAGATAGAATCAAATGGATGAGGGTAAAGGAATAAAGAATCAAAAGGGTAAGAGGGTAAAGATGAATATTTTTGGATTTTTGGATAAACATTTTGAAAAACAAAGAATGAAAATATTTTTATGTTGTTAACACTTTAGAAAAGTGTTAATGAACTTTTGATTTTGATAACTTTAAAAACTGCTTACAAAAAGGTGGTATATGTGCAAGAATGGATCTCGAAATGCTTAAAACACGCTAAAGCCTCCCAGCAATGGCTAAAATTTGATTGGTGCTAAACCGTCAAGTTATATCACAAGCTAGCCACTGAATGGCTAACCGTAATAAACTTAAACCGCTCGTAAACCAATACAATGAAGATCGAGGAATATAGGGATTCCCTGGTCGTTAATTCCACGGAGGATGAATTGGTGTTAAACAACTTCAGATGTCGAATAATCACCAAGGATAGTGATCGTAAAGGATTTTGAAATATTTATACCTAAAGAAAAGATTTATAAATTACAGGGGCTTAAATGCAAATTAAAGGAAATTAAAAGTTAAAATATATTAAATAAACGCTATCACTATTTTTAAAATGATGAACGTTTAAAACCAAAACGACGTTTAAATAAAATTACGTAGAACGCATAAAATAAAACGTGAGTTTTAAGAAATAAAAGGCCTACAAATATAAAAATGACATTTTTACAATCCTAATAATAAAAGAAAATTATTAGAAAATAAAATTATTTTTAAAACTATTTATTTAATTATTATTAATTAAAACTACTTATTAAGTATTTAAAATGCACTAAAATATAAGAAAATAAAAAATTAACCTAGAAAAATGAAATTATAACTTAGAAAAATCTAAAATATGATAAAAAAAATATTTTAAAACTGAAAATATATTTTTTAGAGTTTTTATGTATTTATTATGAATTTAATACTATTTAAAACTAATTAAAATGCTAGAAAATACTATTTAAACCAAGAAAATTATGGAAAAATATTTTTTTGGCTTTTTATATTTATCTTAATCTAGGAAAATTGAAAACATATTTTTTAAAATTTTTTCTGATTTATTTGAATTAAAAGCTATTTAAAAAGACTTAAAAACTATTTAAAATAAAGAAAAATAGCAAACAGTGCTAGAAAAATATGAAAAATTCAGGAAAATACTAAAATATTATTCTAAGTCTAAGAAAATATAAAACATATGCTTATGTGGAGGAAAATGCAATCAGAAGTGAATTGGCTTATAAATAAGACTTCAAAATAAGCCAAAGTCCACAAATGGACACCAAATAATCACGTAAGGTGGTAAGCTACTTAAAAGCTAAATTACACAGGCTTAGGAGTACTAAAGAGCTTATAACAAGCTTGTGAAAAGCTTGTGATCCTGTGCACGTGGCATTTTTCGAAAATGTATCTAAAAAGTCGAACAATAAGCACTTTATAAGCTAAGAAATGGTAAACTAATATTTTCTATTTTATTTAAGCATCTAAATTTTACTATCCCAAAAGGTTTTAAGCTAAATCTTAATATTAAGTACACAATAAAATTCTAAAGTTTATTCAAAACCTGATTTAGAAATTTCGACTTTTGATGCTTATGAACTTTTGACTTTTATGAACTTTGATCACCTCTAATTAACTCGAATATGTTATAATAAGCTAGGATAAGGTGAAATTAAGCTAGAGTAACAAGTTATAAGCAATTATGATGATATTGACAATCAAAATCCTAACAATTGATGTGAAGTTGAGTTTGAAAAGGATTTTGACTTTTACATTAATAGAGACCGGTCTTTATTGTTTCATTGAATTGTTAGGAGCTAATGTAACACGTAACAACAACAAGTAACCACTCAAATACCTTATAACACGCTTAACTAATTTAAACCAAACACCCTTTCAACTAACTGCCTTGAAAGTTTTCAAAGGATTCCAAGGATTAAAACCATGAAACTAATTCATAATCTTATATTACTACTTAATAATACCACTGAAACATAAAAACATGAAAATTAAAGCACAAAGCATTCATATACAGTGAAATGCTAAATTGAGTAAAAACCTGACAAAATGGATTCCAAGGATTAAATGAGAACCAAGAACTGATAATACTTCCTATAGCTTCCCAAGAAGCTCTAAACCAAAAAGCATTCCACATATCACCCTGCTTCAGCTTCCATTGTCTTTTTTATTTTTAACTAATTTTTTTAGTAATTTTTGGTATTTTGAGTTTTTGAGTCTATACTGAGTTATTAAGGTTCTAATAGCTTTGAAAAGTTATATAATGAGCTTATATAAGCTTATAAGTCCAAGACAACAACTAAAAACATCATTCGAATCATCATGAAATTTTGCATAAATATGAAATTTTGCATAAACTGAATTTGTATATAAAACTTGAAATTGAAACTGTAAACAAACTTTTATTACACTGAAATAAGATTACAAGGTACTTGAAATCTTAAACTTGCACTGGAAAACTAAAATTAACTAAGTCGACATTTTCTAAACTAAAACTACACTACTTGGTCTTCTCCTCTGCTTCTTTTCCCATTTATATTGATCCTTTAGGTTCCTTGTCGACATCTGATCTGTTCCCACCTATTTCCAACCTTTGGATCACTTGAAATCATCAGAACTACCCAAGTGGCATTTTGGCGGGAAAAGTCTTTGAGTGGGTATTTGCAATTAATGCACTTGTGGGTTAGTTTGCAAGGTGGAAAGGTGATGGTGATGGGGCGATGAGTGGGAAAGATAAGGTGGTGAGGTGGTAGCACAGATGGAGGGAGGTGAGTGGTAGCAGGTGTTTGAGAGGTAGGGGATGAACAGTACTGGCGCGGGTTTTATTTTAAAACATGGGTTTTGGGCTTTGGTTGGGATTGGGCCAGCAGCTGGGTTGGTGGATTTGGATTTGGTTTGTGTTTGTTTAATTTAGGTCCATTTGGTTTTAAGTAATAACAAGGACCAATCATGTAATATTCTGAAAGTATAGGGACTGATTTTGACAAGTTTCCAAAGTATTTTCAAGGACCAAACATGCCAAATATAATAAACTAAGGACCATACATGTATTTATTTTCCATTTAAAATGTCCAAGGGCCTTTATGTCATTTTTTGAAACTTAAGGGACCAAATATGTAATTTTCCAAAAGTTCACTATAAGGACCAATTTTGTCATTTATGAATAGTACAAGGTTTATTTTTGATAAATTTTCATTTTTTTAAATTTACCAAGGACTATTTTTGACAATTTTCAAACTTTAGGGACTAAAGTTGTCATTTTGTAAATTTTAAACTTTAAAGGGTTTATTTTGACAACTTTTGAATCTCATGGACCTTAAATGACATTTTACAAGTTTTTGAATTACCAGGGACTAGTTTTGACAACTTTTGAAACTGGGGACTAAACCGCCAATTATGCAAACTTGATACGCTTTTCAATTGCTTTTGGTATTTTTGCACTTAAAACACATAAAACACTTGTTTGTGATATTTTCATCATTTTGATGCATTTAGTGTTTTCGGATGTTTTTGCGATCTCAGATAAGACAAAAACGATGAGTATTTAGACACTCATCATTTACACATATCTTGATATTGTCATATCATTCCATAAGGTGCGTGATAACCCGAACCACCCTTTATGACAATTATCTTTCAAAACTTTAAAGTTTTAAAGTATTCTTTATTCTTTAATGTATAATGCAACTATGCTCCTATTGAGCATAACTAGTCATCATCAAGGATACCATGACTAGAATCGAGTGTCATCTCAATTATACCAAAGATCACCGTACAACAAGATGCTCTTTAAACATCCGTAAACTTCAACGCTTATAGTGTAATGTTGGTGCCACCAAAACTCAAGTTTGTTGGCAATGACAATTATGAAACACTTGTCATATTTTCATCCATAGAATCTAGGAGCATTTCCAGATTGTGGAATGTGATTCTAAATCCAAACATATTCCTTTTAAAATATTTATTACACTAACAACTTTCAATGTTGCCAAATCATCTTGTAGTCAAGCATGACACAACAATCTTACAACATGATGTACATGATGAATCTTCAAGTTAGACTTTAAGATCTCATTATATATCTATCATGTTCTATTAGACTCATTTATTTACCTCATATGTTTATAGTAATAAACATATATTCCAAGGTTGTATGTCTTATTTCCAAATCTTACAAACTAAGTTTCATTCCCAACTAAAACTTAATTTAGGTGGAATGTAGTTGCCCATACAACATATAAGATTTAAGAAAATAATACTCCCACTAGCTTTCAGGAATACTTATGAGCTATCTTATTTTAATTATTAAATCAAACATGGATTTAATATTAAACATAAGAATCATCTCCTAGATGCATGCATATATCCATTCATGGATTCTTGCAGTTTGTACATATTAAAAAATTATTTGAATTCATAAACTACTTTGTATTACTTATCGTCCTCGCAAAAGTAATTCACAACAAAGAGTTTTGATATTCATTGTCAAAATTTCATATCAATGAAACTAAGTAAGACAATTATAATCTTTATACTTCTATTTAATGTATCTAGAAAAGAATATTCAATCATAGTTAATTGCTTAAATATGATTAATATTATTATCACTAGATATGCATTAAATATGTGTACAATATTGTCCATATGATTTCTACACAAAATTTAAACCACTAGGGTTTCCATCCTTTGAAGAAACTCATTTTCATTATTAAGATAAACCAAGTATCTAAACTTGATTATCTTTATGGACAAAGATCTCAACATTCATAGTATGATTGATTTACCACAATTCAACATTTGCAAATTCATCATCATGATTAATGTGCTTACTATGATCCCAGAACTCATAATCCTCAAAGATATTAAATATCTCGAGATATCCTTACGGATCTATGAATGACAATTCCATCATATTGAGGTCTATCATTTACATGTTTAACCTCATCATGATATTTGCTAGTGTATTTTAGAAGATTATGTATTTTGTAATTTAATCTTTCAAGATCTAAACAAAACTCCCACTTGCCTTTAACAATTTAAAGATTACATTTAAATAGTTTAGCAAGTAAAGCAACAATACATTGTTCTCTTTGGGACATTATGAGAACACATTGACAGCTCTCGACATTAGTTTGTTACAACTCACTCTACAAGTAGTTTAACAAATTCGTAACTTCATTTATAAGACTTAATGTGATTCATCACATTCCAAAAAATGGTGTCTTATTAATCTTCTAGGTTGGAGTCTTATTGAGTATATCCAATCTATACTCAATCTACTAACCTTGATAACATTTTGGAAGAAACTATAGTTATCTTGAATCAAACAATGCCAATAGATTTTGATTCTTCTAATCGAACATACCATAAAACTATGGTATTTCCTTAGAATTAATATTGTAAGATTAATCTAACAATAAGATAACCATCTACTCTTTGGTTTATCATATTTACCAACAAAGTAAAACTTAATGGTACAATAGAATTACCAAGTCAATTGCATGTATTATAACACAAGCATTCTTGACCAAGTCAAAAGACATACAGCTTATAATCCCACTATACGCTATAAGTCATTGATCAACTCATTGACTTCATGCATATGTCTTAAAACATAGCAAGTTAACGCCTTACTTTATATTGTAAGTCTTGTATTAAAAGGCTTCATGTTTGTGACTTTACAAAATCATAAACATTTATAATTAAAGTAATTATGAACACCACCTCGTGTTTCAATTAATATTTCAAGTTAAAATTTACTACATATATTTAAGTCATTCAACTAATACTTAAATTCAAAGTAGTATTAGATTACTTCATTTAATTATGTCATTCCATGAAAGTTCAACGAAGAAACTACAAAATCATCCATGCTCGCTCACACGACACGTGGATATTTTACCTTGGCTATAATCTAGTTCACGCCACGTAACATAAATTGTAACTACAAGTGTTTCTTAGACATAAATATTTAAAGTAGTATTTGTTATCATCTTGACACATGTTCCTAATGTGGCAATCACACACATAAAATGTATAATTCCTATTGAACGTTACTCTCTTACCTTGCGTTAAGAGAATCTATTTAAATCATATTTATATGTGTTGTACCTTGCACACAATAAAGATTTCTCCCACTTGTGCATGGAACAACATCATGTAGCGTATAAACAACACGGTACACGCTCGCTTATGTGATTAATATGATTTGTGTCATAGATATAACAAGTAGATGTAGGACTATATTGTTTAGTAAGGAAACGCATACCACTATCCTTAAAACATAAGTGTCTACAATTGGAAAGTAATTATCTTTGAAGATAACTGGTTACTACACGTGAAATAAAGCTTGTAGCTCCCACTGAATTAAAAATCAATAAAATAACTTCTTATTCAAGAATGCAACACAAATGCTCCCACCGAATCGACAACATTGGAAGTGTTGCATAACCCCGTGAAAACAACTTGCTTGCTTTTTATTTTCCTACACCTTTGAAGAACCATACGTAATCATTACTTAGGTACTAAAAGGTGTATTCTACTCGTGAATGATGGGTTATCCATCAATGTTATTAACTCGAAAATTGGGTATGCAATTTCTTCCTTACTAGGTCTACCATCCCCATACGGTATGTAGCACCTTTAAAGGCTAAAGCAAACCAACTAGATAAATTAAGCTAGTTTGCCTTTTTACCAATTTTCGCGGTAATTAGTCTAGCTTCTAATTTAGTAACTCATATACATGTTTTCCGCTTAACCAACATTCATGTTTGTTACAAAAGGATTCATTCACCAAATGAGGTAATGAAATCTTTATGGAAAATAAGATGTGCAATTCATTGCTATGAGTTACATTAGAATTTAGACAACTCAAATGTTCCTATTATACCTTTCTCATTCATGAAAAGGAATAGGATTGAGTCTCATGCTTCTCCCATGGAAAAGAGACTTCGTTTGTCTTTTCGGTAAATTATTCTCGATCAAACATTTGTTTGAAAGCGTAATGGATCAATTTATCGATCAAAGACTCAACCTCGCTTACGGTTAAATGTTGCATTTATACATTCAAAAGAATTACAAAATTCAATTTTTAGTATTTTCGATAATTAACCTTTTCAAGAAAATTAAATACCCATGGTTCATAATCATATAACCATTTAATTTTCACCGAAAAACTAGGATCCAATTGACATAGTTTCATCACATCGCTTGATCTCGCTAGTAATGAAATTATTCAAGATGGTACGAGTCGAACCTCAATTGCCAATTTTCAAATTGCAATTCCTAGATTTATGGGATTTACATTTAGCCAATTTCAATTGCCATGTAAACATGTTTTATCCCCATCTTATGCCTTGAGTTGTCGGGCTCACTACAAAGCTCAATTGTTGTCCAACTTAAGAAATCGCAAAATCATCCATGCCCGCTCACGCCACATGGATATTTTACCGCTGATTACGATTTAAATCACGCTCTCACGCAAATAAAAGGTAATCTCGGTGTTTCCGCTTCGCTGGATGGTATACAACTTAAATTAAAGGGTAATGATTTTGATGTTAAATCAAATATGTACAAAGATGTCATGCATTCATCTTCGTAATATAGGTTTTATTAAAACATTTATATCTTTTTTAATGTTTAAGTTTTCATCATCAAACTTTAATTGATGTATTGGTTTCACCAATCAAGGAATTTAGTGTTAATTATCATCCATTATACCGCACTTTTGCATAAGTGTAAACACTTAGTGTTTCGGATAATTACCACCGAAGTGGCGCATGGAATTAATACTAATTAGCCTTAAGATGAGCTTGCACATTTAATGGCTTACTAATTAGCTCCATTCGAACTTACAGAGGCGAGGACTGTGCACGCCGCTAAAGCACAACCTTAGACATCCTTTCGGTGTGATCGTCGCACTTCTTTAATAACCCCTTTATAGTTCATTCTCATGGGTGAGCCGCTCACTCATTTGTACCAAAGTCATCAATCAATTAAACGATTATGATTACTATTCTTAAAATACATGTTTCACCATTGTTTAGGTCCGCTTATTTTTCTTGTAAAATACCCTTGTTACACATAACAAACAAGCAAGTATTTGTAAAATAAACAATAAACAATGAATGCATAACAAAAATAAGTCATGCATATCAAATAGCCACATGCAAACGTTTTGATAAATCCTATTAATAACCAATTCTAGATCTCAATATGCATATATTTAATTAAGACTTTCACCCGTTTTCACCTATGTACAAGGTGAGCCACATGCATCGATTCATCGATTATGTAAGTCAAAATTAAATATATACCACATAGCACATAATTGATTAAATTAATAACGATTGAGGTCTTCCCAATTTTAGATCTATCATAAATTAGTGTATATCACTTAAACAAGTAGAACATACAATAAAAGGCATCCATGATAAAACATGCGATAATTATCATGGACATAAAATTACACTTAACAATTAATGCAATTAAACAGAGTTACGATATACACATAAAGTTGCATGCATCTTAGGGTTTCTAATCCAATTAAAACTTTAGTTTACAAAACCCTAATTAAGGCACCAAAATAAACGCCCCTAAAAATTAGGGTTTAGGTTTTGCAAACCCTAGATCTACGATACAAATAATAACACAACATGTTTATTTTATTTATGTGTTTCAAGAATTAATTACTTGTTATACAAGGCTCGTGATGCCACCGCTCATTTATGATATATAAAATACAATAAAACATAAAGACATCAAGAGTACAGTGGAAGACTTAAAGATCATAACAAATAAATAATTAACTCGAAAGTACGCGAACGCACTCTCTTGCGAATGTCGATCCTTTGAGCAAAACAAATAAGTGGTTTGAAGAGTTGTCCTCACCGCTTCTACAACTCAAACCAATATGGTGTAAGAATAGTGTCTTACAACCACGCATTTGCACACACAATTAACCAACGAATCAAGCGATTGCTAGATCTAACACAAGTCCTCGTTTAAGAAAAACGAAACCAAACTCCCTAACAATGGGGTGTTCGGCCGATTGGGACAAGAGAGAGGAGAGGAGAGATCTAGGGTTAATTCAATGCACAAGTGTGTGAAAACCCTAGAACCTAACCTTGTTTATATACTAGTAGGGAAACTTTGGGAACAAGTTATGAATTAGGCTTGGAGAAGCCCCTATGCCCGGCCATGTAGAAAGCCCAAAGGAAAAACCATAACTTTTCCAAGTTTTCCATTTCTAGTCCTTTCTCTTTTCATTTAACGGTCGTTAGTCATTTTTCCGTCAAATACTTAACGATCGTTAACCGGACTTAATGTGCAATAATTAATCGTAAACATAAACATTAATTATTAACTTTAATTCTCATTCGCTAATGTGTGCAATCCCATGGTCACGAGTTCAAATCCGGACATTCACATGTTTGTAAATATATACATTTCCAACACTTACCTTGACAATAAACAATCAAAACAAGACTCCTAATCATACTTTGGTCAAATAGTTGAAGGTAATAATCACTTTAAACGGACAACCAGCCCCGGATCTCAGCAAGTGCAGAATGATCAGCGAATGGGCCCCTATTTTTAGGGGCCCCAAAATTTTAGACATCAAGAGTGATTAGATCCGTTTTGGCTAAAAATTGATAATACTAGGCTCTAAAACAACGTAAAATAGTTTAGTTTTACTAGGTTCAAATTAATTTTGATTAGTTACAATCGATTTATAATAGTTTTCTGATATATGTTGAAACAGGGCAAGAATAATATCAAAACCGAGGAAGAAGATGATTATTTTGGTTAATGTTCACTTTGCACCCCCATATTTTGATAGTTTTACTTGTTTTTTTCCAATCTACATGTATTTCGCAACAAGTCAAAAACAATTATAAAAGTTGACAGTTTCAACCCTTATTTTTAAGAAACTATTAAAAAGGATCAAATCACCCTGTTATAACATATTACGTGGGGTTCATTCACTTCATTGGTTCAATATGCTAGTGGGATCGTTCAGATTTGCATTGTTGTTTAGGCATTTTTGGAATTCTTGTAGTACATTTTGTAATATTTGTAAACTCTTTTTAATCGTGTACAATCATTGGCTTGTAAGAGACCTACTTTGTAATTACAGGCTTATAGCAGCATAATCGTCAAAATTCGATCTTGTAAAGGATCTACTTTGTGATTATAGCAGAGGGCTCAAATTACGGACGACCTCATGGACAACCAACGCCCCTGCCATATAATACTCTAATCAAAGAGGTTTAGATCATTATTCTTTACTTGTTATCTGTCTTGTAGTTTATTTTATTAGATGGATGAAAGGTTAGAAGCAAAGGGTATGGAGTGCGAGTTAACGTCAAGGGAAAAAATACTGGAATAAGACGCCATTACATACCATCTAACATGCCATTCGTTAAATGAACCAGAATATATGATATGGGGCAAAAATTTTTTTTGACAATAGCAACAAAATACGAAAGAAAAAACTTGAATCAGAATGATAAATTAAGTATTTTTACTTAGAGATGAATGATTTATAAGCTTTTAGAGTGTTAAATGTTGGGTTTTATTATGTTAGTGGGGCAATTTGAGTTTTGTAAGTGACTTTCGAAAAAGGTCAAAATTAAAAAAAATTACACTAAAATTTCAACTTTTAATTTAGCCAATGCGTAGCTTCCATATTTACTTAATAGATCCGTCTCGATGCCATTCATGAGCCAAAATTGTTTGAGTTGGTTGAGTGGCTCAAGCCAAAGGAGAAAGAGGAAAGTTTTACTATTTTATATTTTTATTTTTTAGTGTATTTGAGTGAATGGTATTTTTATGCAGATTTTTGTGGACCCAATAACATTATTAGTGTGTTATGAGGAAGGTGTTTGAGTTATTGGTGAGTTATCGAGAGGTGTATAATGTGGCGATGAGGTGGCATAACAATAACGTGTTATTGGTATCCACGATACCTTGTGCTCTTATAGTTTATAAAGGATTCTGAACAGAGTGCTGATATGCAGTACTAAAACAGCACTTTAGGCATTCAAAAAACGTTCTCTTTAGTCGTAGAATTGAAGTTTGTGGGATACTGAGATGGTGGGACACAAGGTGTTTATTGTTATTTCCTTGGATAGTTAAGGCTTTGAAGTATATTCTTCGTCTACATAATTATAGTTGAAGACACTACATGTGCTTTTGATATGAGTAAATTTAAGCGGTTCATAACCCTGATAAGTGATAACTCCTTTTAGCATGTATTGAAGAACCTCATTTTTGCTTGTTAAGCTGACCAATAATCACTTAACTGTTGGGATAATGGACTCCTGAATGCATAAAAAGTGCAAGTTAGACTAGACCGTTAGCTAATTTAAGATTACTTACTTGAGCATTCTTCACTTATGCATCTATACACTTTTTAAAACCAATAACCATGTGATGTAAAGCAAAAGTGCTGTCTGTTGATTTATTTTGGAGGTACTTAATTATTATGACTTTAATAATTTTTGGGTCTTTAATCTAATTTATATGATTTGAAAATGGTGATGATGTTAATTTTAGAGAGAGAATGGTGATGGTGTTTGATTGAGATTATGTTTTTTTGTTGAGGAGTTTATGAGATTTGATAATAAATGATACAGAAATTTAGAGAGCGTAAAAAGAGATAAAGAGAGGTAGTGGTAGTGATGGATAATTTTATTGATTAAATACACTTAGTCCCTGGGTTGTACCAAGACCACCAAAATAATTAACCAAAACAATGAAATGACTATTTTGCCCTCATGCAAGGCACATGGGAAAATAACGACGTTACTAACGTAAAATTGGTCATGGACTTGTTTAGAGTATAAAACCCAAGTTTTGACTCCCAACGATGAAAAAGGCAAAGTTTGTCCAATCATGATGCGCAGGTACAAGTTTAGGGACCAAAGGTGTATTTTAGTTTTACTTTTATATTGAATACTAGACGTTGGGGTGGAGACCCACAAAATACACAATAACCGAGAGGTGAGTTGCCTCATCATTCGTACATGTTTTTGCTTAGCCTCACTCGTGAGGTGGTGTTCGTGCAATAGGGTGGCCGTGAGCCTCACCTCAAACGCGATTACCACACCCAATGCAACTAGTCTAAAAACAATTATTAAAATTCACTTATGTTCAAATTGAATATGAGAAATGATGTTAATATTTTGTGAGTGAAGAAATAGTCGGTCATTTATTATGAGACCTTCATTTTATTTAAAATTAAACTTTGTCTCACAACAAACTTAAAATGACCTCTCTTATTAAAAAGCAAACACAACCATACATAGGGATGTCAAATGGGTGACTGACCAACCCGATAAGGCCTTATAGGGTCGGGTTGATTCAAGTCCAATTTAGCTTATCGGGATTATCGTGTCAACCCGATATCCTAATAAATCCGGTTAGGCTACTAATTATTTTGTTATCAGGTCACTCTTATCTATGAAATGTTATTAAGGCTTAATGCTCATTTTTCTTATCTATAACATACAACAATTCTTTTTATCTATAGCATATGATACTTGTTTTCACGTACCGCATTTTGTTTTCTTTTATATACCAGTAGCTCATAAACATGTTCTTTCTTATATACCTGATATTACAGGAAGCATTCAACAGTAAGATCATATATTGTCCATGATACAACATACTGTATAACATTATAAAGCACTTGCTCCCAAGTCCTAACATTTTTGTTTGATAGCATTAAATTTTTTTGTTTACCGGCTTTAAATTTTTGTTTTTTAACAACCAACCCGATAACCCGATAGATCCAACCCGCAACCTGATAGACCCGATAGCTTATCGGGTCGGGTTGCGAGTTAGTTTTTTTCTTCAAAACCCGATAAACCGACCCGATAAGCCTCAAACCCGACCCGATAACCCGACCCATATCAAAACGGATCCATTTATATAGCCTGTTAGTCCTCGCACTTTTCACTCACTCCACTTTTAAACACTCCCAAATATTTCCCACCAAAATCACATCCATTATTCATGATGAAAGAACACGAAATCCAAACACCTAAATCCTCCAATCGCAAAGCTAAATCACTTAATCCTCATTTTAAGAAGCTCAATAATCACAATCAAAAGGTCACTTAATCTCTTTATTTATCATTTCACACTATTTTAATCAACACATTATCATAATTTGTATATAAATAATTAAATATATATTAATTTGAGTGATTTTGCCAAATTTTGAGCTATTTTGATTACTAATTTTATATAAATCTTGAATAATTTGATGTAGCAGATAGTTAAGAAGAATTTAAGCTCTGTTTTCGCTCCCGTTACCGAGATCTCGTCTATAGATGAAGCTCTTGACGTTGATCCGTCTACGGTTGAGGTAATTTCGAAGCGTTTTTATCATCGCTCTGGTTTAAGTCGTTATTTGATATTATTATGATCGGATTGGGGTATATTTGTTAATTTTATAACACTTTCAGTTATTCATGTTCTGAAAATTCGAATTGTTATAAAGTACTTCATGTGGAATAAGTTATTGTTTAGGTTACGACATGTTTAATAAGCTTTAGTATAGAGTAGACGTGATTGTTGTTGAATTATATAACATGACAATCATAAATATAAACAATAAACATCAAAGTAAGTGCGGAAGCGTATAGGAAAGATTAACGAATAATTAATTAACATAAACAAGAATATGCGTACCTTTTCTTGATTCTAGCCAAACAAGAATCAAATCCACAAACTAGCAATTAGGATGAACCCTAATTAGGGTTTATAGGATTATAAGAATTACCCCTTACCGTTTTGTAATTCAATCCAAGATAATAACAAAAGTATGTTATTACTACGTTAGCATGTACACGCATTTCAAATGTAATTAAAGTAATGCTAGTTTTATCAAACAAAATAACTTGGTTTGTGGAAAAGTAATGGATCGACACCCACAAAGGTGTTCGACCGGTTTGGAGAAGAAAACACACACAAAACAATTTTAGGGTTTAGAAAGAGCCAAGAGATGGAAAAATAAAACCCTAGCCTTGTTTATATACCCAAGCAAACTTGGTGAACAAGTTAGTTTTTCTT